>VZSC01011159.1:191971-220116 GCA_013398225.1 Steatornis caripensis
CTGGAACAGGCTGCCCAGAGAGGTTGTGGAGTCTCCTTCTCTGGAGATATTCAAAACCCGCCTGGATGCATTCCTGTGCAACCTGCTCTAGGCTAACCTGCTTTAGCAGGGGGGTTGGACTAGATGATCTCTAGAGGTCCCTTCCAACCCCTACCATTCTATGATTCTATGATTCTATGATTTCTGTTCAAATATCAACACAGCTGTTACTTAATCTGAGCCTCACCTGTGGGACATCACTAGGTAGCAAGTCAAAGCAATGCTGGGCAGCACCTCAGATGAAAGGCAACAGAGAAGTTCAATACATACCTACATCACCTCCTGCTTTCCCCAACTAACTGCAGGTACCGTCATCTTAGCCAATATTAACATTGTACATTAATTTTACATGTTAGTTTTCTGGTTTTTAAATGGAAAAATAATCCTATCCAAAAAGCTCATTGCAACAACGTAAAAGGAAGATAAAAAAAGCTAAAAAGGCAGAAAATAGAAGTGAATGGTGCTCATTCAATCCACCAAAGGTGTGGACTTTTACAGAAATCTGACTTTAAAGATGTGAGCTAGAAAACTTACCACTTGCCTGTAATGGGAAGAAACTGAGTTCACATTGACCAGATAAACTAAAAAGAGCTGACTTAAAATGTAGTTTAGTTTACTCCACTGATTCATGCACATGCCTACCATTCCAAACCTCAAGCAAACTAAAGCGTTATTCAGCACTTTCGGAAACCTGCAATTGTACCTTCGAACCAATCTTTAATTCTGTTCCAGTAATCTGTTAATGGTATTGAAAGCTGAACATCTATAGCGCTGAACATCTTCCATATAAAAGCCTTTGCCTAGTGTACCTCAAGGATTCTCTGGGGAAATTTTTTCTGAGGAAAAGCTTTTCCTAGAGGACTTTGTTCCATAATACAGATTTCTCCTCTTTCCCCCATCTGGGCCGTAGAGTAGAAAAATATTAAATGTTTAGAGAAAGATCAAGAACTTGATGTTTTCCAATGTTTCTTGGAGAGTGCCAGGCTCTGGATCTGCCTGGTCTCCACTAGTGCTATCTTTTGTAATCAGAGCACTTTGTCTTCGAATGACAGCTTTGATCTTAGCTGTCACACAGCTCTTGGCTCTGATGTATCTTTTAACACAGGCCTGCAAAACCATCAGCTGCTCAGATACTGATTAAGGGTCAGACCCAGCACAAGAAACTGAGCACATATATAGAAAACTTACAGTGGCCTGATTTACAAGATAAAGTCCTATTTTGCTGCTTCTTAATATTTAGCATCAGCCATAAGAAGTGGCAGTATTCACATCTGTACATGACAAATGGATGACTGCACACGTAAATGGATGGTGAGATTCAGTTTCTTGTTACACTGTGTTTGACAGAGGTCACTGCTAAAAAAACGGTTATGTAAGCTTTACAGTGAACCTAGGAGCATCCCAGAACTCCACACCACTCTGACAAATGGAAGCTCTATCACTTCAGTGGAATATTTACCTTTTTCTTCACAACCTTCTTTTCAGTCTTCTCTTTGTTTGGTTTGAACCAGATGTTCTTAATGGAGGAGCTGATTTCTCATAAGCATTCTGACATTTCAGTAGTAATAAATCAGTTAAAAATCTAGTTAGCTAAAGGTCATCAACATGTTTTTTCCCAGGATATTGAAAAGGAGGGCGTGTCAATTTCTGTGGAATCGTGTAAGCAAAAACCTTTTACAAAAAGGTATGTTAACCACGACCATTCTCCAAGTGTCCTAAGAAAAAAAAAGTTCCAACTATAAGCAAGTTTCTTAAAGCCCACTGTGTTAGGAAAGGTTGTGACAAGGTCTGGAAACATAAAGCTCTCTAAACACTTAAATTAAGGCCGGAGCCTCAGCGGCTCTTAGTTAGAACACAACAGTCATAGCAAACCGATCTAGAAAAACGTCGTTTACAAGACAAAGTGTTGACAAGGAATCTGAGGATACATATATCTTCCTTAAAAATCTCAAAAAATTCCACGTTTCAGTACATAATAATAATTATTAAGGACTTCAAAGAAGGACCACAAAAAGTGGCTCAATTTCTTAAGGACAATTTATGCTGTATGGTTTCAGGAGTTGCTGGTTTAGCAAAAAGTAGCCTGTTTTTTATTACTGCATATTGAAAATATTTCCAAGTCTGTGACAAGTTTAAAGAGATCCATCAGCTGGAAATTAGACAAACTGGAATTGAATTTCCTAACAGTGGTGTGGTTAATCAAATCATAAAAGTTCAGTAGGAACTGAGCCCACAAGGTGAGACAAGGTACCTCTTAAAGAAATACCGACTTTTAGTGTTTTGCAGCTTCTAATATAGAGATCATACTGAACAGTGCTGGGATCCATTCTGGGCTTGAAAGGCATGAAAATTCGCAATTCATTTAATCCTGCAAGAATGTAACTGCTCGCAATATGCGTACACTCATAATGCGTTGCAACAATTATAGTCAAGTCTCACACTACTGAGATTTAGCTGATCACTTGTAAGGTTAGGAAAGAAAGTCCTCCAACTCTTTTCTTAGTACCAATGCAGAACTTCACCATTAATTGATTACTGTGTATGCAGAGATAAGCTGCTGTGGGAGGCAGCATTCCTGCAGAACGGACTCATGCTCCCAGGTAGCAGAACCTCTACAAACACCTGGCCAGAACGCTGTTTTCCTGCTCACAGCCATATTAATCATCAAGTGTAATGATTCATGTCAGATTTTTGGGTTAGCTTTTGTTTTGGAAACGTTCTTGCTCTCTTCAGCTTATTTATTCACCATAAAAATGCTTCCTTAGATGATTTGGGTCTCACTCCCATAGGGAATTTGCTGTTACACAAGCCTCAAGGCATTGGTAGAATACCAATTATTTTTTTCCTCTCCTCTTTTGGCGCACAGTTTAGTAGGTCTACTGAAAGTTAAAAATCCACACCCTCATTTCTCAACATGGGATTTTATGGTATTGATGAGGTGGGTGCTAGGAGTTATGTTTTTCTTTTGGGGTTTTGAATGAACAGCATCTTCAAAACTTACCTGCAGTAACTCTAGTGAGGTTGATAAAATACTTCCATTGGGGTGGCGATTGTTTTCACAAAAATCTGAGAAGTTTATAATATGTTAGGATATTTTCTCCTAATAACGAAGGTTCAGCTTACTGAATAGCCAGTAAGGAATAACAATTCAAGTATAAGCTGCCTGGTCCAGTATTCAAGCAGCATGAATACTTTGAAGACGATCTACCTGATCAGTAGAAAAAGAATGCAAAATTGAAATATTCATTGCATCTCTAGGCAAGCTGCTTCCACTATGAAGCTACATGTAGCAACAGTGCTCTATGATCCACAGTTTTAGCAGTCACACAAAACCGGCCTTTCTTTGGGCCATTCTTCATCTTGGAAAACAACATGCAACTTCAAAGTAACAAAACCAGCATCTGAGACAGCTGCTACTAAAAATTTACTGCTACCCAAGCCACTTCACGAAAGTACCAGGAAAAAGCAGTTGAAAAAGAAAAGGGCTGATCGCCATAACCAGAACCAATAAAGCATCAGTGGAATAACAGAGCAGAAAAATGCACCTAAGTTTGTCAAAAACTGAGAAGTCAGAAGTGGTTTTAAATTCCTTGATCTAGATAGAATGCATATTTGAGTGCCAGCTTCCCTTCCCAGCTTGGATCCAGAGCCACCAGCTACTCAACTTAGACAATCAAAATACCTAAGTTGCATGCATTAAATCTTAGAACTGTATGATACAATTGCGTGATTACAGTGTATAACATTGCAGCTCTCTTGAAACTCTCAGGCTAGAGGTACAATTTAAAAAACGATCACAGAGTAAAAACATCTTACTGATTACAGATACATTTTGCAGCTCAGATTCCAATCCCTGCAGACATGGGAAGGGAAAATCTTAAATAAACACAACCATATTTAGAAAAGCTTTCCATCGCTAAGTATACTAGAAGAACACTTTCCTGTTTTTTTTTTTTTTTTCCTCCTGACACATAACATCAATACTTCAATCTTAAAAGAAAAGATGTATTTTCAAAGCTCCCTGAGGTAAAGGCAGCTAGAACACCAGCTCTAACTAGCTGAGATTTAGGGAAAACCATATTTGACACAGATCTTCCTCCTCAGCATAGGTTTGCATTTTATTGATACAGCACTCTTTTGTAACTGTTTATATTTTTAATCAAGTACTGAATACCTTAATAGAAATAATTTGTGTTGTTTTAATGTTAAAACTCAAACCATTTAAGTTTAAAGTCTGCCTGGCACTCAGCAATTCCGATTAAACTCTGGCAACACAAACCATTGTTTCTACACAGACAAAAATTCCAAATAAAGTAGCCTTGCAGGCAAGCTTAGTGCCTGCAAATCAAGATAATTTGAGAACCCAAGAATTTTAAGCACTTCCCACAACATTGAAGGGGTTAATTTTGCAAGCTAATCACACCAGGTGGCAAGAGAAAGACAGAAATCTTCACAGTAGGTATTACTTGTTCTGACAAGAAACAATAGAAGAGATCCCATGTCACTGGCAAAATCCCTTCTGTCACATGAACAGAAAACCAAAATCCTTCTCCAGAAACACAACTGGCAGTAATTGCAATTTTCTTATTTAAGGTTACGGATTAATCGTTCCCCAGTCTCACTTCTTAGTTCTTCCGCTTTCCCTGATTTTTTTGCCCTATCTTGTGACCAGACATGTCTTATCACGCAGTAATTTCATGCGACATCCATGTCACAGCACTCGTTCATCATGAAATCAAACACATATGTGACTAAAGTAATCTGGATGAGTGACTTAACTGGAACTGTTCTTGTGTGCCCAGATGTATGCTCACCACACAGAAGGGTACACCTATGCTTCAGTCAAGTGACAGAGCATGGCCACCCCAGTAAGTCCAAGCGCTTCCATGAAAGGCTGTATTGCACGACTCCACTGAAAACAATACTTACTGTTTAATACCGTTCCCTTCCCAAAGAGTAAATGCTGGCAAGTGCTAGTAGTGGGCTTCATGAAAACCTTATTCCCCAGTTCAAATGCCTGGTAACATTCTACACTGCAGGCTATGAGCAGCATAATTGCTTCAGTACAGGAATCGTGTCTTTTTACAGATTTGAGGTTTGCCCAACACAAAGCAATTCTGATGCTTACAGGGCTTCTAGAGACTCCTGCAATATAATTACATAACAACTTGGTAAACGGGAAACAGAGGCAAGAATCATGAAAGGCACTACCCATCCATGCTCACAAATGGTGCGATAAACTTAAAAGAACACTAATTGAATAAAATAGACAATTCTCTTTCAAACAGTGAACTAGGTGGCAAACTGCCCACACAAACAATTACTTGGCTTTGTGAAGAACTCCATCACTTTTAAGTCACAAGTCAGAAAATTTTCAAGCAATAAACACTTCTTAAGCAAGTAACAAATCAATATATTCCTACGCTACCTATATGCAGAACAGTTGACTTAAAGTCAAGAATTATTACATTGCTGCAGAGCCAATATAGAACTTAGCCATGGTAACCCCAGTATGTTAAAGGTAGACGTTTTCCCATTATTCTCTGAACAAGTTAAACATTCTAAACCACCTCAGACTTATAAAACAGTGAATTACCATCAGGCTTTGTTGTTACAACTAGTTTCAGGTCCTCCTTGCTGCATGCATGCTAGACTGCCACACGGACTTTTCAGTACCTTTATGTCATTCAAGGCACTATTTCACTTGTCAAAAAAAAAGATCTGGACACCTTGTTCACAAGTAAAATTGAGAGAGATTTGGAATAGTATAAAGACAGTCATGTAGAGACAACTACTTTTTCATGCAAATAAAGCAATATACAAGTCCACTGGTTTTAGAGGAAGACAAGCTCTCTTTCTCCATTCAATTCAGCCTTTTCAGCTTCCAGCACTTGAAACATTTTTTTTGAAAAAGCTTTATGAATCAAAACTAGTTCTCAAGGTCTTAACAATGACATTTAGACATTTAATTAGCAAGCCATCACTTGGACCGGCATCTAAACCTTTTGTCAGAGACCTAATTCCATGCCAATTCAAACATCCCATTAGTCTTACATTAACTAACAAGAAGCCTCATAATATTCTGGCTACTTGATTGCACTGGCATTCATTAACACAACAGTGGAGTGAGTCTAACTGAACGCAAGGACACAGATTTACAGTGTGCACATATTAAACCAGCAAGGATATTTTAAGACAAAAATATAACAAACCACGTTCATGTATGAACTGGTACTCAGGCATACTCTGTGTTTCCTGGTAGCCTGGATGCAATTATAATGACATCCAAGTGGAAAAAAGAAAAATCTGATTGAATTGAAACTCTTTCATTGATTCCAAGCTGAGTCCTGATCTTAAACCTTTCTGCTGTTCATTCTGAACCATATGTAAAGACTTACACTTTTTGAACAAAGTACCATTACTCTATGTTGACTTTCTACCCTGAGACTATACAGATTTTTTAAAAAGTCATACACATATATAACAATACATATAAACAAATAAGCTATATTAGGAACTCAAGAAGAAAAATCACATTAGCTAATGCCCTTTTCCAGCTTGTATTTCTAATTTAGATCTGTGGTTGCCCCTGAAATAATAACAAAATCCAAAACGTAGAAACATGCTAGAGCAAATGGCAGGAACTCTGTGGGGTTTTTGCCTGCTTTTGTGGAAATAGGAATTTTACAGAAGTTTGAGTCACCACTCCACTAGACTGGGCTAAAATTAGAGTCCTATACAATGAAAGGCTTGTAGCTGAACAATTTGAATACCAGGGAACAAAATCCCAGTAGAGTTATTCTGCTGAAACAGAGGGGAGGAGGAGGACTGGTACTAAGAAAGATTAGAGTAATATATGTATAAGAGAATTGGGAAGTATTAAGAGTTGTCCTTAATTCTGGTATTGATAAAGTCTGTAAACAAAATTTTTGTTACATTGTGTTATAAAAAATCAGTTCAGCTTTGTATTAAAAGGCAACAATGTGGAAGGAGTAAGGAATATGGTCATACATTAGATTCTGCTAACTTTGGAATCTCACGTATCTCAGTGTTGCCTGCCACCACTGTCTTCTCCGCAGCAATAGGTGCCAATTATAGTGGCAAGGTTACTCGCACCAAAGCTTTTGCTCCAAAACTGGTGACAAGGAAGCTTTTGATGCCAAAGGTAAGTAAATAAGTAAATTCTAACATCAGCTTTCTTTTTTTCTGGTTGGTCTAGATCCTGGTGTATAGCATCTGCTGACAGGCAACAATTTTACCCAAACTGCACTCTACATCCAAGCCTTTAATGACTAATACAGAGTAATCAAGGACACTTTACATGAATCCTTGGATCGCAAGTTCCGTGGGAAACAGCTTAGAAAGAGCAGAGATCTTGAATGTAGATCTTTCTGACAGAAAATACAGAAGTTGCAAACTTCTCAGTGAGACAAGGCAATCATTTAACTCCAGAAATCCCATTATTCAAGGCGTGTACAGTGTTTTCTTTGTGGAACGTCTAATTCAAATATGTAAATCTTCCCCCCCCTCCCCAACCCCTCCTCCATAGTTCAATTCTAAAAGAAAACAACCAAAAAACCGTTAAAGGTTTAAGGCTGGGCTGGCTATTAAACATATGACAGATGCGACAAACCAAAACAAAACCCACCAACACCCCCCCCAACCCAAACAACACAAGAACAACTTTGGTCTTGTGTCCCTTCTACTAGAGTAAAAGAATCACAGCAACTTAGCCCTTTATGACCTATATGCTTTGCACATCATAAATGGGAATTTTCTACTCGAAGAACTCCTAAACATGAGGAAAAGAGACAAGCCTTCCTTGGGGCAAGCATTATGGGCACTGGAAGGACACCAGAGCCAGACTGAAAAAATACAAACTTCTCTTTCAGAGTGGAAGCCGACTTCTCTTTGTCCTGAAAAGCACCTACTTATCTATTTGAAGGTTTTACTGAAGAACAAGTGATAAAACGGCCAGCATTTTCACTGAAATAAGCAGGTTGCAACACGATATTAAAATTTCAAACCAGGCACTAGATCAGCTACAGGAAAGATATTTTGTACTAAGTATGAAGGTCATTCACTTTCTTAGGCCCTTACAAGGATTAAAAAGACTTCTGACAATGTTTCAAAGGAAACTAGGAACTAGAAGTCAGCATTTAATTGCACTAAAAAGCTCACGAATGAAGGCAGGCTAAATTGCTGGTCTTAACAAGATTCCAGAATTCCACAACTTAACTACACTGCATTAAATTTTTACTGAACAGTAAAGACCAACCTGATCAACCAACAAGACCAATATAAGTACCCAAACACTTTGCAACAACAAAAAATATTTTTCAATTATATTTTCAAAATGCATCTGATACAAGTTACCACGGAAAAAAGACATTTAATCTGAGCAGCACAAACCAAGACAAATAGATAGTAGCAGTATTACACTAAGATGTCAGCAACTTGAGGCAAAGTGGAGGCTCTTTGCAAGACTGACATCTGAATTTACGTCTATAAAGACAGCACTACTGTAACTTGCCTCCAAGAGGAACAACCAAGAAATTCAGCATTTTTATTTTGATACTGTACATACAAAATACAACTCAGATTATAAACTTGTTTGATCAAACAAGTTTGCTTCATTTTCAAAAGGAATGTCATGTTTCACAGTTTGATGAATCTTAGTTTATTCCAAAGGATGTTATACATAGCAATGGAGGCAACTGCTGCTGACCAAAGTGACAGTTAACACTGCTGCAGTTAAAAAACCCAAACCTGTTGCACTTTCTAACGTCCTCTTTTCAGATGGTTCAAGCCAGCAAGGAATGGATTGCATGAAAATAAATCAAAGATAAATTAAGCATTTTTTACTCCAGAATTAAAAAAAAAGAAACATTTTAAATGTGTAAAGTATCAATGATAATTGAATGTTTCAATGTTTCTATTACCACTCAAAAATAAAAGCTGTTGTTATATCACACTACTAGAAAAAGAGTTGACCATTATAGCATCTGTTAGGATAACGAGTAGCATGACTGCTTCTTGTACATCATGAACATATCTGCTCAAATTCTTCTACCACAGTCCCATGAAAAACTTAATTCCTAGAGTTACTACATTCCAGGACAGTACTGTTACTATACCTGAAATAACACTTCTAAAAACACAAGGGACATCTCCGAACTACTAAATTCCAAATGTCATGTATCAACATAGTAAATTTATTTCCCAAGACATCCTTCATACACTCTCAAACACACCCAAAGAAAAGCATGTTCATGTTTACTACACAACAGGACTTTCCAGAATGCATGTTTAGCATATAAGTTGTTTGTACGTCAAAAACAGTACATATGATCTATGCAAAAAGATTATCCTATCCCTTAACATACATGCAAAAAGAGCCATTTCAGTATGTAGTCCTCTTATAATAATATATACTATTGCTTCTTAACGAACAGTGTAAATTTGATCTTCAGGTCTACACTGCGAAGAATAACTAAACCTTACCCTGCTCCTCTCCCCAAACAAAAGCACTGGAATACAGGCACAGCTATACACTCACCTCAATTTTAACTTGCTCTGCAGCACATTTCTTTGTTTCTCTTAATCGCAACATAACTACTCTTCTACCATCAACACCTTTTCTTATATTTTCCTCCAAATACCAGCACAACTGGCATGAAAAGCAACTTTACTCAAATCAAACTCCACAAGCTTGGCAAATCAATCATTTCCAAGAACAGTGATCAGCTGCAAGGTAAGATATTGTAAGTAAGAACTGTACACCCACAGTAAGTAACAGCTACCTGTAACAAACAAAAGAATCATCATTCTAATTATTGAATTGTACAAAAGGAAGAACTCTATCAACCCTATCCTAGCAGAGAAGGCCACAAATTTATTACAAAGACTAGTTATGAAAAGCTATTTCTAATAAAAACCGAAAACAAGATATACAGTTCGCAATAACAAAAATCTCTGCACACTACATGCCGTATTTCTTCGGTTTTATTAACACTCCTCAATTTCTAGGAAATAATTACAACACAAAGCCACATTACCTAGAACTACTAGGTTGGACAGACTCCTTGTAATAATTCTGACGTAGTGACACTTTGCTCTTACCACTCTGAAGATTACTATTTCTCCAAGGGTAACACAAGTAGCAAAATGGATTCAGATCTGTTCTGCTGTATATACCTGAATATAAAGTCTATAACCAAAGATTTTCACAGAACTTTTGTCCAAAAAAATCTTCCAATGACAATCTGATGATAATTTCCTCTACAGCTACAGGGATACATTTAATATTATAGTACTTTTGATTTTCACTACCATGTTTGAACCACATTTCTTCTTTATATAACCAGAGCCTCCATCTATGTCGTATTTTTATTCACACTAATAGCTGATTTTTTGGAATATGGAAAAGTAAGTAAGAAAAATACTCCTGTATAACAACAACAAAAAAATAATCCCCAAAAAGCAACAGCAAAAAACCCAATAACTAACCAATCGAACAAATCACACATCAGGAGACAAGCCAAAATAAGGAGTAGGAATCCACTTCAGCATATTCACTGACAGCTGTAAGTTCTATCCTGACATGCTTACTCAGGCATTCAAATAATTTTATTAGGCAGAAAACACCCCACTACCTAAATAGGGAGTTTGCAATCCTAAGGCAAACTCCAGTAAAGCCTCTAAGAAAACAAGACAGAGGGAGCTTGAAAGAAATGCTTCCCATTGATCAATTGAATTTCTATTTATAGTATTGTAAGAAAGTGTAAAACTTACTCCAAGAAACTGCAGCAAAGCACAAACGAGTAATAAAACTCAATACATGACTCAACTTAGAAGTGAGAAAACAGTAAGACAAAGTAGGCTTGTTTGAGTAACGTAACTAAATCTTTGTATAAAATTTGTGTATTAAATTTGAATTTTGAAAGTATTATATATGAAAAATTATTGCTTAGTTCTAAAGAGATTCTTAGCTGAAGGCCTCGCAATGGAAGAACAGCAGCAAGTGAGATCTCCATAGCAGGGATTTCGGAAAGGAGAAAAAGCTCATGTGATCCTGAGAACCTTTTTCCATTAATAAAGGGAGAGCCAACTCACACAATTTATGCTTTCATGATTTCTTTGCACTCTTGCCACACAACAATGAAAAGTCCTAGTTTCCTTCCAGTTCCCTCCACATGCCAGTTACTACAAAAAGGCCAATCTACTAAGAGCCAAATTCAGTTTTGTGAAACTCAGCACCTTTCAGAGTCTAATTAAAGCAACCAACATTCATACTATTAACTACACAAATAAGCAAGCTTTTTATTGTATCTAATTTCCAGAAAAAATACATAATTTTCACTCAAAAAATTTAGTCTATGCATGAAAAGCTAAGCCTTAAATGACGCCTTACTGTGCCACCAGCTTTCTACTACAGGATATGAATAAAAAGTTCATATCTTCAAAAAAATCACAGCATTAAGAGAGGCACCATTATACTATTTCATACAAGCCTAAATTCTTTTCATTTTGAACTATAAAGTCCATGTGAGTAAGGTCTTTCCTTCCATTACAGATTAGCATTCTACCGATGTGTGGTTAAAACGCACCTCTGAAGAATAACACTATGCTTATGAAAGACATCTGAAAACGCTATTAATCCTCGAACCTAAACGTTTTCATTTACCATTTCCACAGAGAAATCAAACTACTTGTGTTCTAACATTCTATGTACTAATACGCAAGAAATTCTTGTCTACTCAATTTTATTTCTCACCTTCTGAAAATTCAAGTGGAAGAAATGGCAAAATGAATTCTCCCTGATTTCAAAAAGTGTTCATGTTTTAAAAATTTCTCATTTCCACTAGTGATGACTAACATTAAAGCAATCATCCCCTAAAAAAAAAAGACACAAATGAACATACTCATTGAACTCAATATTTGGCAGTCAATTCAAATCAGCATATACTAGTCTTGTGACCATGACCAGCAAGCAGTATCAGTGGTACTGCTAGAGTACCATGTGGAGATAACAAGTATTACTCTTTCTAAACTTTTGCCAACTATCAGCCTCTCCCATAACCTTCACTGAAACATACCATCCCCACTGAATACACACCTCTGATATTTTGAGCAAATGCTTACTGCCTAGTAGCTTTATTGTCCAGGTACAACCGACACAACAAAACGCAAACTTTCAATGAAAACTGAATGGTAATCACCCAACAACCCAAGTTCTACAACAGCACAGCAAGACTTGCCATTGAAATCACTATCACAGGTTATTTTAACACTATTTTAACAGTCATAGTTGCAGTCATAATTCAAGTTTATTAGGAAAAAATCCCAACAGTATGGGGTATTAAATATCAAAACATTAGAAGTTGGGTATACGAATCTGGAGGAGTCAAAGCTGAGACTGTAACTAAAAGTGGTTTTGCTTTGCTAATACTAGTAATAAATGGATGATGAAAATAATACGAACTTGAACATTAATCAAGTAGAAGATTCACTTAAAGATCAACAACTGGACTATAACTAGAGACTCCATTAAACATTAAAACTACAATTAAAGATTACAACTACTGGATTCCATTTCCCAGCTGAGTCCATATACATCCATTTAGTACAGCCATACCACATTTTTAAACTTACAATGGAGACTTCATTGAAAGCTAAGCTCATAAAGTAATCCTGATACACTTTTTTCTTTTAACATTCATACTATTTATACTCTCATTAAAACATGAAAAGTTAGCAGTGTATATTTTATTCACCAAGCTGGTTATCCACGTAATTTCAGTCCACTAAACCATTGCTTATTCCATTACTATCCTACAAGTTACTAAAGCCGTACTGCGAAAACATGGTAACTTGATACAAAGAAAAGGACACATTGCTTTCTACTGTCCATATTAAATGGAGACAACTCAAAGGAGAATATATAAGCCATAACAAAAAAAAAGTATTCTTACACTGAGTTTCAGACAGTGTGAGAGAAGGTAACACGATTAATGGATTTCTACAGTATAATGCTATGAAACAACTTCTATGGCATAGTTTGAAAGTGGAAACAAAATGCACACTATCTTAAATCAGTGCTATACTCTTAATTCTCACTCATGATATTTCAGAACTTGCCACCATAAAATATTTCAAAAAGCATCTACATACATTTCCCAAAAGCATAAAATATGTGTGTGAACAATTCCGTTTATTGTTACTGAGCCGCTTGAAACGAACAAGTTAACTACTATAAAGCAATCCAAACTATTTTGTTTTCACTCAAAGAAAGAATTTTCAGAGTCTAGCCAAAATAGTTGGCCAAATAAAAAATTTCTTTCTTGATCATTACAGGATTAAGTTTTATTGTTAATCATGCTATTTAGTTTTAAATACAGAGACATAGAACTCCCTTACTCTAGATATTATCTAGGTATGAGAAGATTCTAGAAACAATCTAGAAGTCATTATTGAAAGTACATACACACACAAATACATACACATTTTGTAAAGCATACACAAGGTACTGTAAATATAAAATGCAGGTGTTCGTTGAGGCCAGTACCTATTAGTTTAGCACTTATACAGACCAAACCAGAGTATTGGAAACTTTCTCCATACAGCAGCACAGCACAT
The DNA here is from genome assembly GCA_013398225.1 of Steatornis caripensis. NCBI lineage: Eukaryota > Metazoa > Chordata > Aves > Caprimulgiformes > Steatornithidae > Steatornis > Steatornis caripensis. Next base: position 205,649 of record VZSC01011159.1, read on the forward strand.
TGTTCGTCGTATTTGTTGTACATTCTAAAGAAACTCAGTTGTGATGTTAGCGACTTGACAAACATTTTGTGCAACCGTTGCCCAGGTATCAAAACGTGACATACATAAGCATAGATTTCATTGCATGGAAGTAAGATGCGTGGTAAGACGTGCTGTTATGCTCAAAAGTGTTTCCTATTGCATTATTTAGAAATAAAAGAATATTTCATCAACTACATCACCAGTTTTTCTTTTTTTTTTCTTTATACCACTTAAGTATAAATACCTTTTACCTTTTTTTTTTCTGAAACTTAAAGCATCCAAGGAGCGCAAGTTACTTACAAGGTCCTTCCCACTGGGCAGAGCTATTCTATAAATAGTCTTCAACATAATTAAAGGAAAAAAACATATCAAGGAAGTTGAAGCATAACAACGATCTCATGACATTCACTTAAGACTCGCTTTCTTCAGTACTTAGGATTGGATGAACCCATCTGGCATACAGTATTTTTCAAACCTAGTTTAAAAATATAAGATTACAGCACCTGAATAGGAAAAAGGTTCAGTTTCTCTGCAATTCAATTAGCGATCTACTCTTACTTAACTCTTGCCATAGCCTTAACTTACCAAAATCTTAGCAGTACCCCTGAAGCAAAGCTTTCAAATCTGTGCTTCTTCAGTCGTACACAGAAAAATCTCCTCTTGTTCCATCAGTGGAAGCATGTACATGAAAGCAGTTTCTGCAGAACCTTATTTTATTTTTCAGGAAGTTAAAAGTTTCTATGACAGCTTTACAGGCCACTACCCTCATATTGTTTACAGTTATTATGAAGGGGGCCAGGACAACAACAAACAAATCAGTTATATAGTTTAGTACACTCGCATCTTCACTACTCCATTACTCTGCAATTACACAATGAAGCCGACATTTACAGAAATCAGAACTATTTTACTACACATTCAACCAGTTCTGGAGCTATGAATGGCCGCTGAGGCTAGAAGGACTTCAGAAACTGAGGCCGTAGTCACAGATACCTGTACAGATCCACCCCTCATTAAAAGAGGTCAGAGAGGGCACGTAAGAAATAAGCCCTGCTAATACTCAGTTTTGAAGTTAAAGACTCATCTAGCAGTTTGAGGAAGGTTTTTGCAGGTCAAGGACTTTAAATATCTTTTCACAGAGGACAGCAGCTGAGGTCTTCCTAAGACCTAGTTGCTGGGCCTTGACCCTACTGCCTTCATATTTCACTGGTATTTCAGCTATTGAATATCTGAATGCTTCCCGGCAGATTCTGAAGAACAAAACCACCAAACGAAGTCACGTTGCATTATACTACCACCAAAAAAAAAAAAAAAAAGCCACTGCTGGCTTTGAGTAACACCCAGGAGATCAGGGCTCCTTCCGCGTGGGGGGCAGCACCTGCGGGACTCAGTCAGGCCCCGTCCCGGCGCGGTGACCCCCGGGGACGAGGGACAGGGGCGGACGCCTTCAGGGACAAGCGCACACAAGCCTCAGCCGGGCGGGTGCCTCCTTCAACCCTGCCCGAGGCTGCTGCTAAGCGGGTGCTGCCCGAGAAGGAGGGGGCCAAGGGCCCGGTGAAGCGGGCAGGACCCACCGGGGCCGGCGCTCGGGCCGACGAGCACTCACCTGTCTGCCTTCCTCTCCCCGCCCCGCAGCGCCGCCGAGATTCCTCCGACGCCTCCTGCCGCAGCGGCCACCGGCGCGGACCCGCCAAGCCGAGAGCTGCGCCTCCTCCCCGGGGCGGCCTGAAGGGGCAGCCGGCGGGCGCGCATACGGGGACGACCGCTCCCCCTCCTCACCGGCGAGGGCCGGTCCCTGCCCCGTCTCCCCAGCTCCTCATTCCCGCGGCGGGCTCCGGGGCAGCCCCGGCCTCCTCCCCAGCTCCTGCACGGGCCCAGCCCCTGCCCGGCGGCAGCCTCCCTCGGGAGCACCTCAGCCGCGCCGCCAGTGCCCTCTCCCCGCCAGCCCGGCTCCCGAACAGAGCCCCTCACTCGTTCCCCCTCACTGATCTCCCCGCCGCCATCTTGCCCGAGGGGAGACGCGCGCGCGCATGCGCAGCCGAGGAAATCCCGCCCGCAGCGGCGGCGACGCGCATGCGCCAAGGCGGGAGCGTCTCGGTGCCCCTCCGCGGTCGCGCACACCTGCTGCGGGGGGCGGGCAGGCATGGCGAGGGGTGGCGTGCCGCTACCGGTCACCCACACGCTGCCTCCGAGGCCTCGGCTGCGGCGCAGCCGTCCTTTCCTTGCACGGAGGCCTGAAGGGTCTGGGACGGGCTGCGTTGAGCTGCCGGGGCAAAGTCGCCGCGGGTCGGTGAGAGCGCAGAGCAGCGCCGGAGTGGTTGCGGCGAAGCAGCGGTCCTTCCTCAGGGGTGGCCCTGCCTCGGCGGAGGGGCAGTAGTGTGCCGCCGGGTGGGGGAGAGGCGGGCTAGAAAGGCCCCTCGCCCTGGCGGGAAGCTCTGCCTGCCGACGTGGAGCCGGGTACGGAAGGTGGAGGAGAACGTGGAGTGTGTCCTGTTTGGGCGTTTGTTGCGACCCTCACGCCACAGGCAGTCAGGCGGGCGGGCAGTTCCCCTTCACAGAAGATACGTTCTTCCCTGTTAGCCCGTGCTTGTCCATGCGATCAGTGGACTTTACCATAAACCGCTCGGCTTCCTAGAGAGGTCTGGGTCTGCCGCCTCCTCCTCAAGGTGGGCTCTGGCATGCCCTGGGTTGGCGGAGACGCTTTGGTGGCCAGCTCCCAACCGTGAGGATGGGTGGTACGCCATGACCAGCGGTTCTGCAGTTTGATAGCTGAGGTCCTTCCTCACTTTTGGCTGGTTCAGGTGACTTTCTCCACTTCCAGGTGGCAGGCGTATACACCCTGTATTATTTGACTTCCCTGTTTGGGCTCCTATTTTCTATAAAGTTACGTCAAGTTCATACAGTTCCTCTGGCCTCCCCAGTGTGAAGCAGCTGTGAGGTTATGAATCCTCAGCACCCCCAACTGCAGTCTAGAGCAGACGACTCTTCGAGCCTCTTTGTGCTAGCTTTGCCATCCTTGACCCCCTCACCCTTTTAGACTTCTGTCATTAAGCAATCTCACCAGTTTTGCAACTACCTCTTTCTTCTGGTGTATATAAAGACCTTTTTACTACCAGTTTGAGCATCCTTTGCAAGGTGCTCTTCAAATTCCTTTTTAGTCCTCTTCATTTCCTGCTTAGATTTGACCTGCAGTGTTCTACAGCTTTCGGTTCTCATTTGGGCCTAGACAAGTTCTGCCACATTGTTAGTGTCAAAGGAATTGCCTTGCCAAGGCCTCTCTCCTCTTGGACAGAGATCATACTAGAGTCTGCCACAAGCTGCTGTCAAACTGCAAGCGGCTGTGAGTGTTGAACAGGTGTTTAGGAATGCTGCTGCATACTGATAAATAGCTGAGTCTGTGCAGTTCATGTTTTGATACTGTTTGTAATGCTTACGTTAGTAATGAAATTTTCCTGGGATTTGAATACAATTTTTGGTTGTGATTTCTGCCATTGCTATGTCCTGATTAACCTCTGTTCCATTTCAAGAGCCATGAAATTGTATCCTACAAACTGTGATCATGAGTGGCTAAATACAAACTGATACGAGTTTGACAAATGTCATGAAAATGGGCATGGTGAACTAATAATATTAGCTGTTCCAAATGGTATCTTTTACATAATCGTATGACACTGATGATGGCTTTTTGAAAAACAGTAATTCTTGATAATTTTTTTGTAAATTCAGTCACCTTTAGTTTCCCTGGCATGTTGTCTAAGAGCTAAGGGATTAGAATCATAGTAATTTAATATTCTAAGGAGCTTGGATTAAATCAAAGAATGTCCATCTGTGTCACAGTCTAAATGAAAACAATATTTTAAGCATTTTTTGTAGTACACACAGTAACCTTCCTCTTCACAAAAAGAGAGAAACCTTCCAAACTTATTGAATCCAACTTACGACAGTCTGTCTTCAAATAAACTTCCTCCTGACTCACCTAGCCTTCTATGATGGAGTCATCACTGGACAAGGGAAGAGCTATGGGTGTCATTCACCTGGACTTCTGTAAGGCCTTTGATACGGTCGCCCACAACATTCTTACCTCTAAATTGGGGAGATTTGGGGTGGATAGATGGACCGTTCAATGGACAAGAAATTGGCTGGATGGCCACATCTGAAGAGTTACATGGCTCGGTGTCCAAGTGGAAACCAGTAATGAGTGCTGTCCCTCAAGGGTCTGTGCTGGGACTAATACTGTTTAACATCTTCATCGATGATATGGACAGGAGGATTGAGTTCACTCTTAGCAAGTTTTCAGATGACTCCAAGCTGAGCAGTGCAGTTGATACTTTAGAGGGAAGGAATGGCATCCAGAGAGACCTTGACAGTCTTGAGGATTGAGCCCGTGTGAACCTCATGAAGTTCAACGAGGCCAAGTGCAAGGTCCTGCACATGGTTTGGGGCAATCCACAGTATTAATATAGGGTGGGGAATGAATGGATTGAGAGCAGAGAAGAAGGACGTGCGGCTACTGGTGGATGAAATATTGGACAGGAGTTAGCAATGTGCACTCGCAGCCCAGAAAGCCAGCCATATCCTAGGCTGCATCACAGGAAGGGTGGCCAGCAGGTCAAGGGAGGTGATTCTGCCACTCTGCTTCTGCTCTGATGTGATCCTGCCTGGAGTACTGGGGTCCTCAGCACAAGAAATTCATGGGCCTGTTGGAGTGGGTCCAGAAGGAGGGCCACAAAAATGGTCAGAGGGCTGGAACACCTCTTCTGTGAGGAAAGGCTGAGAGCATTGGGGTTGTTCAGCCTGGAGAAGAGAAGGCTCCAGGGAGACCTTTAAGGCAGCCTTTCAATATAGCTTTCTATAGGGGCTTGCTTATAAGAAAGAAAGATGATTTTCCCAAGGACTGTAGTTACAGGATATGGGGCAATGTTTTTAAACTGAAAGACAGAAGATTTAGACTTGACATAAGAAAGAAATATGTACTGTTCAGTACTGTGAGGGTGGTGAGACACTGGCACAGGTTGCCCAGAGAAGTTGTGGATGCCCCATCCCTTGACACGTTCAAGGTGAGGTTGGATGGGGCTTTCAGCAACTTGGTCTAGTGAAAGATGTCCCTGCCCAGGGATGGACTAGATGACCTTTAAATGTCCCTTCCAACCCAAACCATTCTGTGATTCTATGATTAATTTGTGTGTCAGGTGGAGAGTTCTAACAATAAAAGCAATGAATGTTGAAAACAAATTAATGCTGCAGTGCATCTCATTCAAGAAGAGTGAAAACAGAAGATACAAGGTAGCAACTCTTTATTTATATTTTCTTATTCAGTATTTCCTAAAGCATCTCTGTTGAAGAAATCATAAACAAGCCAAATCAAAACAACTTTAAGAAAATGTAACAACAGCAGTAGTCATATACCATTTGCAGTCCCTTGGTTCCTTGAGACAATAAAGTGAACATACGTGTTTGACTGTGAGCTGCACCTTTGTGCTGAAGTACTGCAGTCAGAACCATGTCCACAGCAAAAAGGTAAGGAGAATGTCTGCCCTAGCAGTGTGAGCCTGACCAGCTCAGAGGTGTGCTGAGAGCATTTCAAGCAGCAGCTGTGGCGCTTTTGCGGCTATAGCTCTGCCCTGGCCCCTGTGGCTGGACACTTACTGCACTGCTAGCAAAGAAGGGAAATTTGGCTTATACACCATCTGCCTCCGTGAAAGGGAGAACAAGTTGCTATGTCAGACTCTAGAGCTAATCTGCCTCGTACAGGTTAAAGAGATACAGGAGAGGTGGAAAAACAATAACCAGTTATGATTCTCAAGAGACCTGGCTGTAGCTGCTCTAAATTGTGGCATAAGGAAGCATATGCTATTAGAAATCAGTAAGACTTTGCCCTAGCTATGACCTCTCCTTTGCCTCCTTTTGTGCCTTGTGCTGCTGCGACTACCTGTTCCGGAAGTAAATGCAGGATTTGCCTGTGTGCCTGCTGTGGAGTTCACTGAGTAAGGATGAACAGCATACCGTGGTAGCATAAAAGTAGCAGACTAGAATATGTTTCTTAACATAGCCTTTGAAAGAATCTGTTTTCTTGTCTTTTCAGCCTGCTGGCCAATCACTCTTCTGAAGATTATTACTATTTATAGTTTAGTTTTTCAGACCACATTCAGGTGATGATCAGACTAGTACTCCATTGCAGTAAAGGTTTGACACGTGTACACAAGTCAGTTTCTGCCCTCAATCAGTAAACATAAGACCATATGCCAGAAAGACCTACTGGGCCAAATAAAATGGCAACAGCTCTAATTCAGTAGTTTGACAAATGAACAAAATGCTCAGACTGAAGATACATTCTGAATAGTTATAGCCTGTTCTGAGGTAGCTTCACCCACCGCGAAAAGTTGTCTAGTTATTGGTCCTTATCTTTGGATGTTTGTTGAAAGATGGGCCATTTTCAGAAGTGCTTTTGCAGGAGCACTTGTACAACTCACTGTGAAAAGCTTTTCTGTGGGCCTATGTTTAACATAAATGCACAAAAAATAAATTATTTGTCAATGATGTTAACTATATTACTAAGGAGAATCTTATTCTCAATGCTCCAAAGAGGAAAGCATTTCTCACAATTGGCAGTTTACAGTGTTGTGGATTTAAATAGCATTTTGTAGGAGCCATTTTGGCAACATTTACCTTTCAGGAAAAGGCTAGTCCAGAGGAACTTCAGTAACTAAAACTATAGAGAGAGCCCTTGAGACAGTAGTTTTACAGATGTCAGCTATTGAGGGGCTGGCATTCTCTATTTAAGGATTGCCAATCACAAAGGCAAATGACCCTTAACAAGAATGACTTCCCTTTTTTATGTTTGGTTTGAGCAATTAATAGTTTGATATTAAAATGTCACTCATTAATGTGCTTAGTCTCATGCTAGGTAACGGTAGATAGAGGTAGCTGCAATCAACAGGAAGAAATGGGAAAGCAAGAACCCACAACACTTTATGCCTAGGGTTCCAAAGTATAACAAAGGAAAAAAAAGATGCTTTTCAGAAGAAATAGTCCTAAACTTGGATATTCTGTAACCCCAGAATCCTAAAGATACAGTATAGAACTGTAAAACTTGTTATTTTTCTTATAATTTTTTTGTGTAGTGAAGTGTTGCTCAATCCATCAACTAATTGTATCAGAGAACTTGGAGCAATGAAGCATGTTATGAATCATTGGTGGGTTGCCTGGTTCACACTTCCAAAGGAAAGCAAAGGAAAAAACCACTAGACACTAGTGCCAGAAAAGAAATCCCATCTCGGGGTTACAGGATTGAAAATAGAGATGGCTCTTAAAGCCACATAATTTTTCATTAATTTTATCCTGTCAGTCTAAAGGAAAGTGATAGTTGCATGGAATATGTCCAAGTTTCCTGTGCTGAAATTGAAGTGGGAAGGAAAATGAGATATGATGGTCTTGAATATTCATGAAAAATGGCTGTGTGTTTAGTCCAGAGAATGAGTCATTTTGAATTATACTCAAGTCCAGACATCAGACGAGGTCTGGGCTTGCACCCTAAATCTTCACCTTTCAAAAAAGAAGGGTGGTTTTTTCGGTGAAAGTCAGACATCTGCATCTTTAAATAACACTGTTACCTCCTGTCAGAGATAGAAAGGACAGAGAGATCCTTAAGCCCAAGTATTCAGTGCCTGTGCTTTACCTACCAAAGTCTGTTAAGGCTAGAGGATTTTGAAATAGCTCTTGCTTTACAATAAGAGGAGTCAGTAGGCAAGGAGACAGAGTTAGAAATTTCCTCTTGGGTTACTCAAAAGACCTGAAAAGAGTAGAGAAGCTAGTACCTAACAGATGGGCAAAGGAAGCTCTTGAGGAGGGTTTTAGTTAAAAATCTGCCGTAGCTACCAAAGGTCAGGACATAAGGGGCAGAATCGTTGGGGAAATCAGAATCCAGCCGTTTCATCTAAAACATTGTGCATGATCCACAGAAGAATTACACATGGTGCCCCAAGCTACTGTAAGCATATTAACAAAAATTGTATTATGAGTAAAGACAGGCAGCCATCTGCATGCTAACACTTCAGCACAGAACAAACAGTAATGGCAAGCAGTTTACACGGTGAAGATACTAAACCAAACTTATAAAATAAAGGTGTATGAATTTGCCCGTGTGGTCGTTTCTAAAACTGGAACCAATAGAGTCATGTTAAAATCTCTCTATATTCTTCTTTGTATAGGAGTAACTTAGTGCTGCAAACAGCAAGAATAACACGGAATTCAAACTAGCCCTAAACCCAACAGAATTGTCAGTGTTGCTGAACAAATTTTTATGGATTCTTCCAAAAGAAGCAAATCTCTGTTCTCTTCCTCAAATTTTTCTCATGTTCTGATAACAACTTCTGAGAGAGTTCTTTACCACGGAAGCAACTGTGCCAAAATGTGGGCTCAACATACTTTTCTTCTCAGTTGTTGTGCAGAATAAATGAACACTGCTGGTACCCGCACTTGCAGTTTTGTTGGAGGAGAAAAGTTAGAAATTGTGGGAGGGGGATGGGGTAGCACATTCCAGTGTTCTCCAGAATATGACATTTTATATGAAAGTCTTAATACTCTGTTTCAGTGTGCTTATGCTCCAGCGCACACTATAATAATTATTTCCATCTTAAGACTTGATGTCTGTGAAACTTGGGTAAATACGGCAGATAATACAGCGTGCTGTTTGGGTAGGACATGGTTTTGGAGACTGTATACAGGATTCATGTCATGCATCTGAAGTTACATTGAAGATAACACAGAGGACAATTAATCTGTCTTATTTTAGACATTTATGATAAATTACCTGCCAGTGTTACCTGTTTCTGTCCACTGATTATAAATTGAGTCTAGAGGGACCAATTTAGACTTAAATGTCTAGCATTTTTATTCTTCAATGAAAACATACGAATCTTGTCTCATATATCAGCACATAATAGGATACAATACAATAATCCAATAAATTAGTGCAAATAATGCACTATTAGCAGGCTATGTAAGAATCAACTCACATAGATGATTTTGTGTAAAAGATGTAAATTTCGAAATTTGAAATTTTGTCATTTCTGGTTTAAACTATCATTGGTCTATTCATAAGTCATGTGGTTTTATCTGAGATACTACCACTGTTTCTCTGAAAAAAACCCTCTGGGGCCTGAATCATCAGATCTAGGTCAGGTATAAGTCAGTTTAAACTATTGCATCAGTGTAAGTGAGATCAAATGGCTACACTCATGACCATCTCTGCACTAGGTATTCTTTCTTCCTGAAGGTCTATAATCGTAGTTGACTGATAGTAGCAGTATTTGCAATGCTTATGTAAAGTTCAAGATAACCATAGACTCTCTGTCCACACAGTATTCTGGAAAAATCTTTGAAGGCTGCCTAAGTTAAAAGCTCGTGTATATAACTGCATCGCTGATACAAGTAGCAAATTTTGAGAAAAAAATTATTAGAGAGTCAAGATTCTTCCTTGAAATCTTGGTGAAAACTTGATTTTGTGTAGTATCCCAGCTTCCTTCGTTTACACGATTCATTTACTGAAGTTCATATAATAATCAGTAATTTACAGGGGACAGTTATCATGGAAGAGTGTATTAGGAAGCAGAGTCTATCTAATTGTCATTGATTTGATTATAGTATTGCAGCATTATTTGAAACTCTGAAATGCTGACCTACTACAGTTCACAAAGCAGCTGAAATACCTGGCACAGTCAGGGCACTGCGGGGGGTCAGCTGCTCTGTGGGGACTGAGGGAGACCCCGGGACATGCAGGGGCACTGCCAGCCAGGGCCCATCCCACCACCCACAGGCAGGGAGCAGGGTGGGCCAGGGGCAGCCGGCGGCAGCCCCCAGCCAAGAGCATCGAGCACCTCCATGGGGACAGGGATGCGTTAAGGCCATGCTGGGACATTAGCGCATGGATTGGGGTCAGAATCAGGCACAGTGAGGGGAGCCAGCGTCAGACACAGCCCCATGACCGGCGGGCAGGTTCACAGTGACCAGGCAGTGCCGGGGTCAGTGCAGAAGCCGGCTGGGGGGTCAGGGTCCAGGACCAGATGAATGGCCCAGCCCAGGCAGGGCTGTGAGGCAGTAGGAGCTGGGGCTCGGGTGGGGCTGAGCCACCTCAGGCAAAAGCAGCTCCCACGGAACAGGGTTCAGCCCTGCCTGGAAGCCTCACCTCAAAGCCACTGGCTGGAAGGGTCAGCAGCTCGCAGCTGCATTATCCCATGTTGGTCTGGAGCCTAGGCCAGGAGGAAGCATCCTCTCAGGGCCCATACAGGCATGTGTTAAGAATTGAGAAATTGTAGGAATTTAGGAAAAATTAAGGAAAAAACATAGTTTCAAATCAGGCCATGTCCAAAAAATTGTGCTAGCGCCTATGCGACGAACCACACCTTAATCACAGTCCTTGTGCAATAGAAGCCAGTTAAGGTTAGCAATTTCCTAAGAAAAAATAAGACATGTCTTTTGCTGGAGATAGATTGTAGGTATCAGTATTACTGAATCCACAATCATGGGAAAGACTTAACAAAAGGTCACATCCATGACCGCTTTCAAAATTCCTGGTATGTTACTAGACCTATAAATCATAGTCCTATTTTAGAAGTAAACCCGGTATTTTTATACTCCAGAGACAGCACTTTTCAGCTCAGATAAGATTTCTAATGTCTGGGTCTTGTGTTTCGTGTTTTTATACAAGACAAAACTGCAAGGGTTTTAGTAATGATTCAGAAATAAATACTTCTAAGTAGCTACTCAATTGGTTACTTGAAAAACAAAGCTGTTCTGACATGCCCGTTAGTCTAGACCATGAATTGGAGACAGTATTTCCGCATTCACAGGTGTTTCTACAGTATAGATTTTTTTGAGGCACTGCTTGGTCACAAATAGTGCTGATCAACTCGTAAATTCCAGCAGCAGCACAGCTGACAAGCTTTCATGCAGAATGAAAGTCACAAACGCAAATCAGTTCTGAAACTGATGAAAACCGCAGTGGGATGCTGCAGGAGTATTGGAGAGAGATGTGTGTTTCTTATGCACCAGAATGCTGTAATTTGCCGCCTTTTCTGGGTCAGTGTGTACCACTTCCAGGAGTGGTAGAGCACAATGTACAGACGACCTTAAAAAAGATTATTTGTAAAGACAAGCAGTTGAATATTAAGAAATCTCAAGGTTGCCTGTGCAATCTTCATTGATTTCATTTGCATATGTATTCTGTGAAGCAATGCTTGCTCATAAAATCATGCTATCTTTTCCACAGGAATCAAGAATCAGTCAGTAAACGTCTACTAAAAATGTAGGAATGTGGTGTGGCTTAGTTATGCTCTATGTGAAGAACACATTGCTCTGTTTGTTCTGAATGGGGATGCTGCTACTTTTATTTGAAGCCCCTTAGTTCATGTGTTCAGAGACATGCTAAGCAGTCCTTCTCTATTAATCCTCTCTTACATGAAATGCCCTCTCAGTCATCTTCATCCTAGTTGAGCTCGTCAGTCCTGACGCGGAAGATGTACCAGGTCTTTTACACCCATCTGCGTGCCTCTTCGAGTTTTACTCTATACATTTTGAGACAGAGGCACTACAGCTATGCCTAACCTTCCAAATACAGGGGTGCACAGTGACATTGTTTGGAAATTGAAGTAGACTATGTCAGCAGGACCTTTCTAATACACATGATCACTGATTCCTTCAGCGAATACCATTGGATTCATGTGTTAAGAGAAGTCATACAATACCTGTACTGATTCTTCCCCAGTTGAAAGCGTTTATCCACATTCCTATTAATTTTATTATTTTTGATGGGTTCCACCGACTTGCCCAATGCAGAATTCAGGTTTACTGCTCTCTAGTTCCTCTTCTGCGTCTCCTTTGGAAGCCTCGTAAAAGTCAGTGTCATACCATTTTGCTGTCTTCTGATGCTTGGGCCATTGAGTAGAGATTGCATAGTCAGTGATACAACAATAACCTTCTCTTTCTTTAGACCCCTTAGGTAAATGTCATTGTGTCCTGGTGATCTGATACTGTTCCATTTGTTTTTCTTCTTAGTGTGGTCTACTAACACTTGGATTTAAGGCAGGTTCCTTGACACATTACCTGTACAGAAAGGTTTACATTACCTGTACAGAAAGGTTTGCATTCCTGTCCTCCTTGTCCTCTTTTGTAATTTAAAAAGCTTGATTCTCACAGGCAAGTTCAACGTACGTTGACTTTTCTAGCAAGTTAGGTACAAATGAATCATGTAATGTGTTGAGAAATATCCTTGTGATGAAGCAAAGATATGGTTAAGCTGATGAAAACACTGACAGTTCAAAAAAGGATTGATTACCTCTACAAAAGTATTAATTGCTTTTCATATATTGACTGTATTATAGGAAAAATGAGTCATATTATAGGGACACCCCCATCTGTAAACAGAAAAATAAAAACGTTCCTTTTATTTCCAAGAACACTGTCATCAGAAGAAGAGAAAAAAAATGCTAAAGGTTTGTGAAATCTAAGGAAGCGATGGAGCCAAATCTTGCAAGACTTGATAGACCAAGTATAATTGCATGTTACGAAGTCCCTGTTAAGTAATACTGTAAAAGTTACACTTCTGCATACTTATTTGGTAGTGCAATAGGACACAGTTAATAAGTATATACTTCAGATCCATGAGAAAAACTTGAATGTGCTTGTATAAAACTGCTGAATTTAAATATTTGTAACTTTTAGAGTGCTAAAACAACTTTACTTAGACATGGCTTAATATTTACATCACAGTCTGATTTTCTGAGTAATATTCATGCGAGATTTCTATTCCTGGTCAATTTTAGTTAACTAGGCACAAAATATGGTTAATCACATTTTAAATATTTTTCTGAAGTTTTCTGTAAAGTTAGATAAAAACACCTCCTGACTAGTTTCAAGCATGTGTATTTTCAGGTGCAGAAGATGATATACAAATCTTTAAGCAAGTACAAAAAAAAAGAGAAAATTGAATGCACTGGGATGGATTGTTATTTACAAATTAAGCAGAAAGTGTGTCCACTGTGGAAGTATTTTGGTAAATACACTGCTAGTTTTACAGCTCTGTGTGATTATTGCTTGAAAGTCCTATAAGAAGTAGCTCCAAAAGCTCTGACACATACGCCTATACCTCCGTGTGTTCAGGTTGTCTGCAAACTACAGGGCAAGCACAGTGTCCCCTATCTTAAGTTAAGATTTTGAATATGTAAAAACAAAGAAATAGAAACCAAGAGACTGTTAACGCAGAGAGGTAACATATGCAAGAGAACTGGCTTCTCCTCCTCCCTGACTGACTGATTGTTGACACCCTTGGCATTATCTAGTTTGTAACACTACTTTAAAACCAGTACGGAAGATGAAGCCCAAACTGTCAGAAGCTTAACTGTATACGAAAACCTTGGCAGAAGCAAAACACAGGTTGGCTGACTGAATCTTTGGTATTGATATGAATATGTAATAGGAAGATTCCAATCTAAGTAACAATTATCAGGATTAATTTGCATAATTAGGAGCTGGAAGAAAAATCAAATATGGGATGCATCACCATGCACTTTATTTTTATTTTTAGAACCTCAGTTTAATTACCTCTGGCACTGTCACAGCTGCTACATGATTCTTAAATACTTTCACTGAACAGTTTGCATCTTAATAGAGAGGTTACCTCCTGCACACATTCTGTCCTGGATGTAATTTCGTGAAATAATCTAATTGGCTGAACTATAAATACCCTTTGGAAAAAAAAAAATCTGTAGTTCACTTCTTATTTAGGTCATTAGATGGAGAAAATAAGGAAGGACAGAATAGTACAGGAGGTCAATTTTACCCATCTTCTTACCTATAGCTGTGTAGCTATTATAGGACACTTAAATAAATAACCAGAATACATGGATTATATAGTATCTATTTGAAGAGTAGGCAAGTAACTATGCCCTCAACTATGACCTATGCGAAACCTAATCTGCCAGCTTCATTTAACAGTTATGAAAAAATCTGTGTCTCGCAATCTGGAAATTCACGTCTAATGTTTTATACTTTCAGAATTCTCAAAATTTATGTAATTTTTGGAAATACTATTCAATCAAGCTTAATATGATTTTTTAGGAATTCTGCCAGTTTCTGAAATGAATCCATTATCATATATTATTCAAAATGTGTCATAATACCCAACTTCATGAAAAAGCAGGCTAAATTCCTGTGTGTTCTCAAGACAGAATATTAAATTAAAGCAATGAACAAAAAATAAGTAACATAAATAATTAGAAGTAGCCCTGATAGAAGACCTTATTTTGAGACCTTGAAAATGTTTGATTACAAGCTGACTTTTTGCAAATTGGGTTGATTCGTAAGTAACTGTTCGATATCATAGAATCACAGAATGGTAGGGGTTGGAAGGGACCTCTAGAGATCATCTAGTCCAACCCCCCCGCTAAAGCAGG
>VZSC01011159.1:221111-275137 GCA_013398225.1 Steatornis caripensis
TCCAATCTTCAGGCACCTCTCCTGTTCTCCACGACTTTTCAAAGATGATGGAGAGTGGCCTAGCAATTACCTCCGCCAGCTCCCTCAGCACACGTGGATGCATCCCATCGGGACCCATCGATTTGTGCGTGTTCAGTTTGCCTAGCTGCTCTCTAACCCAATCCTCATTGACCAAGGGCAAGTCTTCATTTGTCCGTGCTTCCTCTCTTATCTCCAGAGTCTGGGAGTCCTGAGGGCCAGTCCTAGCAGTGAACACTGAAGCAAAGAAGGTATTCAGTAACTCTGCCTTCTCCGTGTCCAGCGTCACCAGGTCACCTGCCTCGTTCAGCAGCGGGCCCACATGTTCCCTAGTCTTCCTTTTGCTGCCAAATGACTTTATGTTTTCATCGTATTAAAGAGGAAATATTTACACCATTTTCTTTGACTAAAAGGAGCATGGGCTTAAAGTAGTTCCTGCATATAAAGACATTTATATTACTGTTATCTTCGCCATCTCCTTCTCTCCTCTCAGTTACTCCCTAATGTCTTTCTGATTTTCTCTGATGACTTACCATACAGAAGTCTGTTCTGCTCTGCTGGTACTATAGACAAGGAAACAGAGACACAAGAAAGAGAGGTTAACAGATTTGCCTTAATTCAACCATCAAATATATGGGACTGCAAGAAATTCAGGCCTTGGACATGGAAACATTTGAGCATTTACTTCAGTTTATTTCATTGAAGGAATAATACTGTGCAAGATTATGGGTTTATGTAAGCATTTCCATGATTACAGCCTATGGATTATACGTTAGAAACTTGCACGGAAGAATCAATAGAATTAATTTTTTTAATTCTTCTGAGATCTGAACTTGAAACTATTGCTGGAGATGGAAAATATGTACAAACTATACAAACAATAATTTAAAAAAAACCAAATGCAGAGGGTAAGCTGTGCAAGCATATCTGCCTTCTCCTGCCATGTACCCGTCTGTTCTTTGCTGGGTGGAAGATGAGGGGTGAGGTGAGAGAGAGATGGTGCAGGGCTTTTTCTCGATCAGTAAGAAGGGTTGACAACAAATGGCTTAATAAGATAACTGCTTTAATTAGACAGAGTAAGATGTGTAACATAGGTAGCGAGTACATCTTACGTCCCTTCAGTTGCTGGGCACCCTGCATTTGTGCAGCATCCGATGAAGCCGGAGTGGGTTTTCCCCTGGCACACTGTGCAGAGCACATCCTGTCCATGGAGAGAAGCTCTCCCTTTTGGTCCTGTGAGCTATTATGTATTTTCCTTACAAGAAAACAACTCTACTCCTAAAGGATGCTGTAATGAGAACTTCTTGCTGCACTTATAGATAGAGGCAAGGCCAGGCAGGTGGTGTAATCGCTGGTACCCAGCTACCTGTGGGGTCCTCTGTTCCAGTGAGCTGGCTGAATGTATCCTGTAGCCGGGGAATTTGTGCTGCACAGCACAGCCCTGAAAGCCACCCTGTACGTGCAGCTTAGTGCAGCACGGTCCTGTGCCTACTCAGGTTAACTGTTACGGGTATCAGTAGCTCCTAAAGGTGAAACGCTCTCCTGGTTGGGATCAATACGCTACCTAAGATGAACAGTCCTATTTTCTTTGAGAGTTCAGTGTGAGCAAATCTCCCTTCACGCTAAGTCGTTCATTCATATTTACTTTGAGAGATAAGCTTACTTTTTTAAGGCTGTAAAAGTATGCCTCTTACCAATGAGACGCTGTTGTATCACACAATATTGTGTCTGGAAAAGAAGGAAGACCAGGCAGGTTGTGTAAAATATGTACATGTTTTCAAATGAAATCTTACTGTCTAACACCTAGTAAAGTAATTTTAGATCAATAAATGGACTATATGGTAAATAAAAAAATAAATTTCAAAGGATATAACACAGATGCTTTGATGTATATACTCTAAAAAGTATGTTTTCTATTTCAGAAATGAACCACTGTTTAGAAGAAAGTACTGCTTCGCCTGTCTGCTAAGAGGTACAATGCACCTGTTAATTTTTCTATTCAACATTAACTTTTTAATTCTCCATGTGATGTGAACTTGCTGCACTTTTTACAGGTTAGCCACACACACCTGGATATTGGTGCTATGTTTACATCAGAGGCAAGGTTAACACACAGGCTTCTGTCCTGGGTACACTCTTACTGTCATGTCAGTGTGATTTTGGTGGAGCTAAGCATTAATTACCACAGTACGATAGGTATCCCTGTTTCCAGACATGAAAACCTACACTTTGGAAATCACTCCTTCGGTTGGATCTCTCCACTGCTTACAGACTCACTTTGTACCTTAATTTCTTGAGATTTATTTAGTAAACATTTTAGCAGTAAACAAATAGGAATTTTTACTGTTGCATTTCTTCAGTATAAACCCCAAATTCTAAAAATGTTTCTGTACAGGAAGGAAAAAGTAATGTCAGTTACGACAAAAAAAACGCCCCATCAAGCTTAAACATAGAAACACGAGGCTGCTTTCCACATACCAGTAGTTTCAATTTTGGCATGTTTGTCTGGAGTCTAGAAATTATTTGTAATTAATTATTTTGTTGTTGTCTTAAAACAACGTATGATATAGTTTCCCTTCTTTCCTGTGGGGTTTTTTCCTTTTGTGCTAAATGCAAAGGACGGGCTACAACAACTCTGTTTCTATGTATTCTGTATTTCTGTTCTATAAATAGCCATCTCCAGGTTCTTCTGTGTGGTAACCGATGCTGCTAAAGAATGTGAAACAGAATAAAAATTACAGCTGTCACATTGTCACTGGTCTCTTTTAAGCTTTTAGGATGCAATTAGATCGTCATCAAGCTATTCACAAGCCATTTCATCCACATTCTAACCGGTAAATACTACACGGAATTTACCAGATCAGGTCGAGCACTACTCTCAGGGAATTCGAGATGGAGGTCATAAGAAAGAGTGGATTTTACACCCAGATGGGGGTGCTGACAGTGCTAAGCTAGACCAAGAGGACCACGGAGGCTGCACAGTATGCATAATTGTGTTCCTGCCATATTCCAGTTGCAGTACCAACTACTGTTTGGTTCCTGAATATCAGCGGGATTTAAGCAACACAATATGCAGATAATGAAGGGGGATGGGGGTGCTGAGTCCACGACATTTCCTCTGAAAAGCAGGTTCCTTTTTTTTAATGAAGGGAACTAGTATTTTAATTTCGCATGATCGTCCTGTAGGTTGCACCAATCTTGTTTTCCAGTATATCGTGTTGCCTTAGAGCACTCAGTCGTTTTTGAGAGAATCACCAGCAGCACAGCGATGCTTTCTGAGGTGTTGCTGATTGCTGTGCCCATACAGCATGGACACGTGCATATCACCTGACAGCTTTTCCTCAACTACACACCTCCTGCTTATTCTGTGTCGCCGTTCAGTCCTTTTGTAATAGCTCCTCATCTGTACGTGTTTTACAAAGGAAATACCCCTTTATTCATTGCTCCTTACATTTTCAAACTTCTGAACACCTCTTAATGTGCGGAATTACTCGACTAAGCATGACTATGTAACTCAGCATCACTTTCAAATATTAGCATTAAGAGAAAGCATTGAAACTAATATCACTATACAACTGCAGTGAGGGTGATCGTATAGAATTGTTTGCTGGTCGCACCTTGCGTCAGTAAGCAGAGGATTGAACATGGAATTACCTGCAACAAATATATATCCATGTCTTGCATACTTTGTAAGTAGCAATTATTTGCAGTGCTACTGCAATCGGAGGGTAAATTCCTTAGCCCTTTTTGGTGTCAAGCAAGTACAGTGTAGCAACCTCTACTTATGAAGGAAATAGAAATTAAAAAGAAGTGAAAGTGGGCTGAAGCCTTCTGGTTTGGTCAGTCCAGTCCATTCTGGTTTTATCTACAGCTTCCCTCTTCCAAAGGAGCAGCACTGGAAAAGAATTGTAAGGGATGTATTCAGACCCACTTGTTTTACACACATGCTTTGCAACATTAGGTGCTCAGAGTCACGCTCTTCACTTTGCCTAAAGGAGTTCCGAGAGATAAGCAGCCAAGATGGGCAGCATCAGTGTCTGGTGCGTCCTTCTTGTCCAAGGGTCCTTCAGTCTGCTGCTTTCTGCGCAGCCAGCCATCTCTGTGGATTGTTGAAGGAAAAAGACCACAGCTCTGCCGAGTGAATGCTTCATCCTGCACCTAAATGTTCACAAGCAGAGCAGCAGGACAGGGGCTGAACCACTCTCAGAGCCACGTTTGTGACGTGAGCAGCCTGAATCCACTCACCACGAGAGAGACACACTTTTCCTCGCTGTTTGTTCATGTTACAGTAGTAGCGAAAATCCGTCCTTTGTGATTAGCCTTTTCCCAAAGGAAGTGTAGGGATTTTTTGGTATATCCTCTTACTGGAGTTGATGAGGAAAGCCAGAAGCCTGGATGTTATTTTCAATGAAAAAACAATAAGAGGGAGGTCAGGTAAATGAAAAGGAGGAAGGATGCACTGAGGAAAGGGAAAACACAGCACAAGGAAAAGGAGAAAGAAAGAAAATGTAAGGAAACCCGTGTCTTAAAAACAAAGGCACCAAGGGAGTATTTAATTCTCTTGTATTTTTCTGCGTCTTTGGTATTCTGCAGCTTCCAAAAATGTAAAAGTGAACTTAGCTATTTTACATGAGAAAAGGAAAGTAAAATAAGAGACAAGCAGAGCTGCATTATGAGGGAAATTATTTTATTCAGTGAGTTAGTGAAGGGAAAGAGTGACAAGAGCTTCATTGCTTTAATTTTCGCCTTTTGAGCTATATCCGTCCGGGAGATTTGCCTTCAGTAGAGGCAGCTTCAGGGTGGTGAAAAGGGGAATGTCACTGCCCTCCGTAGTCTAGAAATCATAGATCTGTTTCCTTTGATGAGATGTTGAGATAAATTTTTAGAAATCATGGTAGAAATAATATCTTTTATACATACTTCAGAATTACAAAATTTAAGCTTTATATAGAGGCTGTTGTCTCAATACTTGCTGTTCACTTGTTTATTTCAACCTTGGGTATTCCTGCAGTTTCTAATCAGGGTTCAGTAGTTGAGGAAAACTTGAGAAAAAACCATTCAAATTTCATTTACTTCTTGAGTTACTGGGGTAAAAAAAGATCTGTGTTTATTTTCAAGGTTAAAAAAAATTACTACGTAGCTTGCTTACAGCAGTATTTTACCCACAGTTTTTAGCTGGGTTGATCTGTCAGGGAGTTGACTGTCAAATGGAAAAATAATAAGGTCAGGAATGAAGCCGTATTATTTGTAACATGAAGGCATTTGAAATGTTTTTGCTGAAACACGATGCTAACCAGAAATGGCATTTATCAATAGCCAAAAGGACTTTGGCCAATATGTAGTTGTATTTCACAGACATCTGGAGTGATCACAGCAAAGGAAGAGCGTTAACTGAGGAACCCTGAGGTTGTTTACTTGCACCATTAGCAGAGCACTGGTCAGAGATTCAGTTCTTCGTAAGAGCGTCCCTATTAGAAAAATGTTCAATGTTTTGCTGCAGATGTATAAGCTAACAGCTCAAGTGGCCAGAGCGAATCGTTGTGATCATCTATTCTGAGCCTCTTGTGGGGATTATTTCTGTTTTAAAGTGAGTGAGTATTCATCATAAAACACATAAACAGTCTTGGGAGGATAAGGTAAGCGTACTAATCACTACGCTATGGAGAATACACCTGCATGATATTTAGCACAAATACAAGCTCTTTTTACCTGGCTGACCAAGCAGTCACATAACTGTGATTAGTGCAGTTTTGAGGTTAAGGTAGTGGTAGTGGTAATGCTAGAGGACACAAAAGGTAGCTCTGGGTGACTGAAGTCGGTTGTTTGGAAATTGTACGATGACTGTAGAATTAAAACAGTACCTCAGCTCCCTTGAGGGAATCCAGGGTTCCAGACAACACATCCTAATGCTATGAGTGCTGCGAAGTTGCATTCTTTTCACTGATGCACAGATGTGTGATTAACTTAAAACCCCACTAAAACTTGTTCTTTAAAACCAAATATTTTAAATTTTGCCTGCTTGTCTTGTGTTGGTTTTTTACATCTCTGTCTCAAGGGCTCTTGTTTTTGAGGTCTCATCTATTAGTCACTCATGCTAATCCATGTTGTGTTTTTTGCTTTGAATAAAAATTACTTTTCCCCACAGGCTCAGGTTGATTGACAGCTCTCTCATCTTTAAATATTTCAAGTGCTATAGCCACTTTAGCTTTGTGCAGTCACATGCTGTGCTGTAAATATGTCATATACATAATATAAATATATGTAACTGCTTTACTAGATAATTCTTTGCTCTGTCTAGGTGACTTAAGCAAAATTTGTAATATTAAGTATTAAATCTGTATTAATTTTTTGGCATTGCATTCTTGAATTTACTGTTTCTGTAGAGATATCTGTCTTATAAAAATGAAAATCTACCTCTGTATTAAAAGACTCAGTGTTTGAAGACTGGCTCAACAGGCATGAATTATATATCATATCTGACAGCTTCTTGCCGGTGCCAGATTAGAAAAAAATGTTTTTCGTCTTATTTGAGTGCTTATAACTGGAGAAATAAATGAATGCAAAATCTGACACTTTATTTTTTTTCAAAAATGGAACCATTCATTTCC
This sequence comes from Steatornis caripensis, assembly GCA_013398225.1. Taxonomy (NCBI): domain Eukaryota; kingdom Metazoa; phylum Chordata; class Aves; order Caprimulgiformes; family Steatornithidae; genus Steatornis; species Steatornis caripensis. Next base: position 227,738 of record VZSC01011159.1, read on the forward strand.
AAGACTCAAGGAAGTGTATAGGGGTATTTCTTCCAGTGTATTGTTCCAAACTCAAACAGTTGTGACCTACAGGACATTCTGAGCCTTGTACCTACATGTCAGAATTTTTCTTCCATGAATTTGTCCAACTGATCTTTAAGCATTTATGTTTTTCATGTCGATAATATTCTGTATTAACAAATTCTACAGTTTAACATTTGTAGTAAGAAAAATGGCTTCCTACTCTTTTTCTTAAATGCTTTGAGTGGTAATACCATTTGATACTTCATAAAATTACAATATTAAAATAAGATTTTGTAGGAAAAAACTGTCATAGAAATGTTAAAGGACAAATAATGTGGCATGTATTTTCTTTAGCTGCTATTGGGGGAGAATTGTCGAAGAGACAGCTTTTTTCAAAGCACTGTCCAAAATTTTTAATGTCGTGAGCTGCCTGAGTGATAGATTTAAGACTCCTTTAAGCATATTATAGTAAGGGTATTTCCTGCATCTATGACATGTTTCATAATCATCTATCAATCTCTGCTTTTTCTCCTCTTGAGAAAATGAAATAGAAAGTCTCTTTTTAAATGACTTAACTTTGTCTTGTGAGAGAAAATGTGGTCAGATGTGGGAGCCAAAAATTCACCAGAGAACCGTTGCTTTAGGGTGATCTTCATCAAGCCCTGTTGATTTCGATTACTTACACTTTTAAGACATTTAAAATTTACATCTAAATGTCCTGTAGCCTGTTCATTTCCTCTTCCAAAAGATGTGTTCTTACTACCTTGTTATTAAAGTTTGTATGTATGAAAAATCAGGTCAGAACACTTTTTATTTTAAATGAAAGGGTGTAAAGAGTCATTGAATACTTCTTATTTCTAATTTGTCCCTACACACTTCAGCTGTTATCTTGTACTGTACCCTAGCAATGTGTCATTGCTTTCAGTTTTCTGTGACTCTTTTTCGGTTTTCAGAGCATTAACAAGATTCTGATACAACCATTTTACTCTTATAGTATACTTCCTATTTTTCTTGCTTGTTGGAATAGTTCACTACGGGTTTTAATGTTATCACTTTTAACTGCTAGTTTGAGGTACCCTTTTCTCCCCTTTGGATTTCATTCTCATAGGAACAAGTTCCTTGAATTTGTTGAAGAATTCCTGAGTGTCGTCTGAAAGGTAAAAAAGGATTTTTTTTTTAAAGTAATGTGTGTTAAAGGGACTGGCTTTTGAATTCTCAGAATCGGCAGTACCATGGTATAATACTGTTTAACAACATAAAACTCTTTAGTGTGAGATACTGTTACAGTTTTCTTTCTTCAGAAGTTTTGTTTTACTTGTATACATTCATTCTGCTATCAGTTTGTTGCAGTTTGAAACAGTTTACTAGACAAACTGTCTGCCGTAGATCTCTGAAAGAAGTTGCTGATACAGTAATCGAAATAACTTGTTTTATTCTTTTATCGTTATACCACATAATTTATTAAAATGGTAGCACTTATTTTGCCAAGGCAGAAATCAAGAGAAGATGCTAAATGACCTGCCAAAAATTACAGAGAGGCTATAGGTCACGCACCACAACAACTGCTTGCTTCCATGTCCCCGCTTACACCTGAATGTAGATCTGCAAAGACGGCAAAGCATATTGTCTACTCTGAAAACACCGATGTAAAAATCAAAAGGAGAATAGACAGAAACCAATGTTTTTCAACTTTTCCATGATTAATATAACCCGTGGAGGTCACCACCATCAGCAACAAAATTTGCTGTATTACTCAGTATTAGTAACAGCTGTGCATGAAGCACCGGACATGCCAGCTGTGGCTCTGAGTCTGAAGACTGCAGCCCACATGTTCTCCTTTAACTAAGGAAAAAATCAAACTGTCATGACTATATTAATACTTTTATAGAAGAAATCGGGGGATGCTTTCAGCTTATAAAAGTATGTGTATTTCGCCACCTATTTCCTGAGGCTCCCTTAATATTCCTACAGACCCATCTACTCCTAAATATGCTTAATGTCTAATGACTGATGCTCCTTATTTACAAAACAGATACAAACGCTCACGAAAAATCTTCCAGAGAAGTTGCTTATACATGAGTTACGGTGTGTAATCTTTTTCTAGAAACAACCGTAGTCAATAAAGTGTTTGTATAATTATCTTTCTGAATAAGTACACTAATAAATTCCTAGTTAATGTACAGGTCACATTTATAACCGATCATTTTGTACCCGTGAAGGTTTTAAGAAAGACGGCGTTCATCTCTCTTTTCCTGATAGAAAAATAAAGTTGAGGGAATTAAACGTTTGCGTGAGTGTCTATGTTCTGCTCTAACAGCAGTACACCCAGTTGTCGAGCGACAAACACTGCTTTGTCGCAATGGCTTGAAAATAGTAACCAGCTATAGTGATCCTGACTGGAAGGGCATTATGTGTCGAGCAGTTAGTGATCCACCTAATGCAAGCGAGCCCGGGCCTGCGCTGCGCTGTGCTGCCTGTGCGAGGTGGCTTTCAGGGCTGTGCTGCACGGATCCCATGTCTGCCGCGTGCGTTTGTGCTGTGTTTGGTTTTTACTGACGTGCTTGAAACGGACGCAGGGCTGTGTAGAGTTGAACTGAGCAGCCTCACATGAGCTGCAGGCGCAGCAGTGCATGGCAGCCCCGGAGTAGCAAAGACGAGGTCCGTTAAGGTATAATACAGACAGGGAGTGGAATGTACCAGTACCAGGAGAAAACTATTTACAGTGAATTGTAAAACCAGATAAGTTGGAAACAGTAAATACCAGTTCTACACAGCACCAAATGACTTAGAGATAAATTTTCAGTCTAGAAATAGATGAGGCAAATACAGTCACAATTTTGCAATGTGATCCTGTCTGGAAATCCTCTACTAATATCGTACTTTAGATTTATTGAGTTATATGTGGATGACAACCATGTGGTGAAACTGTTCAAAGATGACATGCTTGTGATTATTCCAAAGGAGGCTGAAATGAGGCTGTATTTGATATAAACAAGTAACAGTCTTATGAAATGTGTGGCTATTCAATAGTTAGTGTAACGTACTGTAATACGGTTTCAGTAAGTTTACCCACTTTTTAAGCATAATTCTATGTGTTAATATCCTTCAGAGGACAAAAATCTTTCTGGATCTTCATGTGACACTGTCATCAGCCTTTGACTTCCAAGCAGTTCTGAAGCTATGAAGGAAGAACAAAGTAAGTAGCTTAACGTTTTAAATGTCGCTTACCTTATGATAATGATGACATTTGTTTCCAAAATGAAATTGCTTAACATACAGGGGCAAAGGGGATTACAGTTCTACTGGAGTGTAAGCACTCAGCATAAATCCCAAACTGTGATAGCTCACTGTGTTTATATCTCCAGTTGTCATCTGTACAAATACTGTCGAATTCAAGACACAATTAAAATAGTGAACCCTCCAGGCTAAGCAGACAGATTTAAAGCTAGGATATTAATCCTCGTAAAAATAACACTCAGTTAAGTGTGTGCCACTCCAAGTAGGACAGTAAATGCCTAACCACCGTTAAGTCAGAGGGATGACAGGCCCAAGGAAGGTTTTAATTTTTATGCAGAGTAGCTTCGTACTACTTTCTACCTTAGCACATGCGGGTACTGTGAAGAGCCAGTTACAAGATACCATTCCCCTCCCGTTACTTGGTGTGACAGAACGTGTGTTTTTCAGAGCTTTCCAACTCTTTTTTTCTGCGTTGTGAATGTAAATGAATCCTTAATGCTTTTGTAGAACTTATCTAATCCAAAAATATTTCATGCATAAAAAGTCAAGCTTAAAAGGGGAACTGTTTAACTATAGAAAGATTTGGCATCTCTGAAACAGCTCTCTGTACTTATAATCAGAAAACATACAGTGTTCAGATAAAATAGGGTCCATCTTAAAAGGGCTTCCCCAAGTGCATAGTCTGAGTTTTGATGAGTTCAAAGCCTGCTGGGCTAGCTTTCTGAATTATAGGGAGATGAAATCTTTCATCAGAGGCTACCGATTCTGCTTCTCTTCTTCCTTCAGCAGATCAGCAGAGCTGCACATGAACTCCAGTCCTGCGGAGCTCCTGATCACTCAGTCTGCAGGGTTTAGCTGCTCAGCAAGACTCTTCTCACTGGAATGTTGCCGCATTCCCAGATTTTGCAGGGCTGGAGTGCTGCAGAACTAGATCCATTCAGCGTGATTAGCTCTTACATCAGTATCAGAGATTACACATGAAATTTGCCTCAGAATTTCCAGGTAAAGGAAGCATGGATAGTCTTGTTTTGGTTGGATTGTGACAAAAACGAAGCCTGTTCTTATTTCCTGCACCATAAGCCCAATTCTATCTTTAAACTAAGATATGTAAATGTAAGCAATATTTAATTATCTACATAAAAATGGTGGACCAATGACATCAGTACATGAAGTTTGTTAGGTGTTTTGAGACTCAGAAATGAGAAATTATATTGGCACAGCTAGCACCTATAATTTTTACTTACATGTATTGAGTTTTGTTTTGCTTATTGGCAAAATAAACTTTGAGAAAAATTTATATAAGGAAAATTGCTTGGTTTTAATTAAACAGCAAGTCAAAGATATAGGGGGACTAAATGATTCCAAATACTACTGAAATCTTTCTATTTCTAACCATCCATTTGACTCAAAAACTGCCGGGTCAGACTGACAAGCAATGAAAGTCTAACTTTGGGATGGCGGATAAGGTGCTGCATTCCTCCCTGCTATGCAAACGGCCCAGATTTTCAAGCCGGATCTTGAAACACCATTGTTCATAGCACAAGATTTTAAAGTAACCATAATCACTCCCATAGTTTAGGAGATGCAGCTGTCGGATGTCTGTGCAACTGATAAAGGATGGTCAGATTACAGCACTACCGTCGTAAGATTACAAGTCGGTGTCCAAAGCGACAGACATATACAATGGTTGTTCAGTAGGGTAAATGAATTAACCAAATATTATAATATCTTTTCTTGCAAATGGAATCTGCCACACCTGGTGTGCTAGTAGGAGCCTTAAACAGATGGAAACGTGTAGGGAGGGAAGAAAAGTTTAGAAAAAGATCACCCTAAATTCGTGCCACCTTCATTAGTGGTATGCCACGTACGGTCTCTTGGGAAAACTAAAATGCAAGCTAGGAGTTAGTCAAATGTATGTATAGTGAATGCTTCTCATACTACATTGTTTGTAAATTTTTTGGCAGGCTTGAAGATGTTAGTGAATTGTAGGAAGGAGCCTTAAGCCGGTATGGTACCGAAGGAATACAGGAGGGCAGGGCCGCTGCCTGGAATTGAGGCGTCTGTCTGCACTTACGCTACCTGTGCCAGTTCTTGGAGCCAGGTACAGCACCTTTCATTCATTGTTGGTGTAAGTTTGGTTTCCAAAGCCAATGTTCATCAGCAAAAAAGAACAAACAAGAATGACAAGAACAGTAACAACCACTCACCTGTTCCAAGGAGTACCATTTATTTCCTTGATTAATCATATGAATAAAGAGGAAGAAGAAACAGTCAGGTTTTTTGTGGGTGAAGCTAGATAATGTAAATGATTAAGTCTTGTTTTAGACTAGATAATTGTTTTCTTGCTAGGAAAAATGATAGTTCAGAAAAATGGTTGCTGCGGGAAGGAGAAAATAATAACGTTGTAATCTACATCTCTTTAATGCTAGTTAGGTGGTTTAAACTTCCAAGGACTTGTAAGTTACCATTGAGTAAAACAGCAACAATCATAATAAAAACTGATACCCTTTTCAAAGATGATCTGGTAGGATTGGTTAGGTATATCACTGTAGTAAAAAGTGGGAAGGCATGCCAGTCTCCAAACAGACCCAGGCAACACAGCAAGAAACATGCTGTGTCATCTGTATTCCCAGACTTGGGTGGCAGATGCTCAGTGGTTTTGTCTACAACACCATTTTGTGTGTATTCATTTTGTCTATAAAACCAAAGGATACAAGTTTCTGTTAGTGAAGTAGAGGGTTGAGTTCTCAGTTGCAAAGCTAGAAACTCAGTCACAGGCAAAAGTGTATTTAAATCAAATTATATTAAAGACTGCTTGCCATCAAGATTATTATCTCATTAACAGGAGAAGCAAATTCCAGTAGGCCAGCTAAGCGGTGTTCCACTGTGTAGTGATCTTTCCTTGGGACAGTCCCACCAGGCTTAGATGTTAACTCTGCATGTCTGCCAGATGCTTCTCACTAAGGCTTACTGTTTTCTAAAAGGTCAACTTCCTATGATAGCAGAGGAGTTAAAGCTCAATGAAGTAATTTTTTTCACTGAAATATGAGAAACAAAAATGTGAGGTTAGTTATTTGAGAGAGAATGTATTTCACTGGATGGAAACCCTTGCTATTTTTAATGCTTCACTAAAATGTGTTTTGGAAATTCATGACCAAGGAATTTTCCAATAGCTTTCTAGCTTATTTTTCAGTTAGCACACTATGTTGTAAAATCTAACGCATATAAAATCACATTCTTAACACTATCATAAAATTGGTTTAGCCAGTTGTAAAAGAAGTATAACTTGTCTTTCTAATATTTGTCTTTCAAAAATTAAAAAAACGCAAATGGGAGAACTAATAATCTAGTATTTTCAAAAATCTGCAGAACACAGTAAGATCTCTCTAGCTAAAATATGTAGAAATGATTGATTTGTGGGATATAGCTAACCAGATGTTAGCACCAAGGCTTACATATTTAAATATAAATATTTAAATGTAACACAACCTTCTAAATCAGGTTATACTTACCTATACTGTACTTTAATGTATTTTTCAGTATGTGACCTGGCCAATTAAATGGAAGCAAAAATTCATTTTCATTTTACCTTACTTACAGAGTGGTTGACAAAGTTAAGTACTGTCATCTGCAAATGATCCTTACTATCAATAATCGAACCTCTTGGTTGCAGTCCCCTTTTTCGTTCCCCGATTCCCTAAAGCATTTTAATTTCTGTCCTGAAAATTACAGAGGAGGCATCGGAGTGTATCTTTTTCAACTGCACAAGTAGCAAATGACTACTGGAATGAATTTGTTGTTTCCATAGGTCAAATCACCAATGATCACATGTAAATATCTGTTCTCTCTGGCCAAGCCACTAATTGTTTCAGCTGTTTTGTCAGTTGAAAGCGGAACTAATACATAAGTGTCAATACTTAAATGTGTGTTCAATTCTGCCAAGAAATAGCAGATTGGAAAACACCACTACTTTATCTGTGATTACAGTGAAGTGACACTCATGATGACCGTTAGACATTTAATGGCTGTTCCTGCAGAAAGGAAGATTAAAGTAAAAATTGTGCTTGACTGATGCAGTTTGAAGGATACCTTTGACACTGGAATTCACAAATCTGGCTTACACCTTTATTTTATACTGGTGTAAAATTTCTCTAGGAGCGTTATGTTCCTATCGGTAATGGGGAGCAGACATACATTGTGTCTACAAAGAGCCATGTTGGTGAAGAAGACTGCTGCCCATCGGCCTCTCCCAGTTTGCTGGCTCCATCCGCCAGAATTGCTGGATGAACTACTTGGCAAACCCGCAGGCAGAGCGGAGGCAGAGAGGTGACACATTGCTGGGGGCAAGGCAGTGCATGAGTTCTAGGAATGACAGTCCAGCTGCAGCCTTAGTATTACAACTGCTGATGGGGACACCATTATGCCAGCACGCATAATCTTCTGCTGCTAAGCGTGTGCTTCAACGCGGAAATGGCATGGACTGAATTCAGTTTAAACTGAGGTCTCTCTGGAAAGATGATGTGCCTGAATTATACAGTGATTAAAGCAGTACAGCTAAGTGGCACATGAATTTGAAGGATCAACATAAGCATGTAACAGTAAATTCAGAAGGCTAAGGCACAAATTGAGTTTCAGTGTGTTGCAGGGGCTGGAAAAAAGTGGAAAGTAAAGTAGACTCGTGTAGAGGGTCTACAAAGGAAAATACAGTTCAGCAATGTAACAAAAGGGAAATGAAATAGTGGAGGAAGCAGAGAAGGCTGAAGCGTTCAACTATCTTTTTTTCTTCTCTATTCACAGAAAGGCAGTTAGAGCTTATTTATGATCGCTCTCTGAAAAAAAAGGTTTTAACTAAGAGTTAAAGAACTGGCAAGAATATGGAAGAAAGAGCCTTGAAACAATACAGACATAAGTTACGTGTATTCCAGTCAGCACTCTGTAAACATCAGCGATTATTTTTAAGGTCTCTTCAAAGAAAAAGGCAGGGTAGGAGAAAGGTAACTGTGATACTTATCTTTCAAAAAGGCAAGTGGAAGGGACAACATGAGGAGTTACAGAGCAGTCCCACTTGATACTGATTCTTGGGAAGATATGGGAACAAATTATATGTGACCGTTTCAAAGCATTTGGACAATAGAGCAATAAGACAGAGCCTACGTGGATTTATCAAGAACAAATCATGTCAAATCAATTGAATTTCATTCTTGACAGAGTGACAGTTATAGTAGACAAAGTGGGAAAGAGCTCTTACATATTTTGCCTTTTATGCAAAGCCTTACTGCTGTTGTCTTTGACATTTTGTAAAGCAAACTAGTAAAAAATGTTCCAGGTTAAATTACTAGCGCATTCATATACCACTAGTTGAAAGGCCACTCTCAGAAACCAGCGATCAATGACCTGCTGTTAGAAAGAGAGAGTGAAAATTTCAGGCTGGGTTGACAGGCTACTGTCCCAAATCCTTTGCTTAACAGTATTTCCATTCATAGCAGAATGCATACTATACTTGCGCAGTTTCCATATAACACCGTGATTGGAAAGCTTGCGGTCACTCTGGGTGGCACTACCAGAATTCAAACTTGAAACGTTTTTCTGCATAGAAAAGTGAATGCCATTTTTTCCTTACTTAGTTCAAACATTAGGCTGAAACCCACCAAACCTCTCTGCCAATAGCAGGGCAGTTCAGAAAGTTGTGGCTTAAATAAATTAGCAACGGTTGTTATAATTTGCATGAATCCTTATTTTTTAAGCACAGACAGTAAACTGCTTCCTGACTCTGGGACGCATCCGTGCTGATCATTTCCTTTCAAACTATGTATGTTAACATGCCTTTAAGCTCACATCTTGCCTTCTCAGTGCATTGTTTTGTTGGTGTATTTTGTTTTTCCGAACTTCTGCACCTTTTCCTTTGCTTTGGGCTATTTTTTTTTATTTAAAGAGAAACCACTTTATAACCGAGTCAGAACAAAACACTCCAAAAAACTACAAAGGTGACTGAACTATCCTATCTACCCTAAGCTGAGGTTTCATGGGCGCACACGTCCGAAGCATTCCGAGAAAGGATATCTTGAATGTGTATTTGCTACCTATAGTCCCAAGACTCCCTCCACGTGAGCAGAGCTGAAAATTTTACCAGCCTTGGGGAGGGCTGAGTAGGAGGACTGCTGTGCAATCTGCAGAAATCAAACTAAGCCCAGGTCTGCACGAGGATCCTTTTTTACAGTATGACTCTCCTGGCTTGTATTCCAAAGAGAAAGCACTCCTCTCTGGAGCCAGACATCGCAGCTCTTCCTCACGTGACCAACATCAAAATAAACTCAGTTTGTGTTTCTTGATGAGGCTTGCTTGCCTGGTTCAAAGAAGAAACGACACACCTTGAATTGGACTCGAAGGGAAAGCAGAGCCGTGTGTGATCGTGTATACTGACAGAGCTGCGAAACACGGGCCCGTGTGGGATCCACATCCACACGAGCAGAATCACAGTCGTAGAATCCTAGAATCATTTATGTTGGAAAAGACCTTTAAGATCACCGAGTCCCAACTGCGAACTGCAGTAACACGTGAATCTAGATCAGCGCAGGCCGCTCGAGTCAAACTTCCTTTCTAGCTCTTCCCTTCTTCAATCCCTGCCCCAAAAGTGCCATTCAAAATAAAAGAGCTGTTGCCAGGCAAGCTCTTGCCGTATCTTGAAGTCAATTTTTCACATGGATGCTAGATGCTGACATCTGGATGGATGTATTAGGCGCAAGATACTTCTTGAACTGTTCATGAAAAAAGAATAATCACACCTTCCCTAATTATATGCGTACTAGATGGGGATCAGGCTTATTAATTATCGACTGTGTTTCCAATAAACTTTTTAATTAATCTTCATAGAATGTGAGTTTAAAGTGTAACAAATGAAATAAACTTTGCACTAATACGACATCAGGTAACCATCCTGCTGGATAATCAGCAAAGGAGAACAGCACTATAACTGAGATTCTTCACTGCAGTCTTCAGGCTTCCTGCTGTCTGACTATCAACTCGTCAGTACCTAAATAAGCTTATAAATATTTCCCTTGAAATACACATTTTAAACCAAATAGTTATTACGGTGTTATAGCTTTATTTCTTAATCTGAATTTTGCATTTTAGCTCAATAATTTGTTGTAACGGAGCTCCCTGCTTCCAGATTGAAATAGGAACTAATCCATGTAATTTCATTTTAATCTGAATAACGAAGAGTGGAGGGAAAAAAGAATAGGGAAGTCTAATTGATTACCCAGGGAGAAGGAGACTTCATTTCCTTTTTCCTAATTAAGTCATGTAATAATGGATGAGTTAAATGTGTATATAGTGGAGATGGTAGCATCATCAGTGCAATGTCAGTAGAAAATGAATGTTTTCCTTCAGTTTAATTGCAAAATTGTGATGAGCACAGGAAGGGTTTATTAAAAACCGTATTAAATTGATCAGATTTGAAATAGCATGTTTATAAGTAGTCTTTCATTTCACATTTAGATTTTATCATTTGAAGGTGAAAGCTGATAATGACTATTATGAAAAAGGGATCATTTAACCAATTATTCAGATTAAAGGTAAAATATATGGGAAAAGTGTTCCTCTGAGAATGCCACAGTGGTTAGACGCATGGATATTCCATTCTATTAACATTTCTAGTTTGGAAGCAGAAGTGGGGAAAAAAGAAATATCAGTGCATTGCCATAAACAACCTACTTTTGTCATTGGTAATCTATTATGCTTTGGTCACTGGATAAGACCCTGTGTGAAGAAGTGAAATGGGTATTTCCGAGTCAGAAAGGAGAAAACGGCAAAGTTTTGTAAACTGTGAGGAAGAGCACTCAAACTTCTCTTTTCCCTCATGTGAACAGCAATGAAATGGCAAAAATGAGATAACGACCTGTCTTGAACAGCATTAAATTGCAAGCGGATTCTCTTTGTCACTTGCTCATTCTCTTGTGATCTCCCAGACTTGTATTCCCAGCCGTACCAGCAGCACACTTCCAGCAAGGAGAGCAAAAGGTAACTTCTGAGGCACATACGCAGGTCAGTCTAGACTTTAGCCTGGTGGCCAGCCACCAATTTAAAACGTAGCTGCATGAGATGAGTTTAGCTAATATTATGGCTTGTTGGCATCAGAAGAGTGACGGATTCTGCTCCGGAGTGCTACTTCTTTAACACTTGCCCCTGACACTAATCAGACCTCCGTAAGATGCCACTGACATGGCAGAAATTACCATGGGAAAAGGAAGGTGGGTGTTTGTTACCGGTTCTTGGTGTTGCTGTGTCAGAAGGGTCTGGCAAGGGCCAGAGCAGATCAAAAGGCCTGGATGAGACCGTGTGGCAGGCTGAGAGAGAAGAAAGGCAGATGGCTATCAGAGGAGATTTCACCTGCAGGTGGCATCGGAACTTTTATAAAACCATGGGCAAAAACCAGAGAGAAGGGGTTTGATTTCCCCTGCGCTCCGGAGGACCACAAAGCCAAACCTCCTGCTTTCTGCAGAGCTCCTTCAGCAATTAGCCTGCTGCACGAACGGTGACACCCTCTACCTCTTCTCTGACTCTGCAAGTAGATGCTGCTGTGATGTAGGCATGCCAACCAGCTCGGGCTCTGCGGGACCCAGCTGCGGCGATACCTACCTACGGGGTGAGACCTGGCCTTGGTTAGAGAACAGGTGCCTAGATGGTTAGGTGAGGCAGTGGTACCTGTAGAGTTATATCTGAGAATTTTAAATGGTGGGGGTTTTTTTTGCCAAGAAAAAAATAATTTAGAGAGGATACTGAAGACGCACCTGTCTCCCGATGAGTGCAGGAGCGTTGTGTACTCCTTCTTGGAGTTCATAATGGATAAATACATGGATCGTATATATGGATCATAACAAGAAGATGATTAAGCAGTACTGTTTAGTTATCAATAAATACTGAAGTCTAAAGTACACATTTTAGCTGATTTCTCACCTCGGTAATTCCTGTGGTCAATCAGATATGAAAAAAACCTTCTGAGCACTGTAATATTTATGCACTGTTTTGTTTTATATACTGCATTTAATTTTTCAGGAAAAAGAATAGTAAGCTGAATATATGCTGCATGGTAAAATAGCAATTAAATTTCAATAAAATTAGAGAATATTTAACACCTTTAAATCCCTATTACTATGTATTGTCAGCACTGGGAGTGACGTCGTGTTACAGTGTGGCCAGTAACACGATCTTAAAATGTGGAACTTCAGCTCCAGCAGGTATTAAGCAACTTTAAAATAGCTTAAGCAGCTGCTTGTGTTGCACACTGATGTTGCTAGCACCGGTGGGACTGAACAGGAAATATTTGTAACGGCTCCTTTTGTTGCCTCTGTCTCTGTTCACGTCTTTTTCATAGGGTGTAGAAGGCCCAGCCATCTTTTAAATTCTGTATATTTGCATTCATTTTTGTTCACCTTTAATCTTCTCCTATACTCTGATCTGGTCTTCAGTTCTCCTGGCATCCAATGAACCAGAGCACACACGAACATGCTTTGCACAGTTTCTAGAGGCTCACGTATTTTCCTTATCTGCAAAACATGCAGCCTCCAATTGTCACAGCAGAGAAATTGGAGCGGGATCTAACTTCGGCTTGCATTAGTAATGAATTTCTACTTCTTTCTGCACTAACATCGCAATCCAGTGGTCCAAAGGGCACATGCTTTTTTAGCTCTTTATGGGTAACAGTGGCAAAGTATACACCTAGAAAGGATTGAAAAACGCACACCAGACCCCTTAGTTCCAAACCTTGGTAGCTCTGAAAATCAGGTCTAAGTCACCGCATTCTGAGGTTTCTTAATGTGTTTTGTTACAGGCACTCCCAACTGCATCGCTCAACCTATTTCTCCTAAGGCTACGATTCGAGCCATAACAAGGGTGGAGTACACGGATGCCTAACATAGGTGCAGCTGTCTTTGATGAGGATCTGCGCTGCATTTATTTTGTGAAGAGGACTACATTCGTCGATCTCGCCAAAGTGCCAGGACTTAGTGTTTCTTAGCGGCCAGCTGCCCTGCAAGCTGGTCAATAAGAATCAATGGAAAACAACAGACAGAGGAACAGAAGTCAAATTTTGACTCACAATATGATGTTAGTAATGCAAAGATCACGGCGGTATAATATCTTGCTTCAAGTATTGTGGGGGTGGATGTCTAGATCAAACCAGAAGATCTTATAAGAGTCTTGTGCAGCTATATCAATCTCTGTAATAAAGCTCTTTCTTTTTCCCCCCCTGTGTTAACCTCTGGAGTTCAGTAGTTTTCGGTGTGGCTGTTTACAAATCCACTTGTGTTGTGGTACTTTTGTTTTATTTGATGTAAACTATATTCTTGGCAGCTCCTCCACAGAAGTTCCACTTTGAAAAAGCAGATGTGCAAAACATAAAGTGAACACATCTGTATGTGCTTAATAGTTTTTTTTTAATCTTCTGAGAACTAAACCAGAAAGTTACATGGAGGAATTAAGAGATGTTCTATACATCTGCTTGCTTTTTATGTGTGTAAAACTGCCTAAACTTTCTGTTCAAAGGTTTTATTTTAAGCAATGAGAGCTGGAGAAGAAAGGTTAGCAGCCGAAAGGAAAGAACAAAGTCTCGTCAAGTGGACTGGCAGTAGAAAACACAACGTCCTGAAATGCTGCCACAGCCAGGCATAACTTCACAGATGAGAGGCACACAAACATCTGCTGCTGGATTTATTGATGCGTCAGTAAGATGTAGCATGTTGCATGGGAGATACAGTACGTTATAAAACAGAAATATGATAGCCTTACAATGAGCTTAGAGACTCCAGATGTTAGTGACACAAGCAACAGAAACTCAGCAGAAGTACAACATTTTCAGGAGTCACCCTGTCTTTTCAGCTGTGTCCCTGCAGTGGCGGTGACAGATGCGGAGTCTCTACAGGAACTCTATCAGACTGCTACAGAAATCTCCACGATGAGAAGGAATCATCCCTCCTCTTCCACTAAGCGGACAGAGATAGGCCGTTCTCCACCTCTCTGGCTGGTCCCTTCCTCTTTGGCGATATGCATCTGGAGTCCACGGGGCAGGTGCCTTAGCAGTGCTGTGTACCCCCACCGAAACAGCGTTTCCCGGGATGGAGCAGCGTTTACCAGGCCTGAACGGGAAGTGCTGCAGCGGAAGCATGCTCTCTTTTTAGCGTTGGTATGAACGTGATTCCCTGAGAAAGAACTGGAGCTTTCAGTGTTTAGTTACACACCGTGTTAAAAATATTAAAAATTAAATACATAGGCAGCTGCAAACAAAGAAGTTGAATATTTAAGAGGGCCCTCCCTTGGTCAGCAAGATGTATTTCCCCTTTAAAGAATGAAAAGGCAGTTTCCATTTTGTGCCTGCCTTTTTCTTGATGAAAGCACTTTAAGTTCTTCTCTCTTACCATTCAGTTTAATTCACCATCTGTTTACCCAGGACTTAGTGTTTTCAGCTGAGGTATCAAAAGGAAGACCACATTAACCAAACATTACTACTTTTGAAGCACGTAGGATGTAGAAGAAACAGACACATAAATCATGAAACCTAATTACTTACCACATTTTTCTTTAGCGCTGCCTGTAGGAATGCATGTGCTGCACAGCTTGCTACATTATCCTGATGTTTAAGGACTCAGGCTGCAGAGACAGGAGAATCAGATTTTCTTTGTGACATTAAGAGGACTCAGGTGTAACTCCGGCTTACAGCTAATAAGCTGAAACAAGAATTAGTGCTGTGTCAGCACATTTGCAACAAATCAAGGTAAGGTTCATAAACACACACAGGGAATAGCAGAACAAGGTCAGAAAAGACGTCATTGAAAGTCAAGCTGTCAAACAAAGAATGCCTATTTGTGAAAGTGTTGAGACAATAGAGCCAATTATTGTCAAAAAAGGACGTTGTAAGATAAAACAATAGGTTTAAATAAGTAAAGAATGAGAAATACCAAACTGCAGTTAAAAGAGAGAGATGATTGCTTCGTGAGCAATTGTTTTCCACTCCAATTGACACAAGCATAATTTCTCTGACCTCTGTTTTTCGCTCGTCACCAAGCAGTCCGGAATCTTTTCCTGTAAAACGTCTAGCCTTCGATTTTTATCATACGGTTTTTCTCTTTACAGTTTTCTGTAACCAGTTCTCTAATGTTTAATGTAGTTTTCATTTAAATTTAATATAATTTATTTTGCCTGCATATTTTCTCTTTACGCAAGATTTGCCCCCTTTTTGGGACACTTCCGACCTTTCCTGCTGAAGGTGTTCTTCTCTCTAATATTGCAGCTTTTTGGATGTTCAGGCCGCAGAGCAAAAGTCACCTGTCCGAAGGGCTTTATCGAAGGATCACAAAACCAGCAAACAGTAAGTCCTGGCCGACTGCCGGTGTTATGTGGCTTATTCAAGATCTTCCCTCAGACATTTTAAGAGCTCCATAATATACCAGGATTGTGATGTGAAAAGAGGCTATATTGTACATGAGAGCTTTTCTTTTGTAGCGAGAGGATGCATAAAGAAAAAACCACCTGCCGTCCAACGTGCCTGAATTTACACTGGAATAAATCTGAAATTTCTGAAAAATTGCGGTTTCACTTACCTTTCTACAGCTTTCAACATCTGCCAGTCTTGGCCACGTGAGAAGCTGCTTTTGCTGTTCACCACATCCTGAGCGCCCTTCGTGCCCTGAATCTGATTTTGTCTCTTTTGGGTTTTGTTGCTGCCTCCGTTAAGCTTTGTATGGGTTAATGTGGCATGCTCAGCTCTCACCGCATCAGGTGCAGAGGTCAGGACAGAAGAAGGTTATTTGACTCTAGACAGTGGAGCTTCTGTATTTACCCACTAAAAGCCTCTAAGCACAGTCTGTGGAAACGGTGGGCTTTCCTGTCCTTTGCCAACCGCTTGTGACCTCTGGGATCTCACTCTGATTTCACGTGTACCACAGCTCGTTTAATTTCAGTGGACTTGCTCCAGATTTATGTTGCTGTAGGAGAGTGATTGCTTTTGATGTCTCTCATCAGGACTGATCTTAGGTATTCCATCCATTGTCAATACTGTTCCAGGAAACAAATTTACTAAGTCAGGCTTGCTGATAGGTTGTTGCTGTCTGCTAGTATTTAGGTAATAGATGCAATTTGGGAGCTTATTTCAAACATGTTGTCATTTGCATAATAAACCCTTTAGTGTCTAGGGTCTAACTGGAGTTCCTGACTCACTGGATGTGCTGGCTGGCCAAGTATTTGTCTTTTATTTACATCCATTATCAGAAAATTTTAAGTATTTCTCAGGTCATACCTGCCAAGCAGCCGCTTCAAACTGTGTATTTTTTAGGACAAATTGAGCGGTGTATCATGCACACAGGATCTTCAAGGATCCTCTGTGGCACCATTACTTTGGCACCGCATTTAAATTTTGCACTGGTTAGTGCGGAAAGAAGCGTAGAAGATATACAGTAGTTTCCTTGTATGGGAGCTCAACCAAAGCTGGGCTGTGTGGAAACCTCAGAGGTCTCTTCTGGGCTGAGGCTGTCTGCGACATGACACAATGTAATGTGACAGACTCGTCTTTGTGGGAGATGTTGGTTATGAAGGGAGATGGGTAATAATTTTATGACTTCAGAGGCCAGGTGTGAAATGGCAAAAAGGTGGCTGGCATTCCGATGCAGTCAGAAACAGTCTTCCTCAGACCAGCACAAAGCTGCAAATCCCACAGACCAGTTGTGTATTTGACACTCATCAAGGGGTTAATTTATTAAAAAAAGGCTACTCTCACTAGTTGCTAGGTAACAGTGTCGTTCCCTCAGGCTTGTGATCAGCAAGTGAATTTTTCTGATGATATACTGCTGGTAACTGTTCATCTTGCTTTTGGAGCCAGCATAAAGGAGTCTTTTTCTGAAACTCCTCATAATGGAATTAGTTTTATTTGCCTAGTTTAGTCATATGATTTTATTCGACCCTAACGTAATTTGCAGTGTTAATAAAAAGCTCAATTTCATAACTTACCCTGCATGCAAATATAGTTTTCTGCTATTTCATCCTAGAATAAACACCTGCAGTTTGAAGTTATAATTGCTGTGAAGCTTTAAATTTCTTGCCCCTTCTACATGTTAAAATTGTATGTTAAATCGGGTCAATGTGTTCTCCAATTAGCTTTCTAGACAAGGGAAGTAAAGAAAGTAAGGAAGATGTTTACAAGGAAAATTGAGTGGCAAAAGCATAGCTGTACTCTATGGATTTCATTTTCTTTGCGGTAGAATTTGCACCAGAGCACAGGACTGCAGGCTTCCTGCTAGGGTCCTTTTTCTTAACAAGTTGTGCAGAATGGATTTCCGCCAAGGTCAAAGGACTGCTAGGGGAGGTGGATAGGTGTATCCTCATGAGGCACGCAAGACTAGAAACAGAGTCTGTAAAAGCAGGAAACAAAATTCCGTATCATACCTCATTTTCTAACTGTATGGAACTCAGAATATTTCAATGTATTTACAATGTCCTTCATATCTTGTCATTCTCATAATACCTATAATTGGCCATTATTTGAGTGAGAAGAACTAATGTTCAATATTTGGGCCCAGCCATAGATTTTCACATCTCTGAACTCTGCTTGTACTGAGACAATCTTCCCACCCTGCAAGCTGATGTTATGTTGTGCGACGTAATGCAAATTAGTGAGTTCCTACTGTGTCACTGTATGATTTCTTCCCGGGAGAAGAAAAACCTGGCATGAAGTACTAAAACCAACTTCATGGCAAGCTGGCGCTGCGTCGGTTCCGTAATATTTTGTGTATTATTGGCACAACTTAGTGCTTCATGGGAAAAAAATCCTGTCAGGTGTTTTTTTTGAGTGCGAATTATTGCCTCTCTTGCAATAGCAATCTCATTCTCTAAGAAAAGCTGCTGTCGACTCAAATGAAACGCCTTTCTTTGAACAGACACTGCTTGTGAAACAGTTGGTTACCGCATTACCATCAATGACAGCAAGGAGCAGTTCTAGAAGCAGTTTAAGGCTCTGGCGTTGTCATGGGTCTCTCTCTGCTAATAGGTTAACCTCTGCCTCGTGCGCAGCGTGACGGCTCTTTGGCCGTGTTCCTGTGCCGTTGGTATCCAATTACAGGATGAATCAAGGTGACGTATATGCTACGTGTTGAGGCTGCAAATAAGGTTGTGCTGAGATTATGGGTTCAATAGAAGGATAGCCTGCGACAAAGTTATCATATGATGTGCATCAGTCTGAGGTATGATTGCAGTAAAGCAATTAATCTTTAATAATTTGCATCCAACAAAGGAGGAAAATTACTCTAACTGGGAACAGAGTATGTTCAAATATCTTTTGTCAGTTTGAATAGAGATAAAGATTTCGCTCAAAGACGAGACACTTGAATTAATTTTATCCCACAGGTGTGTACAGGAAGGAGAAAAGAACCCTACTACTGAACAGTGAAAAAGCTTTTCAGTGAAATGCTGTATTAAATGAATCTTGCCGTATCTAGCAACTAGGTCACATTGAAAGAATTGTTCTACCAGCAAAAGTTTTTCCTGATTTGAGGTTAAACTGGCAGGAAAGGTCAGTAAGTCAGTAGGATACCCTGAGGGGAAATGCTGACCATCCAAAATGTTAACGGTAAACCTGATTTCCTGGAACTGTGGAGAAAAATATCAAGGTGCAGTACTCGAGAAAACCAGAAGACTAGAGGTGACCAAAAGAACAAATTCTAAATATATTTTTAACTAATGGAAAATACTCATTTATTGTTAGGGTTTAATGGCAGGGCACTTCATTTCTCCACTGTTAGATATACGAGCTGGAAAACTTTTAAATGGAAATAAAGGAGCCTTGTTTAAAAGCCGATTGTAAACTGTAGTTTTGGTTCTGTGAGAATTCCAAGTTTGAAAATCTTGTTTCATCTCAACTGAATGAAATCCAAACTTTTAATTAAGAGGTCTATTTAATTATGAGGTCTATTAAGACCTCATTTTTGTACATGTGCTTAAAAAATAAATCAGAATATTCTGTTTTAATATAAGCCAAACACTTCATTCTGCATTTGACTCTTCATTTTACAACAACGGGCATATTTGGGAATGTTGGTAGACTGGTGTTTTCTCAAGAGAAATATAAATGATTGCAAACACACTGACTCTTGAGGCAATTGGTTGTCTAATAAACACTATGTTTGCATAATCTGTAAAATGCAGTTGGACAAATTCCTTTCATGTTTCTATCAGCTGCTGCTCTGGTGGCTTCGTCCAAAGGACAAAAGGCTGAGTCATGAGGTAGAAGGAAAGGAACTGGCAGACGTTCAACGTATCACCATTTCTTTGTGAAATTCCTTATCATCACTCCTTTTCACGACAGATTACATAAGGCAGTCAGTTATTGTACTTAAAAAGCTCTGCCATTATCATCAAGTACTGTTATTAAAGACATTTATTTACATAATCTTTCTATATTACTTGTTCATCTTTACCTAATCATGATCTCTTCATCTTCCTGTTCCTCTACCTGCTCATGTTGCCTACAATATATTGTAATTTTTGTATATGAAAATTTTTAATTTAAAAAAAAATTAAAAATTAAAACATACTGTGAAAAACATGAGCTGAAGTTGACAGGAGACCAGACTATGGCATGGTTCATGATCTGTAGCCTTGTAATATTGCTGATCTTTGCGTGCCAGAGATTACAGCTGTGAGCAGTGTGAGAAGTAACACATTACTAAGAAGTGTGGTGACCTTTTTCTACAGAGCTCCGTAACCTGACGTAGCTTGTCAGATCATCCTCAAGATACATGTGTATTTCTTCCTAAAAATAAGTCTCCTCCAGGCTTATCTTACTTTAGTCACCTAAGAGTTCTGTTCCCATTTTTCCACTAGTATTTTAATTTGAATCTTTGCGTTTGACACTTTTTCCTTTACCTTACTTACGATCAGTGGCATATATTTCCTGATGCTAAGAACGGCATTGCTTGCAGTCAAAATTAGAGGAAGGTTTTCTACCATTGCAAAAATATGAAAATAAAGGCATCGGTTGGGTCGGGGAATTTGCTAATGGGTACAAAGACATTGACCACAGGAGCTGTGCTTAGACTTTAATCCTGGCTGGGTAACAGCCACGTGTCTTTGGCATCTGGCAACTGCACATTGCCTGCGGGAAATTAATTGGAAACCTCAGACACATTCACACTAGATTTCAGCTTCTGGATTTTTACGTTAATAGACGATCATTCTTAAAACCGGCACTGTTGTGGGTCTAACAGCTTGATTCCACAAAGTCATAGAAATGCAGGGATAGACTCCTTGCTTCTCCCAAGGATCTCCTCATGCCTGACATCATTTATATCTTATTGGTACTGTGGCTGGTTCTGTATGAGTTCCAGCCCCAGACCCAGCATATGTTAGATTACACTGCACAAAAATACAGGAGCCCAGACAGAACTGGGTCAAAACAAAGTAACCCATCTCAGTGCCCATTAGTGGGTAGCTCAGGAAATTATATAATCATATTGAAAGTATGTAGTATTGAAGTAAAGAGTATTTGGCAATCAGTGACTGAGGAACTTCCTGAACTGGAGGCTGAATCCTATTTGTTGTGTTTAATAGCTACCCTTGGATTTGTCTGTTGTCGATTTTTCTAATGCCAGTCCTACTGTGACTATTTGATATTCGAGGAAGAGGGAAGCCAACCAGAGGGATCTTGACAGGCTTGAGAGGTGGGCCTGTGTGAACGGCATGAAGTCCAACAAGGCCAAGTACAAAGTCCTGTACATGGCTCAGGTCAATCCCAAGCACAGATACAGGCTGGGTGGAGAATGGATTGAGAGCAGCCCTGAGGAGAAGGACTCGGGGCGGTTGGTTGATGAGAAGCTCAACATGAGCTCGTAATGCACGCTCACAGCCCAGAAGGCCAACCGTACCCTGGGCTGCACCAGGAGAAGAGTGACCAGAGGGTCGAGGGAGGTGATTCTCCCTCTCTGCTCCTCTCTCATGAGACTTCACCTGGAGCACTGCATCTGGCTCTGGGGGTCCCAACATAAGAAGGACATGAATGTGTTGGAGCAAGTCCAGAGGAGGGTCACGAAGATGATCAGGGGGCTGGAGCACCTCTCTTATGAAGACAGGCTGAGAGAGCTGGGGTTGTTCAGCCTGGAGAAGAGAAGGCTCTGCGGACAACTTCTGGCAGCCTTCCAGTACATGAATGGCCTACAAGAGAGCTGGAGAGGGACTTTTTACAACGGCAGGGGCAGTGGTTACAAAGGACGAGGGGTAATGGTTTTAAACTGAAAGAGAGTACAGTTAGATTAGATGTTAGGAAGAAATTGTTCACGATGAGGGTGGTGAGACCCTGGCACAGGGTGCCCAGAGAGGCTGTGGCTGCCCCCTCCCTGGCAGTGTTCAGGGCCAGGCTGGATGGGGCTTTGAGCGACCTGGGCTGGTGGGAGGTGTCCCTGCCCACGGCAGAGGGGCTGGAATGAGATGGTCTTTAAGGTTCCTTTCAACCCAAACCATTCAATGATTCTAGGATTAATTCCCTGGCTTAGTGTGTTATGTTTCTTTTACTTGTTTTAAGCTTGCTGCCTGATAACTGCATTATGTGCCCCCTGTGCTTGAACCATGAGAAACAGTAAGCAACTGTCTCCTGTTCAGCTGCCTTCTTTTCCACTTTTCCACACTGAAGGGTTCTGGACGGCTTGGATTAACCTCATACAGAACATAACACTGTTGTACAACTCTGATCATCTCTGTCACCAAATCTTCTATCTTTTGTACTCCCACTACATACTTTAGACCTGCATGTAACGTTCAAAATGTGGGAATGGCAGAGTTTATACAGTGATATAATGATATTTTCCAATTTATACTCTATTCCTTTCTTAACATTCTCTATTTACTCATCCTTTAGCATCCTGCATGCCCTTATAAGCACAGCTGAACACAGTGTTGACATTTTCAGAGAACAATGACTCCAAATTCTCTGTTACCTAGATGTTACGATTTGGAGCTCATCACTGGTTATTTGTAATTACATTTGGCTTTCCCAGGAGGTTGGCACTGAATTTTGCTTAATATTTTGTTACCCAGTCACCTAGCGTTAGATTAGACTATCTGAATAGTTTAGCATTATCAGCAAACTTCATGACCTTTGTATTTCACTTCTGTTTCATATCCTTTTGGGGATTTATTTGACAATACAGGCACCTGTGCTCAATGCTGGGGACCCCGCTCATAGTTTGCGTTCTTTAGGAATCTTTTCCACTTATAAGTAGGGCAACAATCATAGAAAATGTAGGAAAACAATGAATCAGATCTTTGGTAAGCTGTTTGAATGAATTCTGCTTGAGCCACTCCCTTTCTACTCAAAAGAAGGAATTTGTCTCTCTGCAGTTGTTAGCTTAGTGTTTTTAGAGCATAATAAATTCATACATATGGAGAAAAATAGCTTTGAAGATCTTCTTTATGCTTATTATCTGGAATAAAAATACTGAAGAAAGGAGCAGGTAAAAAGGAGATGCCTGCAGCACTTTTATAATGAATGACATTGCAGCAATGCCACTACAGCATGTCACAGTTACTTATGGATTTGCAGCTATCTTTTCATGTGAGATATAAGTATAGGGAATTTGTTCTACACTTCTTGAGTCAGATGCAAATAACATGCATGCAATTCACTCCAAATAGCCTTTTTTAAAAAGTCCTTTTGATGTTCTCTTGTTATGAATGAAAAAGTATATTATTATCACCATAATGTACTTACTTACAAGACTGATATTTTAGGCACTATCTGTTTTTTAAATGGATTTTTAAAAAGTTTTAAGTGAGAAATCTCAGGCAAAATAAAGAAACGTTGACTCGTTGAGATCCTTCACAACACTTCAAAGACAGAAACAGCAATCTTTCAAAGTAATTTCTTAACCAAATTGAAGAAGGTAGTCTAGAATACACTGGCTGTCAGTAATTGAGCTTTATTCCATGCAAGTAAAGGTAAGAAAACAAGACTGATTTGCATTTTTCCAAAAACGTGTGTCTTTCTGAATATAGTGATTCTATTAATGGAAACAGTAAAGGGTGAGACTTCTATAACGAAAATAATTTTGAATTTTCAAAATCCATTGAAAGGTAATGTAACTCAACAGCATTTTATGAGAGAATGGAGAAATGAAAAGTAATGTCATGTTGAGAAAAATCAAGTGTTATATTTTTAGAAAGAAAATTCTCTGAAGAAGTTGAACAGAGATGATGCAAACTGCTCTTGTCTGTGGACTTGAAAGTTGCGTTGCATGGATCTGACCAATAGGAGGTACTTTTTTTAATTCTCTTTGTAAGTTTATCACTATTCCTCTAAGACAGAGCTATTACAGAAGGTGCCCTATAGTGTGTCCTAATCTTTAAATGGGTTGAGATCTTGTAACTCTCTGTGAATCAGCAGGGGGTTACAGATGCTGTTTGCCACTTTAGTCTCTACACCCAGACAGTGCGACACAACCGCTCATACACTGTGCCTATTGGAATCTTTTGCCTGTGTCTCTACGTAGCATTTTCTCAAAAGGTATGGAGATTAGTTGTTCAACAGATCTAGAGAAGGCTAGAGAGTTTTTCTTGTTCTAGAAGTGCAGGTAAGTAAGGTCAGGTAATAAGATCGGCTATTCCGTACTGTAACATGTGTTGAGCACCACAAATTGCTGCGCAGGTGAAATGCCAGGTTCCAAAAGAGTACTAAGTTTGTAGGATACTTCTTTTGGACACCCACTTCAAATATGACTGTTTCTTTTACAGTGTAGGGTGTACCCCAACGCCATAGTTAATTAGAAACGTATGAGATAGGCCCCCCAAAATAGAGGTAAGCAAACTTAATGCTGGCCTTCTGTTTGCATTTCTTACAGCTGAGGAGTTGTTCTTTAACAGCAAAATGTCAAAAATTACCAGCATTATTTGGGACCTGAACTCCTTTCATAGCTATATAAACACAGGTATGAGGGAGGCTGACTCTCACTAGAGTCAAATTTCTAGACCTACTGTGCTCTTGAAATGGAGACATCTGTATTGCATAACTTGGGTGCCTGTGACAATTCTGCTTATGGTCTTTTAGAGAATGCCTTTTTTCTTCAGCTCACAGTAATCTCCATGAAGAATAAGACTTGAGAAGCTGTCCACCAGGAATGTCACAACAAATTAAAGGTATACCCACCGTGTGTTTGATAGGCTAGACAGAGGCTGTAGCTGAGTACGTTCTGTATCAAACAGGAGTCAGTGATTAGGAAAGCATTTGTAATCAATTGCGTATGGTTATCAAATAATTTCGTTTGGCTTTAAAACTAGAGATTACTTTGCCAATCTCTTTGAAACTGCCCCGCCAGCTCCGTGTTTTTTAAAGTGTTTGCTTAAAACATCTAGAATATAAATTGATGCCAGAGTTAGTGAAGTAATTCGAGCTACAGATCGCTGGTAATTTCACTTGACAGCTCTGTGTTGCTGTGGTAACTATGAGTTGCACGTGTTTTAGGGAGGTGTTTGCTCACGGTGGCCAATGCTGCTCTGATGTGGTCTAGAAAGCACTGATCATGGCACCAACGCAGTGGAAACACAGCAGCTGCAGAGTGGGGTTTCTTAGCTCTCCCGGGATCATCAGCTTTAGAAAGCAGACCTTCATTTCACCTTTAAACTACATTTTATAGCAAATACTGAGAGGAATCTGTGAAACTGTACACATCAAATAAGATGTGGAAATCAGTAGTTTGCGAGAAACTTGGGGAGAATAAGGATCTTTTAACCCAAATTGGGTTGGTTACTTCGATAGCAGAAAAAGTGGGTGTATGCCAGAGGCCGCACGCTTTCAGATCCATAAAGAAAAGGAAATACTTAGGAGGTCATTTTCTTACATCCCGCCATGGCGAATGCTGATGCCTGTGCTTATGCTGAAGCAAGTGACCCAACAGGAGGACTTAAAATGACATGTATGCGCTGTGCCTAGAGCACTGAGGCTGCAGACAGTATATTTTATTCAGAGAGAGTGTTGAAAAGTGGGTTGTCTAGAACTCTTTAACATGAAGCAATATTGTTTTGTGTTGGAAATGGGAGTGGGAAAAAACCTGATTTCAATGTAAATAGCTTTATATCCTAGTATGTATACTCGTACCATTTGATTTTAATCTATTTAATGAAATTTTTACTTAAATATAGATTTATTATTAGAGAAGGCATGAAAAGAAGTTTACGTACGGATTTTATTGCTTTTCTTAATGAGAAATATTTGAAATAATATTTCAGGTGACTAACAAATCTGAAACGGTTGAGAAACAGGCATGTATTTAGTAGCTATGCCATTTGATATGACTATCAAGATCTGGTCATTTCGATTAGAACGATTAAAAATTGTTTAAAAACTTTATTTATCGTAAAACTTGGGCAGGGGCAAAACTTTACATGTCGTTACTGAAAAGCTGCCTTTCTCAACCTTAGCTGCTAGAGGAAGGCCTAAACAAACAACGAATAAAATTGGTCCTAAATGCTGTCCTGAAGTGGACCGGTTCCAAGCTCTGATGCTAAAGAAAGAACATGAGCGAGCTGTATAAAGGAAGTATAAATTTGTTTAATTTGCAGTGAAATGAAGGTGAGAAGGACAGTGAGTGCACTGGAGGATGGGTTTAGAAATTAAAATAGGTTTGGCAAATGACTAGGATGGTGTCCAGAAGGAACAAGTGCAAGGTAGGTGAG
This sequence comes from Steatornis caripensis, assembly GCA_013398225.1. Classification (NCBI taxonomy): domain Eukaryota; kingdom Metazoa; phylum Chordata; class Aves; order Caprimulgiformes; family Steatornithidae; genus Steatornis; species Steatornis caripensis. The sequence continues at coordinate 253,676 of VZSC01011159.1, forward strand.
TGTTACCGCTAATAAAAAATGAGGAAAGGTGGTGAGGCAGCAGTCCTTCAAATAGGACATCGGAGAACACTGGACTACAAGATAAACTTTGGTAGAGAACAAAAAAAACGTGATGCTCTTGTGAGAGAGGGGACCATCGTTCCAAGATGTGCGTATGTGAGAATAATAATGGACCACAAACACGGCCAGTTGAGAAGCTCACCACTGAGGCAGCGTGCCCCCCCACACACGGGCGCTATGGATACAGACGAGAGCGTGCAGCACAAAGCTGCTGGCCACACAGCCTGGAGCCCTGGCAACCTGGAGGGGACACGCACCAGAAATCTGGGCACAACTGGAAGCATCTTTTAAGTTAATGAGTCTATAAAGTCTTCACAGTTTCTTTGCTTGGTTACTTTGCAATTTCCCAGTTCTTCACGTCCATGTAGCATTGCCTCCACTCACCTCAGCTACCCCTTAATCCAGGCTTAGCTGGTGTTTTCGTTTCTGTACCCACCCGTGGCCACTTTCCGCAACCTTCGCTACGTTTTTCAATTCTGCTTAGGTGGCAAATACTGTTCTCACCAATGTGAGGGGGTTCAGGCACTCCTGCTCACTGTTGCCCATGGCAACAAGAGGATATTTGAGGTATAACAGAGCACGAATGTGTCTGCACAACGCAGCTTTGGTAAAGCTCGGCTGGACTCTGTCCCAGGCTTGGGTATTGCCCTTAATAAGAAAGATGTAATTGGAGACAGTCTGGGGAAGACATTGAAAATGATCAAATACAACCAGTAAGGAAAGATCGGAGGATCTTGTGTTGTTTGGACTAAGGAAGACTGATGGGGCACATGACAATAATCTGCAGCTGACTAAAAGGCTGCCATAAACACTTTTCTACCTGTGTGAAGTGGGAAGGATAAAAAGTAATCAACTTAAGTCAGAGCAAGAGAGATCTTAGCTAGATATTGGCAAAGGTGTTCTAACGGGAAGTGACATACTAAGAGAGGGACTGTCAAAAGAGACAGGAGTATTCTTGGACAGGCATTTGTCACAGGAATTAGAAAGGATGAGGTGATCTCTCAAAGTCCCTCCTCATCGTACTTTCTTTGGTAGTGTAACTCTGATGGTTTTGTTTCTCTCCTTATTTTGCTTTCTTTTAGAACAGTAACCTGTATTCTAGTATCTAAAGCTTTAGGAGATTTTTTTTTTCTAACAACACGTGTACTTATGAGGGTCCACAGGAAAGTTATTTTCCTATGATCACACCTTTAAATAAGGGAGAGCCTTTCGTGCTGGAAAGTAGGATGGGTGATACGGTAATACGTAACCAGCAACCCCCATAAAAATATATTTGTGGCCTGCAGTTAAGTATTCGTTTTACGCAGACAGAAGGATGTTGGCCTGCAGCCATCCAGCGAAAAGAAGAGGCAGGAACGACACCTGGTGTTCAGAATTTCTTACAGAATTTCTTGGCTGGGATGGGGACCAGCAGCCTGAGTAGGGAAGATGGATACTAAGTCAGAGAAGAGAACAGGAGCGGGACAAAGGACAAATGGTGGTTTAGGAACGCGGTGGGGATGAACAGAGATGGAGAAACGGAGGAGAAGATGTTAAGCCTGAGGGACAGGAAGCAGACAAATTTGTGTGTCCAAGTCCAGGGCCCTGCCTGGTGCTGTGCAGCTCCAGCTGGGATGCAGGTGAGCTTTGACTGACGCCAAAGAGTTGTCACGCACTTCTCAGCAGAACACTAGCTTGGATCCCAGAACAGCAGCCACCTTGGTGTGGTGATGCTCCTGGTCTGCTAAGTCCTGCACGGGTGCAGCTAGACCTGGGAACTAGTTCACATAGCGCTTGTGTGGGAATCTCAGTACTAGGTTGGACTGCATGTGCCCTGAATTTCATGATCCCTTTACAGCCAAAAAAATGTTTGTGAAACTCAAAGGCAAAGCATCTCTTTAATTCCCTGGTCACATACTTTGTCACCTTCAGCAGAAAGCAAGGCATCCTAATATTGAATCAGTCAGCTCCAGCGGCAGCGGTTTGTGCAATGGACTAAGGGCTTCCAGAAGTGCTACTGAGCTTTGTGGAGTATCAGCATGATACCACCCGTTCTGCAAGTGGTCTATGAATTTATTAGTATTTGTGAAGTGGCTGGATACTGTTGCAAGGACCCTCATAGAAAAGCCCATAATAATTTCCCTGAAGGAAGGGCTTTACAATTTGCACAAAACCACCTTGAAGGTCTATAACCTAAACTTTTGACAGTGAGCAGAAACAAGAACAATTTATTGAACCTTGCCCTTTCTATGTGGTGGCTCAGGCATGGGATCCTCAGAGACAAGGCAGATGGAACTGAAGGTTGTCTCAGACTGCCTATAACCTTGATTCTCGTACCTTCTGATGTTCAGAAATTTACAGCCTCAACAATACAGACACAGGCCTAACTCAAGGCAGACATCAAGGACAACAGACTGCTGGGAGAAACAAAACTGCCTTACCTTTTTGGCCTGTGCTGCAGACCAGGAAAGCCAAACGGTCTACGTGTTGCTGCCGCCGAGGACGCAGCGCATCAAAGCTTTCACCACTTTCTTGCCCCAGATTGACTGTTTTTCCCACACCACGGGCAAAGGAAGGACATTGCACTTCAGCTTTGACACCCAGCTCCTCCTAATCTTTTCTGGTACAGACAAATAGCCAAAGCCCAGCCACATGGGCGTATCAGAGCATGGTCATCCCTGAAACGTGTTGAGACTGAGGAGAAGGAACTCCCTCGCCTTCGCTGCACCCAAGCTGCAGAAGCACCAGTACGACTGCCTGCAACTGCTACCACGGCTCAGGAGTTATCTGCAGCTGCTTGTGCAGCCTTCTTCCACACTCCCGCCAATTAATCAGGGGATTTGCGTGTTCAGGCTTGTTTGACCCCTGGTGAAAGTCTTGTAGAAGAGCCAAGGTATGTGGGAATGTGGAAAGAGAGTGCTAAAGAGAGAAAGGAGAAATGCTAGAACAAGGGGAATTCTCAGAGCAGAGACAAGGCTGAAAGAAGAGAGGTTAAGCTTGGAAGGGGCCAAGGCAACAGAGAAAGAAAAACGCAGTTATGAGTTATTAAGTAAAATTTAACCTTGTAAATAGACATATTCAGCAGCCTCCTGTGAATCAGTTAACTCATTAACTCAGCCAGGAGAACAACTCTGGGCTTCTTTATGACATGCAGCTTGAACGATAACATCTCCGCGACTCGGATGCAGTGCACAGCGGGCCTCAGAACCTGCTCTGTGGATCACCCTGACACACCTGGTCGTTAGCAGAGCAAGACGTAGGGCAGACTGCGGGGTTTCAAGGTATTATTTTACATCCCTCAAAACGCATGAAAACTGTTTCTGTTCCCTCAGCCTTGGGGTGCATTTATAGGATGACCTATTAATAAAAGGAAGAAAAATCTGGATGAAGTGGCTATAAACATCTTTTATTCGGTTCATTTTTCAGTCCGTAACAAGATTTTTCATGAATGGGTAGAAATAAGTTCGGCTGGTCCTACCAGGTCTATTCAATGCAGCTCATCTACTCTCGCACTTGAAGTTTACTTGTAAGAAAACAACAAGCATTTTTGATCTAGGTTAAAAAAAGAAGTAGGATTAGATTTCTCTGTATTTTGTGGTACTTGTTACATAAAATGGCCAAATGACTTTTCCTTTAAAGACGCTGTGGTTTGCTATGTGAGTTCTATTCCTGATAATCTGTTTGAAGTGAAAATACATCGCAACCTACTGCTTGTATTCATTTTATCGAAGCAAACGCAGCAGTCCAATACAATTTCATATGCCCCTGTAGATAATGAGGAGAGGTTGTGTAAATGGTGTATTACAAAGACCACCGCAGTACACTCTACTGCATTGAATGTTTCATCTTTACTTTCTCAACACGTCTTTTCAAAAGGTGTCTGAAAGTCTCATGCTGAGGTAGTTCAAGTCAAGGTAGTTCAAAGGGGAATCCATGTACAAAAACATGTCTCTAGCATTCGTAAAATTATTAGCATAATGAATTTCCTGTTACGCTTTGCTCAGAGAATTAGCTTCACATGAAATGCCAGAATGATTTACATGTTTCGGCCACTACGTGTCGTAATGTAACAAGCTTTTTGCAGTCTTTCAAATAGGTCATAAGATGTAAATTGTGGATGTTGGGTTTTGTGGCAAAGGTTACATGTACCACAGTGAAATCAGACTTACATGGGAAACACAGAGAACTCACTGTCATTGAAGCATTTCCTGCATACCTTTGAAGTCCTTCATGTGGCAGAGGACTTTAAACCTTTGAAAAATCTGAATAGAGATTCTGGCTCCGTTACTGACTGATCCCGTACTTACCCTGGTCTCTGATTTTTCTACGAACCCCAGAGGCTGATATGTTCCTATCAGCATAGAACCCCGTTCTTTTTTCTTCAGCTCCTGACAATCTGCCTTTTACTCCATGATCAGCCAAGACTGCTCTGAATAAATTAAAAACTGGCCTTGCCGACCATTTCCATATCTTCATTCTCCTTCAGAAACATGTGCTTATGCCCTTAGTTGTGACCTATCTTGTTTGAACTTCTGGGATATTGACATTATTTTTTTCGTGTTCTCTGATTACTCCATTGGGCATGGCTCTTAACTGTATGAATCCCTTTCTGTAGAGCATTGTCTTTGTCAGCCTGCCATCTTTTATCCACTGACTCTCCAGATGCCTTTGATCATTCTCTATGACTGCCAGTTTTTATTACCATTAGGGTTACTGATTTGTTTTGAAGTAGCGCAAACGTGACAATTTGCACAAACCAAAGAGAAAATCCCTCTCTCCAAGAGTTTGTAGCACAAGCAATTCATTATTTGCTCCCTGAAAAACAGAGGAAAACATACTTCACACTTGTAGTCTTCTATTGTGTCAATATTTGTGCCTGTAAAAGGAAATCCTTGTATTATTTAATTGACAAAAAATGCCATCTAATAAGGATCCACAATGGTCTTGGATAACAGACTAATTTCTATTTTTCTTACATGGTCTGCGTTTCCATTGCATTAATGCCCTTACAACATAAGGGCTGCAGAGTTCCTGTGATCGATTGCCTACCAAATCTGCCAACTGATCTTCCCCTGGCACTGTAAGAGCTGGTGTAAAGACCCTGTCCCTTTTCCATGTTCTTCTGGCACAGGCTAAATTGAGAACACTTTTGGGAAATGGGAATGAGGCGAGCCGTCCCCCTTGTTTTTGCCAGGACGCTGCGAGGTCTTTTCAAGAAATGTACAAAGGAGCATAGAACTGCCTCTGGACACCTATATTTGACCACCACTTGCATGTGCCTTCTCTTAAACTTTGAAAATAATAGTAGGTGTGTGTATTTATGTTTGTGTGAGCCTGAAGAAGAGAAACAGAAGNAAAAAATGCTATCTAATAAGGATCCACAATGGTCTTGGATAACAGACTAATTTCTATTTTTCTTACATGGTCTGCGTTTCCATTGCATTAATGCCCTTACAACATAAGGGCTGCAGAGTTCCTGTGATCGATTGCCTACCAAATCTGCCAACTGATCTTCCCCTGGCACTGTAAGAGCTGGTGTAAAGACCCTGTCCCTTTTCCATGTTCTTCTGGCACAGGCTAAATTGAGAACACTTTTGGGAAATGGGAATGAGGAGAGCCGTCCCCCTTGTTTTTGCCAGGACGCTGCGAGGTCTTTTCAAGAAATGTACAAAGGAGCATAGAACTGCCTCTGGACACCTATATTTGACCACCACTTGCATGTGCCTTCTCTTAAACTTTGAAAATAATAGTAGGTGTGTGTATTTATGTTTGTGTGAGCCTGAAGAAGAGAAACAGAAGGAAAATGTGACAAGAGAGAAAACAGACACTTTCAGGCATTCTTCTGCATTGCACTGTAATTAAGGCATTATTCTTTCTACTTTTAAACTGTAGCACCGGTATTTTTAACTAAACTTTCCTTTCTGTATTAATTGATAAAGAGTTTCAGATAGATGAAAAAGATTGACCTCAGGATGTCTGGCTGGGTTTGGTTTTGTTTGGGGGCTAGGCTGTCCGTTCTCGGGCATGTCAAGAGGCATGGGCGTAGGGCTAAGTTTTGTGTACGTGCTTTGCACACGTATGTAGATAGTGGTTTGATTCCATCTCCATAGACTTCCACTTTTCTTGCCATTTTTATGATTTATTTCATCTCATAGGAATATTTCTGGGATATTTTATGTAATATTTCACTTCAAGGATCATAGTGTCCTCTCCTTGAAAATCCCTGCTTTCCGCAGTATCGTAGAGAGAGAAATACCCTTTAGCCGGGTGACTTTGGTGCTTCTCTGTTTCAAGATTCCCTGGAGGCATCACTATCATTATTTAAGAATTCATTGAATAAAACATCACGGTCTTCTGGGCACGTAATGGCCTCCCTTAACTTAGGACCAACGAGGTCAAGGAACTCGACAAGACTGCAGTGGGTTTATGGCCGATGGTCTGAATGCCATCTAGTGGTGTCACCGTTTGCGCTGCTCCAGCCGGAGCTGTTTCTCACGCTGCTGTCCCTGAAATCCATAACCACGAGGCAGGAATACCCGTGATAAAAAAACACAGCGTGATGGATGGTTAGTATTAGTGGAAAGAAGATTAAATAGCCCCGGGACAACTAGGAATAAAGTTTGTCCTGGCTGTTCTTTAGTCAGTTCTTACAAGTATTTGAGAGTCTCTGCAGGAATATTAACGGTTGCAGAATTTGACAATGGTTTGTGGAAACCGTCACACAGACAATTTTCTCTTCTCCCTGCACTTTACAGTGCACATACAATATCCGTCTTTCTTACTAACCTGCAAAATGCGACAGTTCACAGAAATTGGAACAAACCAGCAACGTCTTCGTGGTTTTACTTGCAGTGGGCAAACCTGTACGTATGATTTGCACAGCAACAAAAGGCAGATTGTTCTTCTCTTCATCTTTCGTGCTGGCTATCGAGATTGAGTATCAGAACAAACTGGAGTATGGTATCTTCGGGACTGCTAGTCTTTGCTACCTCGATCCTTCTCTCCTATAAATGAGTGAAATTCAATCTGCAGAAAGCGAGGGCAGCCCTAACCCCCCTTCAGCTGCTCCAGTCTGCACTGGCTAAGAGCAATTGCCTATCAGTAAAAACTGATCGCCTGACTTCAGCAAAGGCTGCTGAACTCATGGAGCACAGACTCCGTGCCACGCACAGCCTTCTAACCAGCAAGTAGAGCAGAGATTTCTAACTAGCAAGCAGGACAGAGATTTCTGGTCTCTCTTGGAGCTCTGCTCTGACCTGTCTTCCTATGCTGATCCTTACCTCAGTTCTAAGCTCTTATTCCTGCTCTTGTTTCTTGCCCCTGTTGTCCTGTTTACCATTACTGACTAGGCTGCTTAACCTTGCTCAGATCTTGGTCCAGGTGCCAAAATGCGTGACTTTGGATCCTGGGCAGGTGTGCTTTTGACTGTTCCTGGCTTCAGTCTGCCCTGAACATGATGTTTCTTTTCTATATCTGTTGGCTTGTTCACTGGTGTGGTGACGCGAGTAGGTTTTTCTGCTGCAGAAGGAGCTCATAGAGTGACAAATGATGGCATCATTACACAGCTACTGTGACACAGGTCATCAGTTTTCCCCCAGTGCTCCTCTGAGCTTTTGTCCTTTAATATTGAATTATTCTCTCCTTCTACCTTCCATATATAACCAAGGGTAGGATTGCCTTCTCTACTAGTCATTTACCATGTACTTCTGTGAAGTAATTTACAAAATCTTAAAATAAGTTGGGAATTCTGTGTCATGTTCTACGGCTTCTGAAAGAGAACTACAATGAAAACTAGCATGCACCTAAACTTCAATGTGAAAGGCATGATTTTACTTTGGACAGTTAAACTTGCTTTACTTTGACTAGGTCAAATATAAAGGATGACTTTACAGTCCATGGATATTTAGTTTTTGAGAAGTCATTGAATCTGCCATTGAGAAGTCTTTCAATGACAAATACAATAGAACAGAACAGAATAGAATACTTCGGGCAGCAGGGGCCTACAATGATTGTCTTGTCCAACTGCCTGACTACTTCAGCGCTGACCAAAAGCTGAAGCGTGTTGTTAAGAGCGTTGTCCAAACACCTCTTAAACACTTGACAGTTTTGCGGCGTTGACTATGTCTCTAGGAAGCCTGTTCCAGTGAAAGACCACCCTCCCAGTAAAGAAATGCTTCCTAATATCTGACACAGCTTTGAGCCATTCCCACATGTCCTGTCACTTCAATACTGTTCTTCAGTATTGAAAGCTGAAGGCAACAGAATTGTTTCTGGTAGCAGAACGGAGTAAGTGAAATGATACGAAACTCGCCAGCTTGCTTTAGTGATTGAGCTCGGTCAGGAGCACCTACAAAACCAGAACAAATTACAGGGAAACTTAATCTAGAGAAACATCATATTTTCAGCGACACAATGTGGTGTTAATATGACAAGCAAAGGAAAGATCTCCTTCTAAATCAGATTTTTATCTTGGTAATGTCCCTTTAGCTGGGAGGGTGGGGGGAAACATTGGCTCCTTGTTGGTTGCTTTTGGCAAGTAACTCAGCTGTGACAGATCATCTTGACTTCAACCTGACGTTTGGCTGCAATGACCAATATTAATCAACCTCAAAAGAATGCCTCTCTGTCTACCACAAAACAAAAGGCACCAGTAGTTGGAGCCATCACTCGTCTGACTAGTTTTGCTTGTCTGCTAAGTCTCGGCTTTAAATATTAGCTTGTATATTTATTTGGAGACATATTCCATCTTTCACGGAGAAGAAGGAAAACACATAATTCCTTATTGTTTTCTAATAACATGAGGTGTGGTAGCATGCCCTTTATTTTTATTGTAGTGGTATAGCTGGGTACTACAGAAGAACTGCGATCAAGATGTAAACTGTCAGAAAACTTCATTAGACATGCTATTAGAAAGCTATTTTCATGAAACCTGCTTCTAGAACCACTAATACAGTTTACTGGCATTTACCGATCAGTTGTCTTCTGCACCTCTGACTTCGGTGTTGTCTTTAAATTTCCTTCAAGGTGTTTAAAAGCTTTTTGCAAGAGATTTTATTACCGTGAATCTTCATTATGTTTCTGCAATAGGTCTTTCGGTGGCACAGTGTACCTCATAAGCCAGCAGTGTTTGTATTCTTCCTGGTTTTGTTTATTTCACACACCCATATTTTGGTGTATCTAGAAACAAAAGCACAGGAAAAGACATTGGCATTATCACACCCAGAAATGAGATTTGATTTTCATTGTGCATGTAGAGCTTAACCACTAGTGAAAAATGGCCGTTCTTCTGCAAAGGGGAGCAGCAGTAAAATGAATCAGGATTGTGTGATTTGTCGTATGAAAGTCACACTCCTAATACTTTAGTACAGAGCAGTTATCTGAAGACTGTCTTTAAGTGATCGATTTGGAAATGATTAAACAGAAGCCATTGTCCTCTGGCTGTTTTTCTGTCATCAGGGAGCATGTGGGACTTTTTGCTGTGGGCTTTACTCTTCTCATGGTCCTATCAGAACAACATCATTGCCAGGAGCAAACGAAAAAAAAGGTCCAGTTCTTAAGCAAAGAAGATGTAATTGAGAATGTGGGTTCTATGGCACAGCAAAATATGTGCGTACGAGTTGTATTTGCAGAAGGCTGAGATCCACGAGAAGAACAAGCCTTACTCCCAAGTCGTTTCTTGCAACAGCATCAGCAAAGCTCTTAAACATGCTGCTTTGTTGTTGGCTGGGCTGAGTCAATTCACGTGTCCTACTCCCACTCTGCAGTCTAATTAGGGTCATAGAAGATCATTTCCAGACGCTTAGGGCACAAGTTATATAATGTATATAAATTACATACATCATGTGCTCTGCTGATTGTCTTCATTCCTGTTGGCTTCTCTGGAGGAGAAAAATTGGGTTGATCCCAAGACCCTAGATTATACACAACAAAGCAGGAACATATTATTCTGTCTTTGAGTGAGACGACAAATTAAAATTTTTGGTTACGCCTTTTTATTGTACGCAAATTGGTTCACACACAATCTCCCTGCCGCTTCTTCCAAGTTGAAGGAAACAAAATTCAAGGCTGAATTCTGGATCTATAAACATGCTCTCCTCAGGGAAAAATCCCACTGATGTTACCCCTGTGGGCCTAGAAATTTAAATATTATCATAGGACACACAAAGGATTTCTTTACCACGCAAAAAATCCAAGTAAAACTAAAAATAACGCAACAACAAACATTAAGAACTGATTTCAGCATACTGAGTTGTAACTATTTCTGGATTTGACAATCCGAAATTTGAAATCTGCCTTTTTTTATACATGGTTTAGTATATATGTATCTTTCTAATGTTCTGGGCCTGATACATGACACTTAAACTCTCTTCGGAAGTCATGAGTTACCATGTTCACTAACATTTTAATCATAGGCATTTTTTATGGAGGAGATGAGGAGAAATGACTTGTCGAAAGGCAATAACCAACTTGTTTACACATGAGAGACTGGCATTTGAGACGCATTTCCTACTCTTCCACTGATTCTGCATAACTCCCTTACTAAATCACTGCCTGTATCTCAGTTTTCTCGGCTACAGAAAAAGCATAGAGACCTTTGTCCATCTCACTTGCTCCTCTTTGTGAGGATCAATCAGTTATTTTTTTTGTTTTCACAATGCTTTGAAATAATATATTTTATGGTTTTTATTCCCTTAATGATTTTTTAATGTGTTTCTTATAGAGTTTCCTATCACAGAGGATCAAAAATTGGTCTCCTTTCGTTTAGTATTATAATGGGAAGTAATGGATATTTTAAGGAAAAAGAAACTGTGCAAATTAGTGTGCAGCAGGTGCTGGTTCTGGAGGCAGAGGTAACTGATGCTGGATGTCAGAAGAAAATGGTCCAGTGGAAAACTCATCCTGTGACGAAGACAACTGTTTATAGGCCAGCACTCAAGGACTTTGCCATGTAAGTCAATCAGTTAATCACTCTTCTAACCATTCGCGCAAGTTGCTGGAGGGGGAAGAACAGCAATAAGCACCTTGCCGCTCCTAAGATTTTTTCTGTCAGCTGATTAACAGCACATCTTTTCCAAGTGGCATGTGATAAACCAAACCTCGTGATTCTCATTCTAGGCTGCTGATGAATGAGTAGCCCCAGGAGACTGCCGGTAAAGAACAACCTTCACTTAGAAATCATATTTGTTTGCAAGTAATTTTTATGTGCCCAGTTCAGATAAAGCAGTGTGTGGGAGAGTGACCGGGAATAGTAATTCCCACCTCAAAATGACATAGTTAGCAAAATTCACTTTCACTGCATCTTCTTTACTAGAAGGGAGAAATGTAGGAGTAGAAATGACCATTCTTCCTAATCCACTGTTCCGCTACTGTCACTGCATCATAACAGACCCTCTGCGAAGTGAATAATTAGTTTCCTAACTGTAGTAAGGTATAGAGCACATGCTGCCCTTCAGAAGACTGAGTAATTGAAATAGCTGGAGGTATAACAGGAGTTCACGCAAGATCAGCTGCAGGCATTAGAAACAGCTTTAGATGTTATGAACCAGTTCCACAGATAAAGAACCATCAGCTTCTCTGGCCATCAGTGTAAACCCTGAACTCATGCTTGGACTTGACGAGTGGCTATTGGTTTATTTAAAACCAACCTTGATAGGATGGATTGTGATATTAGGCCAGCGTCAAGGATCATATCTTCTGGCTAGCTCTCCTCTAGATGGTAGTGGCCCTGCCAACACATCCAGCCCTTGATGAAGAGGAAAACCAAAATGATTCTTCATTGAAGTAAGCTGTTCTGAGCAAGCTGATACCATGGAGGGACACCCTGGAAAGGTCTTGCATGGAGGAACTTTACTACGTGTTGTTCTCAATAAGCTGGAGATCCTGACTAACCAGCAATCAAGATCTTCACAAGGTTAATAATTTAATTATAACTGAATAACTCCTCAGTGTTCTTTTACCAGGTATGTATGTCTCTGCCTATGAAGAAACACACAGGATAATACCACAAATGCTGTGCAGATTGTGGCTAACTCTGTAAGTGGTCGAATAATCTCAAAACCCAGCAACTCTTCAGTTGCTCAGGTTTCCTCCATGAATTTAAAGCTCACGCTCTTGTAGAAGGTAAAATTAAAACTCACACTGTTAATGAAGGGTTTTTTTGTAATTATGATTGAATTATTAATCTTGTTTGAGGCTTGTCTAAAGAGCATCAGGCATGCCTGTGCTGAAGAACCTCATGAAGTGAATGCTCTGTGGTCAGAGAGCCCTGGTGTGTTCAAATGCTCATGAAAACTAACATGGTGCCTGATTTGATGGCTGTGTTTTGCGTGTTTGTACAGATGAAAACAATATTCTGCCTTGATGGCTGTCATTAACTTGTGTGGGAGTATAAAGCTGTGTAGTCTCCATTGTCTGAGGTTTCAAAAACCGGGCTGAATAATGTCCTGAGGCAACCTTGTCTGTCCTTGTAGCTGATTGTGCTTTGGGCAGGAGCTTGACCTAGAAACATCCCGAGACTCTTTCCAAGCTTATATTTTGATACCATGATCCTAAGGTTTCATTTTGATATTAGCTGAACAACCATCAGTTCCATGGTGCGTCAATCCTGACTGAGCGCCAGATGCCCACCCAGTTGCTCTTTCACTCCCTCTCCTCAACTAGACAGGGGCAGAATTAAGATGAAAAGCTTGTAGGTCACGATAAGGACAGGGAGATACCTTACCAGCTACTGTCATGAGCAAAACAGATTTGACTTGGGGAAAGTTGTTTTAATTCATTGCCAATTAAAAATAGAGTAGGGTGGTGAGAAGCAAAGACAAAAGCTAAAAAACCTCCCCAACTTCTTCCCAGTCTCAACTCCTCTTCTTCTCTCCCAACTCTTCTACCTCCTTCTCCCCTCAGCCCCCTGCAGCACGGGGGGGTGAGGAATGGGGCATGGGGTCAGTCTGTAACAGTTCCTGTCTGCTGCTCCTTCCTCCCCACACTTTTCCGCTGCTCCAGTGTAGGGTCCCTTCCACGGGATACAGTCCTTCACAAACTACGCCAACGTGAGTTCTTCCCATGGGCTGCAGTTCTTCACAAACTGCTCCAGCGTGGGTCCTCCCCACAGGATGCAGTCCTTCAGAAACAGACTGCTCCAGCATGGGTCACCCACAGGGTCACAGCTCCTGCCCAAAAACCTGCTCTGGCGTGGGCTCCTCTCCATGGGCCACAGTTCCTCCAACATGGGCTCTCCATGGGCAGCAGCTTCCCTCAGGGCACCTCCACCTGCTGCAGCATGGATTCCTCCACGGGCTACAGTGTTGGTATGTGCTCTACCGTGGTCCTGCGTGGGCTGCCGGGGAATAACGTGCTGCACCAAGGTATTCTCCAAGGGTTGCAGGAGAATCTCCTCTCCAGCTCTAGCAACACCTCCTTCCCCTGTTTATTCTTGGTGTCCGCAGGGCTGTTTCTCAGATTTTTCTCAGTCCTCCCTCACAGCTGCTGTGCAATGTTTTTTCCTTTTCTTAAATATGTTATTATGAAGTTGCCACCGTCTTGGCTGAGGGGCTCAGCTGTGCCCTGCGGTGAGTCCGTTGGAGCCAGCTGGAACTGTCTGTGTGTGGGTCTCTTCCCAGAGAGACCACCCCGCAGCCCCTCCCGCCAGCAGCGGGGCACATGAACCCAGTACAAGTTCTGCTCAACAGTATTCTAAACTTGGTTGCTCCAAGGCCAGGAGGATTACACAGGAAGGAGCAAGAAGTGGGTGATCTTCTTAAATTTGTTCCTGAAATGAGATCCTGGTCCTGGAACTTGGTGCTGATACCAAGCTGAGCAGTGTCATACTTTCTTTCAAAGTTTCAAAGTAGGAGATTAAACAATCGCTTTAGAAGACACAATTATTACTCTGAAATCATCAACATTGTTTCAACGAGCTCTCTGCCACTCCTTAGACCTTTTACAAAAAAACCCGGAGCACTGGTAATGATTGGTGTGCAGTCAACATTGCCTTCTTGGATTTCTTTACACGTCTGTAAAGAGCGCAGTACAAATAAAAGACTTCTGTTCAGTTTTTAATGATCTATTAGTTGATTTTTGATGGTACAGACAGAAGCAAACAGAAGTACAACTTAATTAGGCTTACATTTTAATTAGTAAAATTAGCAATGTTATAGTCTGTGCAAACATGTCTGTAAATATGCAAGGAACGACGCAGAACTTGGCTACAAGCATCAGTTGGGCTAACAGACTTTAAGGTATAAGTAAGCAGTCATTCAAGATGGTATTTCAGGTATGCTGTTCTGGCAATGAAGCAAGATGCTAGGAATCCAGACCTTATCAAAACAGCATGAACATGATATAAAATGCACGCACAAGCAAATTAAGAATTCAGTGTGATCATTCTAGTGCTAGCAACGATGGAAACATTATCAGTGAAGTTGGTATTATGAATATGGAGGACTACCAGGTAGTAAAGAATAAGCTTTTCGGCCTAAGTGTTAGTAGGGAAGGAATGGCTTAATCTCATTAATCTTCTCTTCACAGATGCTGTGTACAGAGCTTTTAAATCCTTGGAGCACTGCTATATCAATCGCTGGCAATCTGTGCTGTTCTGCAATGTGGTGGGTTTGAGAAAGTGCATATATTAGAATAGAAATATATTTTACGTGTCTTGTTAGCTGAGGAAGATTCCTACTTTTTTGTCCTAGAAAATCTTTGAGTTTCCATGCTGCAGTCAATTTGCATAGAATGCATACAGTGTGCTGTGCGTGGAGGTGTGCACTTTAACTTTGAGATATTCAGGATCATCTGCCAGCATCTAACATAGGACGCGTCGTTCTCCAAGACCGCGACAAAATCCGTTTTTATCTACAAGGCATAGAAACGTATTTTGCTTCACCAGCAATTGCGTCATTTCGTACATTCGGCTGTGAAAAAAAAAAAGCCTTGCAAACGCCAAAAAGACTGTATGTGAGCAACCAGTAAACTAGAGCCTTGCTGTTTAACCCATCTGGTTAGGTGGAGTTACAGTTGAGACACATCGTTAGCTTCCTGCCTGAAACACCAGAAGCACGCGCTTGAAAACTGTGTTACGCCACGTAGCAAAGTAAGAAGCCAGGCAAGGAGGTCAGCTTGGGACTGTGAGGAGCACAGGAGGGCTGTGGAAGCAGATCGTGGGGAGGAACACCCATGGCGCTTAGACCACACTTCAGTTGCCTTCAAGGCAAGATGTTACACTGGAGGGTAAGACCTGTGCGAGCAGCATTTGCACTTCAATTCCATCAAAGGTGTTTACATTTTCATGACCCAGTCTGATCCTGTCTTTCTGTCCCTGTTTGGCAGGCCCAGCCCCTGCAGAAGCATCTGTTAAAGCATTTTTACTATACTTTAGTCCTCTTTCTGTTTTTCTGTTTATATGCTTTTTTCCTCCACTTTTCTTCCTTTTGTTTCTCTCTTCTCTGATGTGCCTCTCATTGTTTCTTTTGTTTTCCTAGCTTCCACCTCTGTATTTTACACTCGCTTTGCAGTTCCTGTCATCCCAACAACAAACAGATCGGTTTGTTCCCCCTCCTCCCCTTTCTCTTGCCCTTTCCTTGTATTTTCCTCTCTCCTCCCCTATACTGGAAGCTAGGCTTCTTTACAGCCACCTCAGTGTTAGCATGACCGAGCAACTTGAACTCAAAAGTAGGGTGGCAAGAAGTTAAGACTGTTAGCTACAGAGAATGATGAGGAACAGTAAGTACTGCTAAACTCTTCAAGGCCATGCCAGACTTACGCTATGATAATAGTACCAGGACTTTAAAAACTCTGTGAATCTCTTACTCACCTCATCCAGTTTCTTAAATCACTTCAGGGATGAGAATTTTTTTTCTGAAGGCAAACTGGGTTATTTAATTTCTTTGGTTTATTAACAGACTACCTGTCCCATGCAGTTCCCATTTACTTTTTTTTTTTTTTTAATGCTTTAAGGAAAGAACCAAAGGCTATAAAATGATGCACACAGGAGCAGGTCGGTCAGGTGTAACCACACGTACAAACTCCCAGAAAAGGGGCAAACTTTCCAGATCTTCCTGTTGTTCAGCCTGACTTCATAATTCCAGAAAACACACTTTATCAGAGTGAGTTCCTGTGCTCTGCAGCAAGAAATGTTCTTTGTGTTCAAGGGGATGTGATAAACAGCAAATCAATTAGGCGGTTTAGTGATCCGGTCTGACTTCGAACTGGAGGAGTCCCTCTGCATGCTCAGCATCACTCAGATTCAGTGACTGGTGTAGAAGCTTGAGGGAATCCTTCCCATCCTGCAACTACAGACAGGAAACTTAAAAGGAAGTCACAGCAGGCTACAAGTGACACGCTTCAGTCTGTATTTTCACTTCCCAAGTACGTGAGTCTACAAGATATTCGACAAGCTGGTTATTTCCTTGATCAGTTGCACTGAGCTGCTGAGATCCTTTTGCTTATTAAATCAACACAGGTAAGTGTAGTCACTGAAGAGAACACTTCTTTCTTCTGATTGCCTACAGCATCCCATCACCATGCCATCTCATCATACCTCACGAGAGGTGATGTTCTCCAGGCAATAACTGCATTTTCTGCATTCAAGATAGAGCTAAAGAGGACTGCTCTTCCAGAAGGGCAATCCTTTGTATAAACTGTGCTAGAAAATATCTAGATTTTCAGATTATTCAAAACTTGAAATCTTGCTGTGTATTACGGCTGATATTATTTTAGTATAGATCTCACAAAATTAGAAATCAAGTTAGCTGTACGAGAACGACAGCTTCGATTTAAAAACTATATTTAAGGTTAGCATGGAAGATTTCAATAGCGAATGTGGCTGCGATGTCCAGATGTCAGAAGACAAACAGAATAAAGACCTAATACCTGTGAACCCCGCCCCTCCCCAACTTTGAAACTAAGGTTCGCAGCAACGAGTTTNTGGCTGCGATGTCCAGACGTCAGAAGACAAACAGAATAAAGACCTAATACCTGTGAACCCCGCCCCTCCCCAACTTTGAAACTAAGGTTCGCAGCAATGAGTTTAATGAACTTTGTAACAGTAGTCAGCAGTTTTCTCTATCAGAGCTTGCTACTGATGGCTTGTCTACATAAACACTATCTTTCTTTTACAGGTGAGAGACATTCCATGTCAAAATGTTCGTCTTAATTGGCACTTTAACTAGGTCTTGACTGGTTGCCTCCCTGAACTGGCTTGGAATTCTGGCTGGGGGAATCCTCTCAGCCTATGTTTGGCGAGCCTAAGTAATTGCTCAGGTTTAGCGTGCCTCTGGGTGTGTTTCCATTGCATGCAGAGGTCTAATGACCCCCAGGGAAACAGAACTGAGGATCTCTTGGCAATTATACCCCCCAGAACTTGCATTCAGAAAGTGGGGAGAGAAAAAGAAGAGATGATAGTTACAAATATGGATCCAGTTGTGTTTGAGTAGTATAGGGCTCAAACAACAGCAAACCGACCGATGACCTGAGTGCCTTGTAATTTGCCAGTCGGCATGGCCAGCCTACCTGTTAGAGAAAAGATTCTTCACTAAGTGTATTCAGAACAACTGCCTTTTACAAGAACACCAGAGTATATCTAGTGCCTTGGATCAGGCATAGCAACAGCTCCCTGGGCATAAAGGTTTTGGCACAACAGTGCTCATTGTCTTACCCCAAAGACAAACTTCTGGAGCTCCTCTGTTGTGCTAGGAAAAAATGCAGTAATGTGGAGACAATATTCTTCTCTTCCCTGTGCTTCGGCATGAGCCTACTCAGTCCTGTTTTACTAAGGAAGGTGACAGTTTATCCATTAGGTAGTATTCATTGAGAAAGAGGAGCTTTTTTTTCCCCAGGAAGCTCACCTCCTAAACGTCCACGGATCTTCACAGCCTCTATTCCCCTGCTGATTGGGCCCACAAGGTATCAATATAAATTGTCAGAGCACGACTTAACCTCCTGCAGAGAACATACCTTTTTTTCTCTTGTTGAGTTAGATGGTTACATCTTGCCACACAACTATGTTTACTATTAGAATGTATTTAAGTTCTGCCAAGGAAGCTGAGCATAAGCAAACTAAAACAGGATCATCTGGTTCTTCTTTGCATAGGGGTAACTTGTCAAAAACTTGACAGAGCCTTTGTAAAACCACATCACAAACAAAATTAGGTTCAACAAACAGTAGCTAAGACAGAATTTTTTCTTGCTTTGATAGAAGTATACAGATTTTGCAGGTTCTAACTTTAGCTCTGTAGTGTACAATAAATATCCCAACAGCTTTATTTCACGTTTTTGGGTGGAGGAAGTATATTTAATGTCATGTTTTCTTTCTCAAAACATCAGGAAAGTGAGAGATGCTTAGGATTTCCTTAACTATTAAGTGGGAGTTTGCAGGTCTACAATCTTCTAGGGTCTTGTTAAACGAGCAACCAAAAAGAACAGTGGATTTTTACTCAGTTTCATGTCAATTCGGAGGTCCTCAAGGTGTTTATTGCTACAGAAGTACTAATAAACTTCATCAGTTGTTCAAGTGTGCTTTGTGGCGTTTTAACTTGGTCTGTTTTCTGTTGTCACTGCGTTACAGATCTGAATATTGGCCTTAATTTAACATTTCTCATATTTAAGTGGTCTTGACTGGCATGTCTTACTTTAAGGGCTCTCTAAGCGTGTTGTGTACAGTATAATGTCAAGTCATCACGTCTTTGGAGGAAATACAAAAGTGATCTATAGATGAACAAATTAACTTTTACAAGTTGTTGACAGTGTATTGTTACTGTGCAGTGGCTGCATACGTGTGTGATGTGTAGGAGTAACCCACAGTCTGGAGAAAGTGCTACATGGTAGCATCCATGAGCGTGTTTTAAGTAAAACTTTCATCAGCGAAGTGAGAAATGTGAATTTGTGCACATTTGTAACATACCCAAACCTCAGCCTCTGAATGCTGTAAAACGCTTGTTCCATTGCCTGCTTTTGTCCTCTTTTTGGGTGAAAGAGACGCAAAGAAGTATAGCTCTCAATAGCGTGTTGAACACCCGGAGAACTTCTCTGGAAGGATTGCAGAGATCTGCGGGCGGTGATGTATGTATTGCCAGGTAGGCATGTGTCAAAAGAGAGCAGCGCAGTGCTGCTGCAGGAGCTGTACCTTATTTTTCCTGTAAACACCCCAGACCCTACTGAACAATAACTGTTCAACAGTTAGCCCAGAGAGTATGTGCTGTTCCTTTTTTAATTTTAATTTTAAACCTCTTGCATTAGACCTCGGTGCTTTTCTCTGCTCGCAGTGTGAGCAGGGAGCTGAGTCCAGGAGACTTGTCTTTACATGAGGAAGAAGATGAAGATGCTGCTCTGTGGCTTGCTTTAACTTTTCACTCGTCCTCTGGAAGCCCACACGGGTAAGACATGGGAATCGCATCCCTACAGATTGGGAAACAACAGTGATAGGTAAGTGACAGTGAATAGGTCATCATGCCTCTTACTACATGCTCAGCTACTGGCAGCAAACGTTTGGGACAAAACTGTGTAAAAAATAGTGAGAAACCAGATATGCTAACCTGTTCCCTTTGGGCAGTTAGTGCCATTGCTGATGTTAGAATACGGATGTAGGTGACTTCATATATACAAGCCGTTGTGGTGCCCAGTGTCTTGTTTACACGACCTCGTTGAAATACTTGATTACAGCTAAAATTGATCATTTTAATGAAGGCGTACCGGATGATAGCGGCTGCAGTGAATTGCGCTGGGTACCTCACCAAACAGGCAACGGACAAAAATGCCTTTATGCCCTGATACTGTACTTACACGTCTGAGTTAAGTGTGTCCGTGTTTGTGTGATGCTTATGTCAGCAAGTTTTCCTTTGCGGTGCTTGACCTGTGTTTTTTCTTGTAGAGGGAAATAAAAAGGAGCTGTTTCCTAATGGATTTGGAAAGCAGATGACCATCTTATGCTTCTCATAAGTTATGAGCTGGCCTGATACTTGAAATACTAAGGCAGGACTGGTCTTACGTTGTAGAGAGTTCCAGGCAAAGCTTAGGCCCTACATTTTTGCCCCTATAAGTAATAGCTGTTTTGCTTTCCTGAGCTCCTCAAGGCTCGTGCTGGTTCCTAGTATAGATCGCATCCCCTCTTCCTCTACTTCCCTCACTAATTTTCTCGTTTCTTCAGTCCAGGACCCTCTCCCAGTTTTTTGACTCAAATAGCAGGTTCTGGTACTGCTGCTGAATCAGTGGCTAGCTGTTTGCAGTCGCTAGTTAGGAGACAATTTCGTGTGTTAATGGCTCTGTGCTCCAAACACTGTCATCAGCTGAACATGAGCGCATGTTTCATATATTCGCTGTGGACCAACCAGCTAATGTGCAGTAGCGTGAAATGGATCTTCGAAAAGAGGAGACATGAAATAGTTCACTTGGACTGCTTGTAACTGTCTTGATTTAAACTGCTCAGCTGTGGGATTGTGATGTAGCTATAGAATCCATTTTAAAATTATAATTAGAGGTTTTAAAACAGGTTTAGAGTTCACTGAGCCCTCCCTCTCACTTGATTAATCAGTGATTTATACATATATAATGACTTTAACTGACTTAAGGGGTAATTTATGTCATGATGTGCATGATATATGGATCTAAACAGACTAAAGAGAGGGAAAAAGAAACCATCTGTTCTCTACAAAACCATCCACTGTCAGAATGACTCAAGAACGGTGTTGGAAAAATGTGCTTAGAAAACCAGAAATCAATTTATCTCCATTTTTTTTGTGCTGTCTGGATGACATTCCCATCAGGTATACGCTGCCCAACAAACAAGGTTAGGAACTTGAATTTTTAAGCTTTTGCAAGATTTCATACCCCATAAGTTGTTCAAAAGGCTGTATTTTTATGAACATATATAATGTTTTTTGTCCTGATCTTCAGAGTGCTCACGGAACACTGTTTTTGCAGCTACAGGATGGCTGCAGAGATCCCAACGGCCCACTGCCCAAGTTTAAACACTACCTGCACCGAACAAGAAAACGGAAGCGGTACTTCCTGGGAGCAGCAGGATTTTACTTAGGGCAGGGATTTAAAAGCAGAGGTATCGCTCTTTGTGCCACTTACCTACACAACCAGCAGGGTTTGCCAAACGAGAGATCTCCTTGTGCCCTTCTCTTAGGCGGAATGAGTACGTTAACTATCCTAAGAAAAACATTTACGCATATTCTTAAATTTGCACATGCAAGCTGTGTATGATCTTCGATACGACAGCTCACGCACACAAACTCAAGAAAATGCACAGGAACTTGTGGGATCGGGGCTTAACTTTCTGCCTGGGGTGGGGGGATACAGAATACAGATGAGTGAGGCGATTGAAATACACCGGTGGACTGGTGTGTGCTCCAGAACCTACAGACAGCAACGCAAAGGCACTTGCAAGTTCTTTTATGCTCTACCTTTTCTTTGTTTTCCTTTTTTTTTTTT
>VZSC01011159.1:275920-334667 GCA_013398225.1 Steatornis caripensis
CCAGCCGCTGCAGCGGGGCGCGGAGCCGGGCTTGGCCCAGCCCCGGCTGCGCCTCGGCCCCTCTGCGCCGCCGCTCGGGGCTCTTGCCGCCTCCCGGCCCCGTGCCCGTCCGTCGCAGCAGGCATGGGCT
The DNA here is from genome assembly GCA_013398225.1 of Steatornis caripensis. Classification (NCBI taxonomy): domain Eukaryota; kingdom Metazoa; phylum Chordata; class Aves; order Caprimulgiformes; family Steatornithidae; genus Steatornis; species Steatornis caripensis. The sequence goes on from VZSC01011159.1 coordinate 276,051, forward strand.
GTTTCTGCGCCGTCCCGGAGGAATTTTACTGCGAAGTTTTGCTTCTGGACGAGTCCAAGCTGACCCTGACCACCCAGCAGCAGGGCATCAAGGTGAGAGCGGCCGGCGGGGCTGCGGGATGCGCTGCGGGAGAGCCGCCGGGGACGGGCTCCGGGCGGTGCGGGGCGGTGCGGGGCGGTGCGGCCGCCCGGCGGCGTCTTCCTCCCCGCCGCGTTTCGGTAGCCGGGAAGGCAGCGGCGGTAGGAAAACGGGTTTTCGGGATCCCGCGGGAGGCGGAAAAAAAAAATAACTTCGTGACTTTTCGTTGCGGTCGCGCAAGGGACGGATGAATGAGGCGGGCGCGTGCCGGTGGCGCGGACGTGGCTTTGGAGGCTGTGTACTTTCAGATACTCCTTTAAAGGAGCAGGTGCGGAGCACGCCGCAGCTCTCGGGACACTTGGCACCAGCGCTGCTCTGGAGGCGCTCGCCTCTCCCGGTGCCTTGGGCTGCCGAGCGCAGGGACGAAGGTCCGGGCTGGGCTCGAGCCCTGGGGCCGGTAGCCTGCTCGGTGGGGAAGGCTCTTGCGGTGCTGCAGCAGCCTCGGCGCGGATGAGCTCTTCAGAGCAGTCATCTGCCAGACGCTAATGAGCCCTGACACACCATGTGGAAACTGAGGTTTTTCTAAAGGCCCTTAGCTTGGTGTTTGGTTAAGCCTGATGACAGCAAACGGCACCTCTCAGACACTTGAAGCCCTTGTTCGAAAAGCCAGAGACATGAATTTGTTGGCAGCATAAGAACGTTGGTTTCAGCGTTGGATCAGAGAAAGAATGAAATCAGTTCTCCTAAAAAATTATTCCTGGAAAGGGCTGGTCTATTTTACCTAAGACCTACCTAATAATAAAAATATGTATGCCGGTATGTTTTGCCTTGAATGATTCAATTTTGGTGAAGCAACTGGGAAAACCCAAAGGGAGGGAGAGGGAGGCTGAATTTAACAATGTAATTGTGACTGTAATCTGTGGCGCTACCAGCTCTGCGTGTATTGAGAATTGTCAAGCTTTGCTGAATCAACTGCCTGCAAATGGGCTCATAAATCCATGCCTAACACAGAGGAGTAAGCAAATCACGGCGACGCTGGAATTCGGTACCTACATAGGGTCTTTGAAGTCTAAGTTTAGACTCTTCTGAAAAACTTGCCTTTATATGTGCAAATGTGGGTATGTATGTACGTTATGCATGCATATATGCTTTTGTGGCATGTAAATGTGCAGTTGGAGAAGTATATTGAAAGAGTAATCTGCAGAGACAGTCCTACGGCTGGCGTCGTGAATCCAAACCCTGAGAAGTGACGCGTTTGTGCAGTGTCTCATAAAAATTAATGTCCCCTTGGGAAGAGAGGGTCTGAAGATGTAACTTGGAACACGCGATTTGCAGTGGTGGGGATCGCCTAGTTTAAGATGAGAGTGTGGCTTCCTGTCATTCTTAGTGTGATCTGAATGTAGTATGATGCTAAAGATTTCACATCTTCCACCTGCTGCTTCTCTGCTGTGAATCTTAACTATGGAGCAGTTATAGAATCAGTTCGAACAGTGTGCAGATCTGATGGGAAAGTGGTAGTTTGTTAACCTTTTGGGGTAGGCGCTGACGCTGCACAGCAGAGAGCTTTAGGGAAAGGAGAATCTCCCTTCTTGTAGCCGCCCATTTGGGATTTTTTTAAGATTAAATTTGTATAATGTGAAACCACACCCCAGCGCTGCAGCTCCACAGGCCTTTAAAAACCTAGAGAGGAGCTGCATAGCTCTCCCCTGGTCAATCGCTTCCACCATTGTGTTCTCCCTTGCCTTTGTACTTGCACAAGTGTTTGTGCAGCTGCTTGTGAAGAGCAGTGCGTGTCCAGCTGAAGGGTAACCGCTGGTTTTCTTTTTGCTGGGTTAGTCTTCAGCTGGGTGGGTCGGTGCCCTGATAAGCTTCACAGCTGGAGGAGGGCAGAACCGGCGTTTTCAGCTGAGCTCCGGCTTATGCCATCTAAAACTGCTTAGGGAGCGCTTGTGTTTCCGCTGAAGTTATATGATTATTTCTTAGTAAAACAGAACTTAACGTTTCTCGTGTTCTGGCATTTGATGCTTTAACCTTGAAATATGAATGTTTTGTTTTAATCCTTTTGTTAGCATGTGCACATCTAAAAACGCAGAGTCTTGTATTTGTTTTTAAAGAATTTCAGCTTTGGCACCGAGGTATAGATTATAAACATTCTTATGTATTTTATCTTAAAACAAAGATTTCATTAGAACTTCAGATTCTTGGTCTGATCTTTCTTTTGTCTTTATGCTTGTAATTGGTTTCACAGCTACGCAGGAAACCTATGTTTTTGGTAGTTTCACAAATCTTGAACCATGACAAGAGCAGAGATTTTTAAGAGGTGATACGAGCAACTTTGTTCCCTTCTTTTCCCCCAAGCAGATACATGTCTACTAGAAATAAAACCCACAACTTTATAGGTATTTACTGTCTATGTGCTTACTTAATGTTAGTGGATTTAGTCCTATGTGCTTTGAAGGGTGGAAGAAATAAAGGCATGAAGTAGATACTCGTTTCTGAACTGATGTAGAGTTTTGAAGATGCATTGCTTAGTTGCATGCAGCATTGCGTGCAGCAAAATACAGCATATATATGGAATTACCTTTTGTATTAATGCATTCTTGATACTACAGTGGGCTTTAAGTTGCGCTTCAGATTAAAACAATGAGCAAAGCTGGCACAAAGATTAAGGCTTTGTGTGCAATTTAGGGATGCTTGACTTTGTGGATTTCAAAGAGCTTGTTAGGGAAAGGAAAGGCTTATTCTTTTCTGGTTCCAAGTGTGGAAGCTGAGGTGCAAAGAGGTCAAGTGACTTTTCCAAGGTTGTGCAACAAGTCAACATCCGAGCCAAGAATAAAGTTCCCAGCCCTTTAGGCTGGTATCTGCCGACGAGTCTGTCGTGGAAGGTTTTGCGATGACCTCTTCGTTGTAGTTGCTCAAGCTGACTTTTGCTTTTTGTAGTTTGTTTTCTCACTGTTACCAGTGCTGTCTTGCTGCTCTCCCTTTATGTCTTTGTGGTTTGGGAGCACTGTTGTGTAAAAATGTGGAAGCTGGCTCTCCAGCCTTCAGGTTTACAGCAGGCTGGTAATAGCTAATAAGGAAATAATTATAAGCTAATAAGGAAAGTGCATCAAAGATCTCATAATCTCAATTTTTATGTTTCCCTGTAGTACATTAACAATGACAGATATTTTGGAGTGTACATGTTTTGAGATAATAAAGCAATGGCAGTTGTTAGTCCAAACAGTTTTGGATTAAAAGAGGCTATTCACCAGGTTATGGTACAGTGTGTCTAATCAAGTTATATGGTCTCAGATTGGGGCAGCTTTTTGTCTAAAAAGGATGTTCAAGATGCCAATTAAGAGATGAGTTTTTAACAGACTTTTGCTACAAACATGGTAAGAATCAGCTGCTCGCAGAATCACGGAATGGCAGGGGCTGGCAGGTCCCTCTGGAGATCCCCCAGCCCAACCCCCCCGCTACAGCAGGTGCCCCCAGCGCAGGGGGCACAGGGACGCGTCCAGGCGGGTTTTGAATCTCTCCAGAGAAGGAGACTCCACAGCCTCCCTGGGCAGCCTGTTCCAGTGCTCTGTCACCCTCACAGCAAAGAAGTTCCTCCTCATGTTCAGGGGGAACTGCCTGTGCTCCAGTTTGGCCCATTGCCCCTTGTCCTGTCGCTGGGCACCACTGAGAAGAGTNCACAAGAGAGACTGAAAAGTACTCAGTTTTCCAGAACTGTTACTTTGACTCATCTTCACATAGATTAAACAATAACTTTGGCATTTTTATGGTACGGTGCTACCGTCTAAGTAGGTGTAGCTTATTTGTTGATGTCACAAGACATGTCAATAGTGTTTGGACATGATACCTGACTGATGGGTTGTGGGCATTACGTATTTTCACTGTGTTAAGAATGGGGGCAATTGTCCTCGCGGGAGATTAATGTGCTGTGTTGCACACACTTGTTACTGGAGGTCGAGGAAACCTCTGTGGGCCCTTGGAAAATAACTGCTATGAAGCCTGTTTGTGATTAGCTGTTTCAGATCGAATGGTCATCCTCTGATGTGTGTGTAACAGGAATTTAACATCTCTTCTACTTATTTTTCTTGAAAACATTATTTAAGGCAAATGTTTGTTTTTGTTTTCCTGAAGAAGTTAAAAATAGTACGAAACATCTCAGTTTTCTGTTTGTATCTCTTCGGTTGGAATAAAATTCTTCAAAAAATATTAGCTACTTCTCCAGTGAACAAGCTCTCTAGTTAGTCTTAAGCCATCTGGTCATTGCACTTTTGAAGAATTCCTTGAAATTCCTCTCTGGGCACTATTTTTGTGCCGTTTAAGTCCTATTTAATTTGACATGTGTGACGGGCCAACAGCAAGGTTTTGTTACAAGAGAAATAAAGCGTAGAATAAATAAACTAATTCTTCCAGGAAGACTCCGTTTATGTTCGGTGACGTTATTAGGTGGTACCATCTAACAGTGATAATCTGGCCACCATACCACTTACTCGGTGTGTTAAGGTGTTAGTTGGTACTTCTGTGGTGTACAAGGCTGTCTGGCCCTCCCTACAGAGATGCGTTTCGTGGTTTGTAAGCTACACTGAAGGTCGAATCTCTGTATAAGGCACTCCGTCTTCAAAGAAAGTGATGATTTACTGAGAATGTAGCAAAATGAGATCCAACAATGTAAAAGCAGGGGTCGGCATCTCAATGTGGTTTAAAAAAACCAAACCCACTCAAATATACCGGAAATAGCGAGTGACTGAGGTTAGGAACTGTGTTAAATGACTTGATATGTAGAACGCATGAGTGGGTTCATCATAATATGGTACATGTTGTTGAGAAACTTACAGAATAATTGACACTATGATTCAGTAGGATACATAGAAATAAGTAAATATACAACTTCTTGGAAAGCTTTTTGGGGATTATTCTGGCATTATTCTTCCTTTTTCATCCCCCAGTGAAGTTTGTCGCCTTTTTTTTTTTTTAAACTGGGCAGTTCAAAATATTCCAGGTTTCATGCCTTCAGAATTTCATATGTACAGAAAATGTGGGGTGCACTTTTGGGTAAAGCTAATTTAGTTCTAGCGACTCAAAGGAGCCAATGTGGGAATGGTAGGCTCCTGTTTTTTTCCCTGGTGAAAGTGCTTAAGGAATCCACGTGTCAGCAGGAAATAGAGCCCTATGAATAGAAAGATCTTACATGGTGTTAATTATTCTAATTGAGGGTTGGCATTAAAAGTCAAATTGATAGTCATTTGCTGTGTGAATATGGAATATTTTCTTTGTGATAGTGATTTCTGCTTTTTTATACTTCTACATTTCTTAAAAAGGAAAGCGTCTTCCTGTGAGAAATTGTCTTAATTATGCAGGTATGCTATTTCTGAAATCCTAAAAATCTTTTTAATGGTAGATTGCAGTAGCTTTCCACCTGTGGTAATTTGCTTACCACTTACAGGAATGACTAAACCGTAGTGTCAAAGCTCAAGCATATTAAATCGTATTCTTTCCTTTGCCCTGTTTGGTACTGATGAATAGATACTTTCAAGGCAGATTCTTCTAGATATTCAGAACATTGTTTTGAAAAGAATAGGTAGTAAAAAGTGAATTGTTTACAAGGACACAGTCTTGAAATCCAGCTTTTTTTTTTTTTTTAACAACACACTGAAAACAGTATTTAGAAAAAACGATACCATTCCAAGTCTTGCTGGCAAACTTGTAATTTCTTTTCTTTGTAAAACTGCAGTTTTCTGTTATGTGTGCACATTTTGCACAGCAGCAGGGAAACAGACGATATCGTCAAGCTGCAAATGTAAGTAAGGACATGTTTTGTTCTTTAATGTCGTAGGTATAATACATCTAAGGATTGTTTGTAACAAAAGCAACAAAAGAAGTTTTAACAAAAATGTGAATTAATGGTACTCCGTAGCACTTCCATGTTAGAAATATGCTAGTCTTTATTAAATTTCTGTTGTGGGTATAAAATAGTCATCTGTTTTCACACAGAGTTCAAGATGGTGCATGTGGAATTGTGCACTATTTCAGTGCTCTAAAAATGGACTGAAATAGTGCGCAACTCTAGGTTAAAAAAAAAAGAAGGAGCAGAAGGGCTCACAAACCTTGCAATTAACTACTTCTCAAAATTACTGTCACATATTTGAAACAGATTACTAATTTCACCAGTATCTTTACAGATGAGACCAGCAATTTTGAATACCCCAGGGAATAACTATAAAATAAATGAACACTGAGACACTTTATTTTCCCTGGGTGCACTTAACTAAATTATTGAAGCCAGCATGACAGCAGGAAGGAAATCCATTAACTTTTAAATGAAGTCACCTCTTCGTCAACCTGAGGTTTGGGCAATACTGTTGTCAGAGGGGTCTGTTTTGCTGGTTATGGTGAGCAATAATTTCTTAATATAACCAGGGCAAATGTAAGCTGTGTGAGGCGGCCTTTTTATTAAACGCTTTTGGATTTCTGTAACTTGGATTGAGCATTTCTTATATTGGAGTATAGTTAAATACCATCTGTTGATATTGTATTCATTTTAGTTTATTAAAGTTCTAAAATAAAATTCAACTGTGGAATTGCAAGCCTTCTGCTCAAGAAGGAAAACTGCTAAAAATTAACCGCGTGATATGAGGGGAACAGAAAGAGAATTTCATTAAGAAGCTGTAGTTTTACGTCACTTCACAATGTAAAATATCTGTTGTCGAGATGGTATTGAACACATACGAGAAAATGAGAAGTTAGGGTCATGTTGCATCATTACTAATATCTGTATTTTTGCTAGAAAGATGAGGGATTACTCATGCATTCTCCTTTTGTCATTCTTGTCAGTGTTTTTTTTTTTATTTGAACTCCTCATTTTCCTCAAGGGGGTTTCAATTTTGTAATGATGGAGCATCTATATTGGTGGCATTTTATTCAAAAGTGAGATCTTTGCAAGTGAATAATCTTATATCAATATCTGGGTAGAATTTTGCAGACTGTGTTTTCGGTACATGTTTTAGACACTGCCTTTTCGATCAGATCTCGTGCTTGCTGCATACCAATTTAATTTCATAGTTTAAGATGAAGGTTGTAATTTCAATATCGATTGTGCTTTTGTTCCCACTTCTTCCTTTGCATCCTGTGTTGGGGCTGGTTGAACACTGTATGCACTAAAGTCGAAGGGACGTGCTTGGAATCCACCCATGCTATTACTTAGAAGAGGAAAACCGTTAGAAACATTGCAAAACGGGAGCTCCGCTCCTTTCGTTTTGCTCCAGCGTTAAGAGGGAAGCCTGCCTGTTTTGCCAAGTGGGAAATGTGCATTTTTATCTCGATAGGAGGCTTGGTTTGTGACCATAAATACTGATTTTTATTTAAAGCTAAAATTTCAATAATGCCATAAACATACGGTACTTTGTTTTGCCTGTTGTCCCACCGGTCAGAAAGAAACTGTGCGTAGCGACTGTTAGGGATGCAGGTGCTTTCCTATAACAAAACGCATCAGGATGGTCCAGTCTAAGGTACATAAGAGGCCGCACGCAGCAGTAATCACACAGCCAGTGGGTTTCGTTCTCTATTTGAGGAAAGGAAAACTGAAACGTCAGTATTGGAGAGGTTAGAAAGAGAGAGAGAGAGAGAGAGAGAAAAACAGCTGGGAATGTGAGTGAGAGAGGAAAATAAATGCTTTGATGACAAGGGAAGAGACGTTTTGTGAAATGTAATTCTAGTAGTACCTTTCCAGAGCCGGAAAAAAGATACCTCAGTAGTTTCTTTGAATTGATAGTACAAATCATCATTATTGAAAATAACAACTAAAATTTAAGAAGCCCGTGTAGGGATTTTTTGATCATTCTTTGTGGAAATCTTTAGTGAGTTGAATGCATCATTAACCTATAGTACCTGGGGTGTTATGTCAAAGCTTGGTTGTTAGAAGTCTCAGAGGTTTGTAAGGATTCCTTTTAAACAAACCCTTCTTTCTTATTGCCCCTGGTGAATTTTTTTTATTGTCTTGGTGTGACATGAGGGAAATGTGTTGTCCTGGTCTGGGTCAGGACAGAACCAATTTTCTTTTAATAACTTTTAATAATTTAATAATTTCTTTTAACTTTTCAGTTAAGTCTCTTCTGAGCAGCCGCACTCTCTGACATTAACTGCGTGTTTCCCAGCCAGTAGCTGCTTCTGGCAGTGATAAGGCTCGGTGTTCATAGTCAGTGCTGGGACATCAGCAGGGATGGCATGCAGAAAGGCCCTTGCTTATAGTTATCCCTGTGGAGACCAAGGTCGATGCTTGCTTCTGCCGACTTTCTCATGCGGCGGAACCGACAGAGCAGAGAAGGGGTCACCCCTGCGACCGTGCGGTGGGGAGGAGCGGGTCGGACAGGGGACCCACACATGACCCAACGCAGTATTCCATCCCATACGCGTCACACTCGGTATAAAGCTGGGGGATCACGAGGGTCTCGCTGTCTTCTTCTATGGCCGGCGTCCGAGGAGGACTCTGTCTGATTCTTCTGCCTTCGATCCCGATCCGTGCATTCCTGAATCCAGCTCCTGCCTGCTGCTGCTGAGTACAGTCCGGGACTTTCCCGGGGCGTGCCCTGCAGCGTCCAGGACCGTCATCAGGCAGGGGGGAGCTTGAGATTGGTTTAGTATATATTTGTATATTTGTACATATTTCATTATCGTTTTTCATATTATTTCTCTACATGATTATTGTAGTCAGATTAAAGCTGTTTTAGCTTTTCCAACCCGTAAGTCGCTTTCCCTTTTCTCTACCCGCCCTGCCCTTTGGGGAGGAAGGGGGTTAGCAAAGAGCATCTGTTGTGGGTTCAATAGCCAGCCCAGCTTTAAACCGTGACATGCATACAGGTGGTAAACCCTCCCTCCTATCAGGTATTTGCATTAGTTATGTTTAATAAGGAGAATCCTTCCATTCTGTGAAAAGTAACTGCTCCTTCTGCTTATATTTAAAATATACAATAAAGTCACTATAGTCATGAATATTTACTAATGTGGAGGAAAAAGTGGGCTGTATTTTGTATGGTTCATGTACTTAGTTATTTGTTGGTATTTACCTTTTAAACTTTGCGGGGTTACGAACTGGCTCTTTGTGAGCCAGACAAAAAGTCTCTCTGTGTTCCTGTAGTTCTTGAAGTTTTGGGTATGTGGGTAAAATCTGTATGTGGTTGAGCGAGCCGGTTTGATAGTAAATGGCTCAGCACTTAACTGTCTTTCCTGTGTTCTCAGGAAAATGAGAACTGAATGCGCTGAGGGATAAATTCTTTGGCTGTGTGGACAGAGTGCCTTTTAGTAATGGAAAAGGAGAATCTTTCATATCTCAGTTGCATGAAAAGTATTTGGAAGGCAGAAAATGGCAGTTTCCCTATGTAATTAGTGGTAAAATTTGGCGTGGCCGCTAATGTATGTAAGCATATGCTTTAACACTTTGCAGAACTAAAGGCAGTTAAGCATCTTGCGTTATTGAGCCAGAAGAAAGATTGCCCAGATAAAAAGACACTGGACCTGATTTGTGCTTTCCACATACTGTGTATTTCACTGTAAGCTCTCATTCATGTCTGAGACTAGGTTATTTGTAGTGTCACCAAAAATGTTATCAATCTATAGTAATACCCACTTCTTATTTATTAAATATTGATGATCTAGTTTATTATTAATCATTAAAATAAATCAGATATGGAAAAATTACAGTTCTGGTTTTGTTTCATCAGTTTTATTCAGATTCTCAGTGTCGCAGTGTAAAAAAAACTGCGACAAACTTCTTTCCTATTTAGCGGATGAATGGTGGCTAGAAGGAATGTAATGGGGCTTAGTTCTTTCTCCCCTCAGAATACCAGAACACGAATTGTCTGTGTAAGGGACTACATTTAGAACCATAAGGGAAAATACACTGTTTTTTTAATGTGATGTGTGGGTACCACAGGAAACTGATGAAACTAGCTACTCAGAATTAAAATAAATGAGGAAGAACACTTTGGTGACTAACGAGGGGTGAGTTCGGCACTGACAACTTGAAGGAAATGGTTAGATTTGCCTTCTGAAAAGAGGTAATCTCTGATGTAATATGACGGCAGACTCTCCGCATCTTCCTACTGGGAGCATGTTAAACTGTCCTCCAAACTAGCTGATGTTGGCCAACACCAGAGACAGAATACTATTGCGTTCGGCCTCACCCCTGCTTTGTTCTGATGGTGTTACCTATTTGCCTATGGTACAGAAGGTGGCCATTGTTTATGAAGTAGCAGAGTCTTCTTATCAAGGCTGTTGACGGGAAAGAAGCTCACGTGTCAGAACCAAATGGGACTGGAAAGCCATGACTGCTGCTACTTGTTCATGCTGAGAAACCGTCAGATTCTCTTTTCCTGTGGTTTTCTGAGGCCGTGTCTGTACTGCCTGGGAAGGCAGCACGAGCGAGTGCAAGGATCCCATTGCATCCTGGGCTGTGTGGTGGCCACATCTACGCCGTGTTGCACACAGCCCAGACCTCCCCTTTGGGGGTCCTTTGAAGTCTGCTTGATGCTGACAATCTTTTGTTTGTATGGTTGGTTTGTTTATTCAATGTGCCAGAATGAAAGAAGGCTGAGTCTCAGACTATGATAATTCTGATAGTCATAGCATGACTGTAAGGGGTGAGTGATACGTATCAGGGCGCTTTGAAGGCACAGGCATTCCAGGGTAATGTTGAAGGCTGGCTTGAACAACTGAAACCGAGCTGTTTATAGTGAGGACCACGTAGCAAATGATCCTGACGACTGTGCCTGGATCTCCCTTCAGAGGAAATCAGGACCCTTCAGAAGGGGTCGTGGGAGAAAGGTAGCCTGAGTTCAGTGGTTGCGATCAGGAGAAAAAGGCCCTGGGCGAATGAAGGAGAGATGCAAATTGACAGCATGGTTACACTTGCAGAAAACTTTTCTCGTATTGCTGTTTCCTCTGTGAAAGATGGGAAGAAAGCCACAAGACCTTGTAGTGGAACCTTTTGAAGAGGTGTATGAATGTCCTGACTTGCCCTCAGCTTTTTAGGTTTAATTTGCATGGCTGCTTTGGGTAGGGGAGGAGGGAGTGGGCTTGAAGGGGTTTTTTAATATTTTCAGGATGGAATAAAGCCCTTAAGTTCAAAAGATCAAATATTTTGCCTCTGTTTTGAAGTGATGTCAGGTTCTTCAGCTATATTCTTTCCCCTATTGTTTTTGGCTCTCTGAAAGTCCCTCAGCAGGACCTAGGTGTTCCAAAACGTATGCCCATGTGCCTTTTCTTTCTGTGTATAACATTTAAGTTGTCTGAAGACTTCAGTTCTCTTTTCAGTGTGCGCGTTCTTCACCTGGAATATAGCAAGCTCTAAAGCTGTGGGATCATACTTGGAAACGAAAGCTTTTGGTGTCCCTCAAAGGTACCACAATTACTCTGGATTATTTTGAGTAGTCTTTTGTTCTTCTGTGTTGTGGCTTGACAGACTACAGTGCCTTTAAAATCACCTTTACAAACTGTCATTGTCCAAAAATGGGGAGTATTCTCTGCTCTTCCAGTGCTCCAGATAGGTATGGATGAGATTTACCATTAATAAATTTACTCTTGGACTTGTGATTCCTTCAGCTGTTCCTCCAGTGTCCCTGGGCTGTTCCCGCAAAAGCCAATTCTCTTCCTCAGGCTGTGATTTGGTAATAACATTTCTTTTTGTTGTGAAAGCAGTAATGAGTTACCAAAGCCTTTCCCTGGTTTGGGAATAATTGAAATCGTGGATCCAGTTTCAATTCCAGTGAAGACTATAGGCGTTTCGATGTGCTTTGGCACCAATTTCAAGAGGAGCCAAATTGGACCCAATTTTTCTGTGAGCAGACTCAATTAGTAAATAATGATGCTGAAAATAAAATGTGTTAGATCTTGTATGAAGATGTTAGATGTTGTTCACATAAAAGACATGTATAAACTTTCTACCTTTTGAATAAGTTAAACTTTTTCTTAGTCATCCTTGGCCTTTGATCAGCATTCAGATCTTGAGTCTGACTCTTCAGAGCATGAAAGCTGTGTTTGTTGCTTTCATGACTGAATCTTTATTCAGTGATCTTAGATCTGATTTTAATCTTTTCCCACTTTCCTGAAAAAAATCTGCTATAGAAGCAGCCTTCACAAAGCTCTGTCTTTGCTTAAAGACAAACTGTAATGCAAATCATGTTTGTTTACCATGTCTGTTGCTTTGTGAACAGGTGAACAAAAGTCGGCATGAATGGTCAGAAAAATAATAGGTTTATTTTTGATATTATGTGCATGTCTGTACAGAAATTGGAGCGGTCTTGGTGAAATTAAAATTTTTGGGGAGAGGAACCTGTAAAACGTCAAAAGGAAAGAAGTTCCTCAGTACTCCCTTTCTTTTGTTCTGAGTCTTTATTTGCAGCGGTTTGTTCTGTTTCTGTTTTTGTAAGAGCCCAAAATTTTTACTTAGCATGCAGAAACTTCAGGAGGTGGCAGAAGTCCTGCAGGAAAGCACGCTTCTGACTTGGCGTACTTTGTTGAGAGGAAGCTTTGATTGGGAGGGAATTGAACTACCTGCATTGAGTTCACTGAAAATGAACCAAACCCAGCTTTTTGTTGTAGATGTGGTTTTTTTCCTGTTGCATAGCCTGTATCTGAGGTCATGACATTTTCTATTTTCCTGTTTTATTTATTTATTTTTAAAAATTTTATTTTTTGTCCGGGAGTACTGTGTAGGTCAGGGTTGAAGTTTTGAGTAGGGCAGCATACAGAAATACTTTTGGTGCTGCACGTGGCATACCTGTAACGTGCTTATAGAACCCTCCCTCCAAGAACATTAATCCAGAACTTTTCATAAGCAAATAATGCACCCAAAGAAACTCCAAAATCAAATGCGTGATGTTTTCTTTAGTATTAGTTAAACCTACCGTATGTCCTCCCTTGATGATGATTCAAAACAGCTAGGTTTTTATATGCCTGCTCTACTGAAGTTTAAGCATGCACTTGAAAAGTTGCAGAAGTACAAGCCAGTGTTCATTACTGCATTCACTTGCCTTTCAGAGTTGTGTAAATGTATGCTATGCCCATCTCCATGCTCATCCTGAGGTGATTATACTGCCCTGGGTTTGGGTCTAATCCACCACTGGACTGATGTAATTCCGTTGAAATTGGTGAAGTTTCTTCTGCCTTTGCCTACAGTGGATTAAGTTTCTTCATCTCAATATGCATTTTTCCTACATAAATCTCACCATATAGAGCACGTGGATTTAGTAGTATTATCTGGAAGAAGAGGGACATCTAACAGGCTGCTGCTTATTACCTAGTTTCTCTAGTTGCTCTGATTCCTATTTCTTTCCTTGCATACAGAAGGAGTATGGGATAAGAAAAATCACTTGAACTGCAGAAAAGTAGTGTAATTGAATTTTGAACATTGATTTTTGAGTGTACAAAAAATGGCATGAAAGAATGTACTCAAGCAGTAAATTACAGCAGCTAGCAGAGTGTACAGTGCCTTTAAGAAGCAGGTGTTTGCTGTGAAGTTCACCGTGCATACAAATGTGCTTGCATTTTGAAGTCAGTTCGGAACAGTTACCGGGGAACAGGAAACCTGACCGGCCTGATACAGGCTTTTTCTATTCAGTACAGGCTTGCAAAAACGAGAAAAAAAAAAATCATAATGCAGGGAAAAGCGTGATTCTTCATAGCTCTTTTATGTCTGAAGCAGGAGCGGGGAACCAGAAGAATAACTTAAAGGAAATTGCAGCAGTGATTGTTTTAAGTATACACAAAGGAAACCTTGCTCTCTGTCAGGAGCAGTAGCCGTTTTCAATCTGGAAGAAGGGGCTGAACATTTAAACAATGCCTTCGACTCTGTTAGTTTACGCGCCAGCATGTGGGACACACGTAGGTTTAGGTTATTTTTCAAGTGTACGGCTCCTTCCTCCTGCACAAAGTTGGGTCTGGAGTTTTTGTAGTGGAATACATTGTTTTAGCCGTGGTAGCGCTTGAGCACACCCATGAAAGCATCAAAGTACTCCCCAAACAGCCACTGCAAGAGCCGGTGCTGCCCCAGGGAGATCTCAGTCTCAGCTGCGGCAGGACACGAGTGAGCAAATCGACACGTGTGGCAGGGGAGCAGGTCCGGATGATGGAGAAAAGAAGCCAAGTTGTCAGCTCAGGGAATATTGTCTCTAGGCAGCAGAACAGCTGATTAGTCTGGGATTGTTGCTCTGGTGGTATAAATTCGCAGAATTTTGTGCGTAAACGGCACCAGGTGTCTGCCCCAAGTTCTCAGTGCGTTTTATGGGTAGCTCTGGACTGATGTGTACCCAGCTCTTGCATGGCTGTCACGATTTGATTAAGGGTGTTCTGTTTTCATGGCAGAAAATTTATAAATGTAAACCAGCACGGAAACAATTTGTACTGATACAAATAATTTTGTATTTACCTCTATTAACCTTTCCTTAAGTGAGAACAGTAATGGGTTAGCATTAGCAGCTGGACCACCCTTGCCTGGGGCAGGCTGGGAGGGAGGTACGGTCCGGTTCCGGGAGCAGCGTGAGTTGAAGAAGGTCTCTAGACAAGCCTGAAGATTTTAAGAGTCTCTAACACAAAGCTGCAAAGGTAGCTCATTTGCCAAAGGCCTAGCAGGTAATCCCACAGTACGTACTGACCTTAGCAAAACACGGAACCCAAAATCTTATTGAACGTCCTGGTTTGACCCAGCGCAGTACTCCACCCCGTACACACCACGCTCGCTCAGCGTAAGGCTGAGGGATCGCGGGGGTCGCTCCCTCTCCCTTCATGGCCAGGGGCCTGAGGGCACCGCTGGGCTCCAACGCCCCTAAGCAGCCTCACCTGGTGCTTCCGCCCACACCCGTGGCCCAGGAGCCTGTTTCAGCCCAGCACGGGGCTGTCGGGGGAGTACTGGCGATGCTGTAGGGTACTGCTCCGCAGCTCTGCCCAGCGCCTTGCTCAAGCGGCGGAGGAGGACTCTGCCCGATTCTTCTGCCTTTGATCCCGAGCTGCGCATTCCTGTATCCAGCTCCTGCCTGCTGCTGCTGAGTACAGCCTGGAACTTTCCGGGGACGTGGCCCGCAGCGTCTGGGTGACGTATTCGTCATCAGTGGGGGGGACCTCGATGTCTGTTTTGTACATATTTGTATATATTTCATTATTACTCTTCCTATTATTATAATACCTTATTATTGCGGTTAGATTAAAGCTCTTTTAACTTTCCAACCCTTAAGTCTCTTTCCCTTTTCTCTTTTCCCCCTTTTTGAGGAGGGAGGGCGTTGACAAAGAGCATTGTTTAATAGTCAGCCCAGCTTTAAACCGTGGCACAAAACCTGTTTGAGCAGCCCTGCCTGCCCACTGAACCCCCAAACCTCAAGATTTTCTCCACATGTGAAAATTGTCTTTCTGACTAACTGGATGTGCTTTCATGGGGGGAAAAAACATACAGTCCCCCTGTAGTCTGTTTGGCCACGCATTATGATAGCGCTCACGTTATATAGGCTACTCGCTTGTGGGAGCAGGAATATGTTGGAGAGAGCTAAAGTACCTTGAAACATACATAAATATATCTGTCTGTGCTAAGGATTAGAGTAGAAAAAATATTTTGGTGGAATAATAGACTTGTTTGAACCCTGGTGGAACAGATGATTTTTGTGATATTTTTCTCTTAATCTTCTTCATTTAGACAGAAGGTTTGCTATACTTAAAATGATCTTTTTATTTTGAATAAAGGTTTGTTCTGGTTTTGCGCTCCTGCATCAGCTGGGAATTATATCCTCCAGTGACACATGATTAAGCCAAAACAAGGGAAGTCAGCGCTTAGGCTTTAGTCAGCTCACAGACGCTCTGCTACAGGAGTAGTAGAATTGTACACAAAGGACACAGGCATGATACTTATTTTCAAAAGCGTCCAGGTGCTTGCATAAGAGTCCTTCAAAAGTATTTTCTCAAGAACATACTTGGCACTCAAGTAATTCTGAAAAACTGTCTCAAGGCCTGAATTACCAGTTGTAGAATAAATATCGATACAACAGAATCACTTACATCAAGGTGCCTTTATGATGCCTGGTGTATGAGACCATGAGCTGAACCTAGGAGGCAGCATCTTAGCATTGTAAGTTGGCATCTTCTTACTCAATGCTAGAAACAGAAGAAAAATGGTTTTATGCTGTTGAGTCTGTATTTTTAACAAACAAACAATTCCAGATAATTAAACGTGGATTTAACAGTTTTAAGGGAGAGCTGCTACTAACGCAAAGAAAGGTTTGCCTCTAAGCGATGCTGTAATTCTTCACATGGGAACGTATTAAAACTCCATTTCAAAAGGAAGGTTTGACTGTCACAAAGTCATTTAGGTAGTGACACGGAGCGGAAAGTTCTGTGACTCGGGTAGGTGTATTACCTTATCTAAGACGAAGTTCTCCAGTGGGAGTACAGTATCTAGATCTTTCACTTGCCTGCAGCATTTGTGGGCTCTGCTGATTCTTAAAAGTTTCTATCAAAAGGTTTGGGCACATGATCGACCTGGTGAGTGTTCAGCTGTGGTAGCTGTCCACATGCATGAATAGCAAATATTTAGTAATTCAGGCCAGTTTAGATTGCAGTAAGAGAGTTTAGTTGCACTGCCTTTCATTTGCTGTTGGCTAAGAGCCTGCACAGGTTGTGGCACTGGTAGCTCAGCTTACGTAGGTATCTTCAAAGGTCTCTGATTTCTCTGGAAGGCTTCGAATCTGCAGTGCTACGGTCTGATTCTTACTGTGGATTTCACTTCGGTGTTCTCGTCAATGCAAAGTCTTGGAGTTTCTTTCTTGCTCTCATTTAAAATAATTTAAACTTTCTGTTGTCATGGTTGCAGAGAGGAACTCAAAAGCACGAATCCTGAAACCAGTACGCCTGCATATTTCTGTGAGGAAGCTCAAATTTAAAGCAAGTGTTATGATTTTTTTTTTTTCCCCTTGAAGGTAAAGTCATCATTTCTCAATGGCTAGGATTGCTTCTGCAGAGCAATGAGAGTAGAAAGGAATTAGATGAATGGGATATATAGTCAGTTTACAGTGAATTACATTACACGAGGGCATGGTCACAAATATGTGGTTCACTCTTTACAGATTCTTTTGGTCTGATCTGTTTTTGAAAACCTCAACTAAAGGAGCCTCCCTGGAGCTCAGCTGCAGTTCTTTGTTACTCTTCTAGTTAGAAGCTTTCCCTGACATCTAGCCAGGGTCAGTTTTGTTTTCAGTTGAGCTACTTTAATTTTTTACGAACTTCAGTGGGTCTGCATAGAGTACACTCGATCCTTAACCTTTTTTAACATGCTATTTTATGGTATGTTAGGAGACGATGCTAGGAAATGCTGGAAACTTTGACTTCGGGCAGGGACAGGCACTCAGGCAATTCTCTGGCACCTAAGATGAGGGCGACCGTGCATGTATAGGGCATTAAGTTGCATGCAGATGTCTTCCACTGCCATCTCGTATTCATATACCTAGGGAAAATATCAGGACTGGTGTGCTTTATTTTAGCTGTTTCTCTCCTGCCCCATGTTTTTGTGTACCCCTACTACGCTCCAACTTTTCTTCTGCAGTGTGTCCTCACTGGAATGCTGCTTTACAGTTCCCTTTTGTGTTTCTTCAATAGTTCTTGTTCTATTATTTCCTTGCGGGATGATGAGAGAAGACTAAAGTGAACTAAACAACCTTCTCAGTGTCCCCTCACCTTCTTTTGTCTTTCTCCGAGTCTGGTAAGTGGGAGGGAGACTGAGGTCTGCCAATGACTAGACGACAGCATATACCTTGCACTGTCAATGGTACAAAAGCAAACAAATTTGACCAGCAATTTCATCCGTGGGTAGAAGGTTGTGCATAGATTCCCCTTCTCACTGTGTGCAGCAAATCAAGTGATGTTGTTGGCACATTTTAAACAGCGTATACTTTTATGCTCCTGAACGGATACTCTTAGGTGAGAAGTTGAGCAGCAGTGGTCCTTAGGCTGCTGCCTCTAACAGTTATTGTTCTGCTGTGTTTTTCTGAGAGCCTCCATCCAGAAAGGACTTCACCTCGTGACTCTGCAAAAGATTTGGCAGCTTTTCGCTCCCCTGCTCCGAACCACGACACACTTTCTGAATGCCTATCATTATCTCTGTTCTTCATGTTGGCTGTCCCTGGAGCTATTTGCTTGGCAGAATGTTGCCTGTTCCAAGGCAGCTTTAAACTGAGCATTGCTGGGATCCGGAAGAAACCCAAAAGACGTGATATGAAATAGTCTTCTGAAGATGATGATGAGGAAACTGAAAACTGGTAAGATTGGTCTGCTCGCCAAAGCCTTGAGATGGTATGTAAATGAGCAGAGCGCAGTTCTTGCTTCTACCAGTCTGACCCCCTTGGGAGAGCCCGGACTTCAAGTCTTTGCACTTAAGAAAGGGAGAATTTGTATTTCCTTCTTTTTTTTTTCATGTTTTGTTTCATTGTTTTGACTTTAATTTTGGGGAGTTACAGACTAGTAGATGTGGTTTTTTACAATCCCTGTCACAGGGAACTATTGGCAGTCTCTTTGTGTCTCCTCTCTGTAAATGGTGATGATTGTGGTAGAGCAGCAGGGGCAAGTGGTGTGAGGGGAATTAAGCACTGACGTGTGAAACAGCTATTTTATATTTTAATGAAAATCAGTCTTATCAGATATCAAGTCCTTTACCAGATACAAGTTCTCATACGGTTCTTTGTTACAAGATCTGAGAGGACCTTGAAGACTGGAAATGTGTTCAGGCAAAAATCTGGGGTTTTATTTAACCTCAAAGAACAGGGGTTGACTTAAAACAAACTCACAAAACAGAGGCAGAGCAAAAAAATATGCAAACGAAGCTTACCACCAGCTCTGCCAACTTCCTGACCCCTCTCCCCTAAAAAAAAGTGCCTGCAGCTGTAGACAGATTTCTCTCTGCAGACTTAATTTTTAAGTTTGTTGGGCTCATTCTATGCATCTGATTTTTGACATGTCCGTAATGCTGTTGCATCCGGTGTTCCTTCCCGTTTTTAAAATTCTGTATGAATTCATTTCCAAAACGTAAAAATTACTATTTTAGAAAACTCATTTCTGGAAGAGCCCTCTGTTTTCAAGAAGTTCCTCAAAGTGAACTCGTGTCTTCCGCTGGCAAAGCTGCTTGCAATTTGGTACTGGGCTTTGAAGGACCTGAATGTGAAATGGCTTCTTTTTAGGCAGTTCTCATCTTTCATATTTGAAGAGTTCTCCAGTGTTTTTGTGGTCGTGTTGTTGTTCTGACAGTCTAACGTTAGGCTGAATCTGTAAACAGTATTGACCACCTTTCTTGCCAACTGCTATCCAGGCAGCAAAATTACAGAAGCAGTAAGAGAGCATTGAACCAGTATTTTCCAGTGTTGTTCCATTTTGGATTCAGTTCTACTGAAGTTCCGCAGAATCTAACAATAACCATTTGTTTTTGGCTCTGATTGGGCTCTTGGCTTGCTGAGACACTTGTGTTCAGGGATAGCCCGTTTTGAGTTGCCTACCTGATGCAACCCCTGGGGAGGAGGAGTACGTTCATTCACGCTGGCATTGCAGTTGAATTTTTGATGTCTGGCCCCTTCTTTTAGGATCCCAAAATCCTGAGTGCAGTAGAAGTAGAAATAACACAGCAGAGGTAGTATTCTCTTCCGTTTGTGCTTTTTACCGCCTAGACTTGCGTAGGAGGTATGCTACAAAGACTTTTGTAAAACTATTAATGCTTGACCGAATTAAGAGGAAAGATGTTTTTGATTAAAAGCGTACGCATTCCTTGAACTCTATCCTAATTACAGCTGCATGTTTCTCCTCTCCTGACTTGGCCCAGCCCAATCTAAGGTAGCCTGAGGTTTACTTTAGTGTACGCTGGTTGGCCGTGATTCCCAAGGAGTCGTATGCTACCTGGCAATGGCTAGAACAGGGCTTATCTCAGCCGCTCCCTTTCCCCACCCTGAGAAGGCGCTGTGGGCAGGAGCGTGTGGGAGCTGGATCTCCTGGATCGTAGCCTGCCAGGTCACCCTGGAGCGGGGAGCCCCCACCAGGGACCTTGCCAGGAGTTTCCACTTCGAGCTGTTTGGGGTGCGGAGAAGGACCGAACGCCTGCTGCTCTACTTCAAATACTCCCATCTCCCCATGATGAAAAGTTTGAATGCTACTACCCAAAGCCCTGCAATTTTAAAGATGGATATTATGACCTCTACACTGAAGTCAATGTGCTTTGTTGGGGAACTTCTCTGCTTAAGCAACACTATTGTATTTTGTGAAGTCAAAGATGCTAACATTTTGTCTCCGAAGCCTTTGCAAAACTGTTACTTGTGCAAGCAAAACGGGGATATTCCGAAGAGAAGTTAGTTGCCTTAGTTTACAAAAGATGAGTTTGTTGTTTGTCTTGCTGAAAAGTTTTATCGTGGTGTTTCACCTAACTGAGTGCTTACGGGTAGTAAGTGTAATAAATAATCACAGAATACAGTGTTACACAATAAAGTCAGGTCATACTTCATTCGACCTGTAAACTGTTTTCTTTCCCCTTCTCTGGATCAGAAACTCTTTAATAAATGCTGTTAAATCTACCCTTCTTCCTTCACCCCCTTATATAAGGCCGTGTTTTGGGAGTCATTATTAAAAATGTTTGTGTTGAAACGCAGGAATTGATTTCTTGTGTATGGTTTTTCTACAGCTATTATTTCTTTAAAGAAAAAAGAGGCACCTCCACTGATGACATGCTGTCACCAGTACTGTTCTAGTGCTACCTTCCTGCTTTATGTATTTATTAAACTTTATGGTTTACATCTAGGCCAGGTATTGATTCCCATCTTTGTTGATGGCAGAATTAATGGAACCACGCTTGTAATATATTAGGAATTGGGATATCATTACAAGAGTTTACAAAAATAAAGTGTTGCTTCAGTGCATTGTACCAGTTCTAATAAAAGTATTTTTTAATACATGGGGAATTGTTCTCCTCAGCCTTCTCAATAGAATCATCATTCTAGAAGATATATCTTAAAACGTGTAATATCATTTTGCCATAATGTTATTAGAAAAGCTGAACAAAGCATGGTTTCTTCCTTTACCCATCGTAACCTTTTCTTTTTACTTCAACTTCACGTTGCAGTAGCCTGTTGTCAGCAAGAAAAAGCTTCACTTTACAGTTCAGCATATCAATTAGCACTGAAAAAAAGTAATTATTTGTCTGGTTTACGGAACCTGGGCTGACTTAAGGTTATAGTGAGCTACAGTATTTTAAGCTGCGTTACTGGAAATCTGAAACTTTGATTAAATATTGATTGTGAAAATGAATTTTCTGGATTTTTGAGCATCTAGTTGTGTTCTGTGCAGACTACCAGCAGTTTTGTAAGTGGTTTGGTTTTACTGAGCAGTTATTGAAAATATTACCCTGAAATGGAATAAAAAAATTACACAGTGTAAAAATGCATTTCGAAACCTTCTCCTGCCTTTTCTGTGATAGGGGACGTGGTGAAAACAGGGAGGAGAAAATCCATAATCTCAAAAAGTTTACTAAATATAGTCATCAAACAAACCTATTAAGTAGCAGTTTGAATTGTGTTTTATTTTATGCTGTAGTGTCAGCTTATTCACAAAGTTATTTTTCATTCTTTCCCCAGAACTTTACTTTTCATCACTAAATTTGCTATGGATTAATAATATAATGTCAAAATGGACCAATTATGCTGATGCATTTTTGGTAAAGTGAAATAATTCTTTTTATTTGGTATTGTATTGAAGCTCCACATTTGATTGCGCAGTATTTGGTGAAAAAAGTGTAAAATATACATTTTCTGAGTTTATGGAAGGACTGAGCTTTCGTGCAAAGCAGACTGAAACGTTTTATTGTAATGCATAAAATTGTTGAATTGCGTCTCCCTGTTTCTTTAATATTGCTTCCTTTGATTTGACAAGGTCAGTAGTTTGCTTGGTGGGCAGTTTAGAGTGGAGTTACAATAAAGTGTTGGCAGCTTGTATTTAAGCCTAGGCGTAATGGTGGCGTTTTAGTTATGTTAGATCATGGTTTCCTCATTTTACGTTTTGAGGAACTGGTGTCCTGCAAGTCCAGTGCTGGTTGGTGATAGTGTTGTTTCCAAGTCAGATGTGTTAGCAGTAGCAATTCTTGGTAGATACACGGGTTATACATAGGGGTGAGCGTGTAGATTATACGTTCGTGTGTGTACAAATACATGAAATATATATTACATAGAGAGGAGTATTTAATATATAAAAGGTGTAAATATGTTATATGCTTACATCTGCCTATCTAAAAAGGTAATTGAAAGGCCAGAGCTTTTTCCAGGTGACTAGCGGCTGAAAACCATAGTGAGCTGAAGAACTGCTGAACTGCTGTAGCTCATGTGCCATTCCTAAAAGTCTGGAAAAGGTTTATGAACCCCTTGTAAGGGAACAGAGGATACTCCGTATTTTTGTGTGAGCTAGTTGATGATGGGATGAAAGTTACAGACGTGTTGTCCGTGTAACTTGTGATGTTAGTCATCTGAAGAATTTGAAGAATCGGAATTGGGTCTTTATATATGTAGCTTAGTTAAATGTGGCATTCAGCGTATTGACAACTAAGCGAGTTACGAAAAAAAAATCCCACCCTCCTCAACTTCTGGCTTTATTCCCCACTTCTCTCTTGCGTGCATGAGAGCATGCTTGTGAATAGCTCTTTGCATTTTTTCCCCTCTTATGTTTAGTGATCTAGGTGAGGTGCACAATTGTTTTGTCAATGGAAATTTTTCCACGGAGTTCAAAAGGCCGAGGGTCAGACCGTTGTCACTTTCTCCTTTGTTGGAAAAGACCTTTGATAACCTTGACAGGGGCCTGGAAAAAAATGGGTGTGTCTGTGTAATTTTCTTAAAAGGAATGTAAAAAACCCCCTCTGTCCTAGCAGTACTAAAATTGGTGGAAAAAGCTTCAAAATGTTAGTATTCAGTGGGATCTGTTAATTTTAGATGCGGTTGTGCACGTCTCTGTCAAGAGGCTAACATGTAAAAACAGTACTTACATTAAAAAGCATGGTTTAATTTAATACTGTGTGACTGCATGAACTCAGGTTTTCAGGCATTTAGATCCTAAAAGTAGTGCATTGTTTCACGTTTTCCAGTCCCTCTTTCAGAAAATGCAAGGCCAGGATTTCCAGGTATGGTTTTCAAGTGTTAGTGGCATATTTGGTATCTGACGTAGCTTTGTAGATTTCCATCGACTGTGCATTAAACTTGTAAGCTGTGGAGTTTGCAAATGTTCCAGAACATATCTTTTGTATGGGTTATGTTATTTGTGTATGTTTTATCTAGGATTTTTTTTAAATCAGTTTCTTCTCCTTTGCAGTCCTTCCCTTCCAGTTCAGCTACTGACTGTTTTAAAATGTCGTTAATCAGTCTCTTCTCATTGCTGGCATTGGATACTAGAGATGATTCTAGCTGTATAGTGTTGACACTGAGGTGCATTTCCAGGTATATCTGCCTGTGACACGGAAAAACAAGGTATCAGGCAAATCGGGTCAGCGGAGACAGAATTACTTGCCCCAGTGGCAAAACCTTCACAATAGCAGGGAGCATGAAATCTCCCCGGAAGCCAAGAGCTCATTTGTTTTTGGTTTTCTGAACGACGTTTACAATGCATTGCTGGGGTAGGCCAGGTGTGTTTTGGGGCTTTCTTTCTGTGCGGTGGTGCGTTCTGAGTACAAGTGGGGCCAGACTGGGAAGCCTGTGGATATGATCTGAATATTGCCAAAGCTTCTGTTAGTATGATGTTTAGAAGTGGATTTATAACTGTCGTCTGGATTTTTATGTCGTTATTGGGCTTATGAAGAAAATAGCAGTATTACAGTTCCTGGTTCATGACAGGTTTTGTAGAGCGTCACTGTGGAAGTAATCTGTCTTGACATGACTGCAGGGTGCCAGTCTTGGCTTGATAAAGTCAGATATGCTTCTGACGGTGTCACAAACGAACGTAGTCTTGGCTGGTTTTAAAAGTGAGTAAACAACAAATCTCAACAGCACATCTGGGTCTGTTTCAGACAATTTTGTAGGTTATGTGTGTGGTTACCAACATGTCAGTGACTTCCTGGCAGAGCAACTGAAATTTTTCTTTCATCGCTACTTGGGCAAACAGAGGCTGCCCCAAAGCCTCTGTTTTTACATCGCTTCTCACAAATTACTCTGTGCTGTGTTCTCTTTGTGAAATACGAAACCAGCTTGTCCTTTCGCCTATGTAATAGCAGCAAGTCCTGGAGAAGGCAGGGACTGGAGAAGCCGCAGGATTTTTGCCTCGTAGATGGTGACTAGTATGATGGGAATAGAAAGCCAGTCCAGGCTGCGTGCTGTATACTTTACCTGAATGGGAGTGTTCTGTAATTAGGCTTACACGCAGTACCCAAGGGGAAGTAAAAATTATGCTTTTAAACCCAGTTAAAGATCAACTGCACAATAAATTGATGCCTGATGGGCTCTTTCCTTGTGCGGTGTGCTTTGGCTGCTGCTCGGTTCCTATTTCATGCCCGCTCTCTCCTTACCTTTTTTCTTTTATTCATTTTTTATTAGGTGTTGTGAGCCTACGTGTTTTTTCTTTCTGCCTCCGTGGTTGCTTGCGTGCGCTTGTTACGTATGGTCGTTTCTCACTGCGTGGTGCGTATCGGATGATGGTTCTGCAGAGCCAAGAATTTCACGACTGGGCTATGCGAACGGTGTGAGAGTAGGAGGACGGTGCACAGGGGATGTGCAAAGCTGATGTGCCGCTTCCTGAAGGTAGACGTTGGTGCAGCCCGCTCTGTTAGGCAGTAGAAGGCAGAGCTGAACAAAGTGCTGGTTATTTCACACACGACGTGGTGTTTGCAGTGGAACGAAAGAAGGGGCTGTGCTGTCTCTCCCTCTGCCTCTTTCTGCTCTTCTGCTCTGCCTCTGTTTAATGCGTCTGTGGCTTTCTCCCTCCTGATTGCCGCTCCAGCAACACATACCCTTCCAGTTACTACCTGTGTTCTTTCCGGTTTGTAGCACAAATAAAAAAGATTTACTTTAAGACGACAGAAAACTTCATTTTGTTGCCTAACTGTGTTGAAGGAAGACCTCAGCTGCTATGTGTTTTGTTCCTTATCCGCACGTGAAGCCTAACGCGTGACCGCTTTTACTACAGCTCGAGATCTTTTGGTCTCAGGCAGGTGGCTTTCAAGCAAGAGGCAAATCTTGTGAGGTCATTTTCTCATTCACTCAGCCAGAGAGGTCCCACAGAAGAGAACTCTCCATGTTGTGTCTTTTCAAGATGCACCCGTTTCTGTTACTAAACGTCACATAAAGAGTCTTTAGCATAACAGGATTGGTTGAAAACAGCTAATACTCGGTGCGTTGCTGCAGTTCCAAGGGCTTCCCAGCTGAGCGTGGCTTACTTGCTAGACGTGCGTGTGTGTAGCCGTGCCTGGATCTGCAAGGAGGAAGAGGGAGGGTTGGTTTGTTGCATAGCAGTGGTCAGAATGGTTTGGAAGGAGCTTAGAGCTGATGGCAATTAACAAAGCCATTTCTTTTGATAAATCGAGTTAGCATTTGTACAACTAGTTTCCATAATTTTTTAAATCCATTTTCCTCCTGGTCGTGCACTTCTGTTTGAGGAGGGGAACTGAAGGGTGGTTTTTAAGTATCCATTAGCTATTTCTGGTGTAGTGTAAATCCTTCATGACAAGTTAAGTTGCACGTGTGTCTTGCATATGTAAGTCAAATTGTGACACTTTAAGAGCTCGGAGTGCTCTGTGTCCGACTCCACGAAGATAACTGTGAACCTGGAGTTTGTGGAGTGTGGTATTACATAGATAAATGTGAGTGAAATACAGACGCAGAAGCCTGACAGAGAGGGTGAGCTCTGAAAAGATCTGCTCAGAAATTGCTTCTGTTTATTCCATCTGAAGATGTTACTAATTCTTTATAGTCTTAAAAAGGCAGCTTCCATAAGAAGAAAATGCAGTGTGGTTTTTATGGCAGACTGTGTCAAATTGAGGCCCCCCCCCCCCACCCCATCACTGAAGGAAAAGGATTTTGTTTCTGCTTTAAGTGCTGATTTCAGTGCAGCTTCAAATGTGGAGCAAACATTATACAAAACTGCCCATCCTTTAGCACATTTTTACGGGCTTATATAGTTCCATAAACCTGCAGAGGCAGATCTGACGGAACAGACTGACTGGTAAAAGGAACCCCAAGAAAGCCAAGTGCTTAAAAATTGGCATTCATCTTCTTTCAAATAAAATACATTAGAATATTCCTTTATACCTGAAATGAAATTACTGTTTTCTTGAGCTGCTGTCATGTTTGTTTGATTATTTAACCTTTCATATAATGAAACTCAGAGCCTCAGGATATCTACTGACATAACAATGGAATATAGAAGTAATTTTTTCAGCCCTTTCACATTGTTCCTACTTGTTTGAGAGCACCTTCTATCCATCAGCATTTGAATGCGGTACTGCTTTCTTGCTATGAACAAAATGACTTTTCTGTGAATAAATCCTAAAGACTAGTGAAGGGATGTAGTCTGTTGGAAATAGAGAATGGTATCTGGTATTGAAGTGGGAGAGACGGATGAAGTGACCTAGTGTATTTACTGAGTAATCGTCCATATTCTTTGTATGATATTATGTAATATAGCTATGACATAAAGCACAATGGGTAGTATATCTTTCATGTAAAACTTAGCGTAACCTTTCTCAGGAGGAGACCCATAGAAGTTTCTGTAGGTTCTGCTGCTGCCTGATGCAGTGAGAAAACCCGAGCGCCGCTGAGGCCAATGCTTTGATCTAGGGGAAGTAGAGTTTTTCTGGCCAGTAGTGCCTTTCCCCTCTTTGGACAGAAAAAAGAAATTGACTCCACCCCGAAAGTCTTCAGCTGCAAGATTGCACCCCTCCCTGCCTCATGGTACGTATTTTATTCATTCACTTCGTTGGTAATGTGCGTCTGGATCCTTAGCATTGCTATTCAGGAGGATTATGGAGAGTTTGGCAAGGGGTCCTTCTGCTCCTCCAGGAAGGGGGCATTAGGAATGAGTAGTGATGTAGCATGTCTATGGTCATACGAGTGAAATGAGGCTTAATCTAGAAGAAACAGAACTGTTGAGGTCTGCTTTGGCTAATGATGTGTTTGAAAGAGCACGTGCATATGTGTTATTCCTCCCCTTCCCTCTATCCTCTTCCAGTTCTACTCCAGTTCTTCAGTGTACCCATGCCCACATAAACACATTTGATACCCATGTCTTCACCTGCCGCGAGCAAATAAGGCTTCATGTAAACATTTATAAGCTGAGCGTTGCAGGGGGGAAGTGCAGGTTGCAGCACAGCACTGAGTAGGTGCAGGGGGTTCAGGAGTGTCTGCTGGGTTCTGCTGCCAGTGAAGAGGTGGGAGACGATACAGGGATGTGGGCAAGGGTAAAGAGGGAGCATCTGTGTGCAACGGGAGTGGTAAGAAATAGGTGAAGGGCAATAATACCTAGTGCACGGTGAAAGCCATTGATCTTGGTGTGTGTGGAGCACGATACCCGCTGATAGAAAACGTACCCTGGGAAATACCCTCAAACAAAGAATGTTTTGCAGCTCAGTGTAGTTGACATGCATTAGCAGAACGAGAAGCCAGGAGGTTTATTGTTACTGGCGCTGGCAACTGGTTAGGCAGATGAATGTAGCTGGCAATGCACTGAGGAAAGTAGGAAGATGAACATGTGAATCAAGTGTCCAGGCTTTAGAATATACACGCTTCTGATGTATTTGTAGACAGCCACATGTCCTTCACTGGAGCCGTGATCAGTTACTACGGTAAGTACGTCCTTCATTTTAGGGTGACATCCTGTTAGTAGTCCTGACCCAGAAACCATTCGGTCTTCGTTGCTTGGTGATAATTTGAATATATGTAGTACTGCCTCTCCAGTAATTCGCACTCAATTTTTAAAAAGGCAGTGATGAGAATGTAAGGTTTCAAATTAAGAATTACTGTATCACCTGTTGTTAAACATGTTTATTATTGTCACTTGGTTTTTTTAATGTTTAGTCTAAATTTGTGTAGATCCCATTTGGCATTACCCCGTCTTTTCTTATTAAAAAGACATCTGTCAGCTATCTCCCTGGCGTTGATACTGGGAGGCACTGACCAAGTCAATCCTTTAATCTCTTTCTGGTAGACTGAATATTTCAAGTTTATTTTGCCCCTTCCCAAACGACAAGCTTTCCAGAGTTTCTCTGGTTTTTTTTGAACACCAGTCTGAACCATTTTTAATTTCTTGAAGTATAGATGCGAAGAACTAGGTATCTTCCTTCAGTTACGTGGAAGTGTTGCCACCTTCCTACCCAGATACTTTTCTGTTCATAGGGCTCTTGTATGTGCTCTCTGTACCCTCTTAATAACTGCATCACTGTCATCTCACATTCACTTGCTTATTCATGGTGATGCCTAAGTCCCGTACGGAGCTGCAGCTTTACAGGACACAAACCTTACTTCATAAAATTGGCATAATTTTCTTCTTATAGATGATCTTGCCCTTTGCAGTTATTAGAATGCGTGCTTTCAGAAGAGCCTGTCTTACCAAGTGACTTGGGTTATTTTCGCAAATAACTGGCTTGCCTCATTATTTGTCGCTTTTAGTAGTCTTTGGGATGTCTACAAAATTTACTAGGGTGGTATTATATTATCTTACAGGTCGTAGATAAACTGTTGTGAAACCCCAGCTGAAACTGGAATACAATTTTCTGCTAAAAACTGTATTTTGGGTTTTATAATTCTCCTCACTTTTATTTAATTTAGTTACTAGTATTTTTTTATAGTGTTACTTTTAACATTGGCTGGGGTAAGTTTACTTCTTAGAACTGCTAGAGCTCTCTGGTACAGTTTTGCAGTTACAACAGGCTCCTAATTTTGAGTGTGTGTGTGTGTGTGTGTGAAAAACAGATCCCTATCATAATGCCCATTTATTTTACACAAAGGAAATTGCTGATTTTTTTTTTCCCTTGACTGTGGTTAATTATGTTGGGGAAGGAAATGTTACATATAAATTTTCTGATACTAGAGCTGAAATGTTATGAAACCTCTAAACAAAGCCTGCCCCTCTCCCATCCTCCAGAATCACATCATTATTGGACCATATAATCAGACTCCCAAAGGCTTGTTCTGTAATCAATTTACACAGTTATTTTGGGTTTACATGGCAAGGTTTTTGTAGCAGGGGTCTGCAGGGCTGGCCTCGTTGAGGGGAGGAGGGGAAAAGTGGAAAGAAAGGAGCAGTAGAGAGGAGCTGTTGTGGACTGATCACAGCCCCTGTTCCTCAGCCCTGCCCTGCTTGGGGAGGGGAGGAGGTGGAGGAGTTGGAGGTGAAGTGAAGTTGAGCCTGGGAAGAAGAGAGAGATGATGTTTTAAATTTTGTCTGTTTCTCACCCTCCTGCTCTTACTTTAACTGGCAATAAATTAAATCACTTTTCTTCAGCTTGGGGCTGTTTTGCTGGTGACAGTAACTGACGAGTGATCTCTCTGTCCTTATCTTGACCCACGAGCTCTTAATATTATTTTCTGCTTCTGTCCAGTTGAGGACGGGGAATGAGAGAGCAGCTGGGTGGGCATCTAGCACCCAGCCAAGTCAACTCACCGTAACAAGAAAGATTTTTGACAAAAAATGTTAGCTGTCTTGATTCCTTGAATTAGAACGATGATACGGTATTGTAAAGGGTTATGCTGCTGATGATATTAATGAATAACAGTACTGGATAAATTGAAATACATAAAAACATTAAGTCATATGAGTGCTTGACAATATTCATGGTGGACAATTGCTCTCCCTCCCCAGTTGTATCATTTTGTTTTATTCTACCACTGTATGTAGTTCAAAAATACTTTTCCATGTTTTAAAAATGAACTAATTATAAGAGCTATTTATGCTTGTTTTAGTCATCTTTATTTTGTTGCTTTTAATGCGTTTTCAAATACAAATCACCTTAGTCTGACTGCAGAATGGGTAGCTTTTCGACATTTTTGATAATTTCACAGAATGGCAGGGGTTGCCAGGGCCCTCTGGGGATCCCCCAGTCCAACCCCCCCGCTAAAGCAGGTGCCCCCAGCGCAGGGGGCACAGGGACGCGTCCAGGCGGGGTTGAATCTCTCCAGAGAAGGAGACTCCACAGCCTCTCTGGGCAGCCTGGATATTACTGTATATATAGAGTAGCATGCATGAAGACATCTCCAGGTCTTTCAACGATGTTTGTGATTCATGCACTTGTGAAACTCACTTATTTCATGCTCTGCAGAGTAACACATTTTCTTTTTGCATCTCCTTTACCTAATAATACCATCTGTATCATATCTCAGAGTGGAGGCTGTGTTTTCAGATGCACTCCTAGAGACTGAGTTAGCAGAATGAGACCTAGTATTGTGGCTTTGGTTTCATACACAGTCAAGATTTTGTTTCTGTTTGAAGTGTTGTTGTGCTAGTTAAAGGTGAGCAAATTAGGAATGAAATTGGATTGGAGTTTACGTAATATTTATGTTTTTCTCAAAGAAGCTGAAAGTTTCTAATTGAAATACAGGTTAAATGGGTCCTGGAACCTCCTGTTATGTCTTTTTATTTCAAAGAGATAAAATGGCCTAGGAGTAATTCATCTGTCCTTCTGGATGGATGATGCAAGGACTGGCTGAAGTCAAACTTGCCAGATTTTACTTTCTAATCATGGGAATTGCTCTTTCCCTGCTTGTAACAAACTCTTCTGCGGGGGTGCGGGCATCCCACACGTTAACAGCTCCACAGCTTCCCATGCCAGAGGCAACTGGCACGCACTAGTGCCTGGCCTCGGCTGTCTGAAGCTTGGAACTAGTTTGCTGCGTATTCCTCAGCCTCAAGGTAGCTCTGTGGCCTGCCAACAACATACCATGTGGATGGAGGACATGGAGGACTTGTGCATCCTGACATGCCACTGAGATGTGTCTGTCTCGTAGGCCTTGTGGGCTGGATTTCAAAGAATTTGGGAGGTCTGAATGAGACAATAGCGTCTGAATAGTTAGATGTGTTATCATGTGGGTGAATGAGCCAGCAATGTTAATAGCCCTTCTTAATGCCAGTTTTCTGTGTTCTTGAACTAGGTAACTTGAAATATTTGGAAATATGTTCTCATGTTTAAAATGTGTCCCTTTGGTGGAATCTGCCCATGGAAAAGCGTGTGATTTCAACTAACGGACGACCTTCTCATCCACAGCATAATTTGTGGATTGAGACCTGATTCAGTTCTGTTTTATAGAGGAATTGGACCCCCGCCTAATGCAACAGCTTTAAATCAAGATTTGCTGGCGTATCTGTGTGGGGTCCAATTATCACAATATTCCTTTCCAAAACAGTGCCTCGGGCTGCAGTACTACAGATTTGGGCTGAAATTTTGATTTAATTTATTTTCCTTCTAACAGCTTTGTAAAGATAAGAAAATGAAGGACCGGCAAGATAAATATCTTTTCTTGTGCATTATTAACATAATATCTTCAATGCTAATTGGTTGTACCTATTTAAGCTGGTGAACAGGTGTTACCTGATGAAGGCGTCAGTTAACTAGCTTCCTATATAGCAGAAGTTATGAAAGAGGTTATGAAATAGTATTTCACCTTGGGAGACTAGCTTGATGTTTTGGGTCATGAAATTATGTAAGCTGGGAATGTTTTCTTAAATTTTTCTGTATAAAATAGTAAATGAAGAAATATTAGAAATGTTCCCTGAAAGGCACAGAAGTATAAAGTTTTAAGGAGCACACTGGCTTGAAAGAAATTTTCGTTTTAAATGTTAAACTTAGACAGTTGTGATGGTACTTAGCACATTATTAGCTGAGCCAGGACTTACCTTGCTTGTTACGGTTCAGAAACATGCCCTGCCTGTAGAACAATCAGTATTTAGTGAAGTTGGGCTTAAAAAATTTAAAAATAATTAAATTACTCACAAGTGGTGTTTTGGAGATGACTTTTGGAGTGTGAGGATGCTATGTGGTCTGCCTGAGTTTTGCAGGCAGATAGTACTTATTCCTCCCTTAGGGGAAGAGAAAAAGGGAAAAGAAAAAATTCATATGGAGATACTTGGAATTTGGTATTCAACTTAGTAATATTCACATACTGTATTTCTGATTTCCATATATAAATGAGGGATGATGAATAATCTTAGCTTTAAGAAGAAAAATTGATGTATCCACGGATTTGGCTGTGAAATGCTTGAGCGGTAAAGCTATAGTAAGAAAACTGTCGGTGTCTTTTAACAAACGTTGCATGTAAGAGAGACATTTTTCTTTATCAACACAATGTTTCCTAAACATTGCAAATTTGGCGCTGTGACACAGATGGCAGAAATTACACCGTTAACAGCTATAGTTCAGTGCTAAGTTCTGACATAATCTGCTGTATATAATGGCATGGCTCTTTTTGAGTTTTTGCCAGTTCGCGAGCAGTAATTACTGAAGAGTGAAAGATTGATGTCCAGTTTCTGTTGGGACTGGATTGCTTTCCTCATCAGGTTAGTAAGCAAATTCAGTGTTGCGTTGCCTTTCCCGGAGGAAAGTCAAAGCATTGTTCTGTTACAATAGAGGTGATTATAGCTAGCCCTGTTTAAGCTGTCCAAACAGTTTTCTCTTTTCAACAGTAGTAGTTCATAGTAGTATGTATAGCTAAATCGGTTGAATAAAAACATGAAAGACAAAAGTAACTGTAAGAATTGCAAAGTTGGTCATCTATATTATAATTAATTGTAAGCTATCAGATCATACTGTGCTTGAAATGGCTTCTGTGTGGGTCACTGAGATGCCCTGTGCCATTGTTTCAAAGTGGACCTGTTGGCAGCACGGTAATTTATTGAAAGCAAGCTGCTTGAACTAAGAGACTCCTGTTAATAATTATTTAAAGTAACTCATGACAAGCATTGCTAGCCTAGAGTTTTCTAACTATTCTCTTTAGAAACTCCTCAGAGGTAACATTTCTGGAAATTGTGCTAAAGGTAAACAGAGATTAATGGTATGATTGACTTTATATATAACCTGTCTTTTGGTGTGTTTGCTTTTAAAGTTCAGCAGACTTGCTGGTTAACACTAGAATATTTCCCTGTAGTTAAGAGTTGTAGTTAATATCCAAGGGCTTTGGATAACTTTTTTGAACTTCTGCTTTCCTTTTATATAAACATAAGAAATATGAAAATGAACACAAAATATTTTTGAGGGGGTAGCCTTTATGAGTGTGTGTGCTGTGAATTCGTCATATGCTCTCACTCTTTAATAAAAATATTTTTCAGTTTCTGCATTTATACATTCAAAATATGTTTTCAAAGTTAAAGTGAATAGCAGTTGGCTAAACACTATTTTATTGTCTTGGAATAGTAAGTGTACTGTTTTTAGACTTTTTAGTAAGAAAGTACTGGTAATACCTGTTGACTACATATCTATACAGGCTCTTTTAGGAGTTGGGAGTTTTGCAGATCACCTTCCAGTGTTTGCCCCCCCACCCTGCCCCAGTGTTTATACTTATATCAGTTATACCCATTTCATTTAATGCTTTCTGTATGAGGAAGAGGTTTCTTACAACATCCCTTAAAGCCAGGGTTAGGGGCATCCTTACCCCAATCTACTATTTCCATGAATTCATGCTGAAGTCTAATTTCAGCCAAATGCAAGTAAAGTGATGCGGCATTACTCTCTTATGTAGACTGTGTAACGTTCTCTTCTTACTGTGCATCTTTGAGAGTCTTGCTCTGTCGTTTCTTACTGCAAGTACATCCTTGAGTTGTCTCTGCAATGTAGACAAACAAGTTCTCCTAGACGCTTGTATGTTCACGTGCTGCAGCCCCCTAGCTACCTTCGTGTCTCTCTGCAGAACTTCATCCTAGTTTATCTTTGTACAGAACTTGGGTGGACTTGCTGTTGTTTGCTTTTGTCTCTAACCCACCAGGAATCTTTCTTTAATTTATGAGTGTAAGACTGCAAGCATTCCTTGCTTTTACATTAACACTACTGTAGTATAAAAGAAACTTCAAGTTGAGTGTAAAACTCAGAAGGCACGCTGGGTTCCCATTGGTGTGGTAATCTGTGCGGCCGGGGTACCAGAACAGTTTATAGCTCTCTGCCCTTCAGCCGAATATCAGAAAGGTGATGAATCACGTCT
The DNA here is from genome assembly GCA_013398225.1 of Steatornis caripensis. NCBI lineage: Eukaryota > Metazoa > Chordata > Aves > Caprimulgiformes > Steatornithidae > Steatornis > Steatornis caripensis. Next base: position 310,262 of record VZSC01011159.1, read on the forward strand.
TTGCTGATGCTGCGTCAGAACATCTTTTAAACTGCGAACTTGGGGTGTTCATGACAAGTCCTAGTGGTGCTGTATTTGATTAATACCTCTTTATCCTCTGCACCCCATTTATTTCTGCTTATTTCACTTCCAGCTGTGACAGAAATGTATGGTTTTGGTCTGTAAGAGCATATCCTTGCAATTTTGTCTGGCTGAATTTCATCTTATTTCTATTGATCCTGTCCTCCGGGTAGTTTTCCTTCTGTAAGGAGCGTCTGTCCTCTTCTTTTGTACTTAGTTTTAGACTGGCATTTGTATCAACTGCAGAAATGCAAAAAATGGTAAGTGATGTATGTTCCATCTTCAGCCTCACAGGAACTGCTTTTGGTAATGTTCCTTTGAAAAATGAAAAATCTGCTGTCATTTTTCTTTAGCCAGCCTGTGTGTTTTGCAGTTCCTCTACTAAACTATACTTTTCCCGTTTTAATTAATAACATCTCATGTGCTACCAAACCAGACGTTTTACCGAAGCTCAGAAGGGTGAGACATACTGTGTTTTCTATTCTTGAAAATCACTTCTCAGCAAGGAAGTGAGGAATAGACATGAATTTTGTCATGCCATATGTAAAATGCGAAAGAGTTGTCTTTTACCTCTGTCTAGATTATGATGATAATAAATTATCAAGACTTTTGATATGTAACTTCTGGTCCTAATGAGCCTAGAACTCTCCAGAATGGTAGACGTGTGAATATGCTATAGTGACTGCAACCAATCTTAGCTATTTCGGGTCTGGCTTATGAAGGCAGGCAAAAATAGGCATTACAATACATGTAAAATGGCTTGGAGGGAGATATTTGTCCTCATCATACTTCTAGTGGCAGTCTACTCTGCTTGTTATTTTTAATAAGGCAGATGTTTCTCAAGTAAATTACCGGAAGAATTTGGCAGCAAAATAGCCTTTTCCGTAAAACAGAACTCTTAGACTTTCCAGTCTAAGTTCATTAGGTCTTAAATTAGTGCTTAATTTGATAAATGTTATCCGTTTAAATGCTTCTGTGAAATACAGGGTTTTTTGACTAGTATCTTGTTTGTGCATTGAATGCCTCATTAGGACACAGTGTTGAGTGTCTGCTGTCAAAATCGCTGTCACCAGTTGGCTTGCCAAACATCGAAATATTTTGAAGCTTAGTTATGCCACCTGGTTTTGACAGTGGAGTTAGATACCTTTTCTCCTTCATGACAGATCTGAGAGCAAACATTGCATAGAATAACACAGTGAGGCTTAACAATATTCTGCTGTTTGGTATACCAACAATGTTTTTGAGTTTTCAACAGATGTGCATTTAAACTATTTAAACATTTCCTTTAGATTTGTCGCCTGTAACAGTACAGCCAACTGCTTTGTAACAGTTGTTTGAACATCGGGTGTTTGCAGGTGTTGTGAACTGCCCTGTGGACTTAACTGAAGCTATTCTGATCTGTATCAGCTGAAGACACTGGATCTCTAAGGACTTCTTACACTAGTAAAATCAAAAGATAGGGATTTTTCTTTTGCCATTGTTCAGTTAACCTATGGCAATGCATTTATGGCCCTTAAGGAGTGAACTTGAAATTGGGTTTCATGACCAGGAGTATAATTTTTTTCTTCTAACCTGAAAGAAGCAGTTGCATAATGAATGTAAGGTTCACTGGCGTGTAGGCGGGGGAGACGAGAAGGGGATATCACCCTCTATGTCAATGACCAGCTGGAGTGCATGGAGCTCCACCTGGGGATGGATGAGGAGCCAACCGAGAGCTTGTGGGTCAGGATTAAAGGGAGGGCAGGGACAGGTGACATTGTAGTGAGGGTCTGCTACAGGCCACCTGACCAGGAAGACCAACTGGATGAGGCCCTCTATAGACAGATAAGAGTAGCCTAACGTTCACAAGCCCTGGTCCTCACAGGGGACTTCAACCACTCCAATATCTGTTGGAGGGATAATGCAGCAGGGCATAAGCAATCCAGAAGGTTCCTGGAATGTGTTGATGATAACGTCCTTCTCCAAGTGATAGAGGGGCCAACAAACAGAGGTGCTATGCTGGATCTTGTTCTCGCCAACAAGGAGGAGCTGGTGGGGAATGTGAAGCTCAAGGGCAGCCTTAGCTGCAATGACCATGAAACAGTAGAATTCAAGATGCTTAGGGCAGCAAGGAGGGCGCACAGCAAGCTCCCTACCCTGGACTTCAGGAGAGCAGGCTTTGTCCTCTTCAGGGACCTGCTTGGTAGAGTCCGAGGGGATAAAGCGCTGAAGGAAAGAGGGGCCCAATAAAGCTGGTTAATATTTGAGGATCACCTCCTCCAAGCTCAGGAGCGATGTAGGCTGTTGAAGGCTCCTGAAGAGGAAGTCAGGCAAAAACACCAGGAGGCCTGCACGGATGAAGGAGTTCCTGGACAAACTCAGACACAAAAAGGAACTATACAGAGGGTGGAAGCAAAGACAGTTAGCATGGGAGGAATATAGATAAATTGTCTGACCAGCCAGGGATCAGCTTAGGAAAGCTAAAGCCCTGATAGCATTGAATCTGGCCAGGGACATCAAGAGCAAGAAGAAAAGCTTCTGTAGGTACATGTAAAAGGAAGACTAGGGAAAATGTGGGCCCTTCCTAGAAGGAAGGGTGAGGCCTGATTACCCGGGATATGGAGAAGGCCGAGGTACTCAATGACTTTTTTGTCTCAGTTTTCACTGGCAAGTGTTCAAGCCACACCGTCCAAGTTGTAGAATGCAGAGGCAGAGACTGGGAGAATGGAAGACCACCCCCTGCAGGAGATGATCGGGTTTGGGACCATGTAAGGAACCTGAGGGTGCACGAGACCATGGGACCTGATGAGATGCGTCTGTGGGTCCTGAGGCAACTGGCGGATGAAGTTGCGAAGCCACTATCCATCGTTTTGGAGAAGTCATGGCAGTCTGGTGATGTACCCACTGACTGGCAAAGAGGAAACATAACCCTCATTTCTAAAAGAGGAAAAAAGGAAGACCTGGGGAACTACAGGCCAGTCAGCCTTATCTCAGTACCCAGCAAGATCATGGAGCAGATCCTCCTGGAAACTGTGCTAAGGCACATGGAAAATAAGGAGGTGATTGGTGACTGCCAACATGGCTTCACTAAGGACAAATCATGCCTGACAAATTTGGTNGCAAACCATTCAGTGATTCTATGCTACTTTAAGAGTAGACTACTGTAGTGTAATTTGGGTAATTAACCTATTTTAGCTACTTGAGTCTTGGTATTGTGTGATGATATTATGTCTAGAAAGAAAAGGCTGAATTGTCCTCTGAGGCAGCTCATTTCTATTGACTGAAGTGGATTTTTGCCAAAAAATAAGAATTGGCCAGTAAATACACAAATAAACATTTTGGTGAATAGCACTTTGTTTCTTATTACAGAAAGGATGAATGATGATGCTTGTAAATGTGGAGGTGAAAAATGGCAAAAATTTTGATTCTTACTGAGGTACTAAGGGAAGAAGTCCAGAGAAGGCTTTCCTATCAGATAAAGAGGAGCTTTAAAAATTGTACTAAGAATACATGTGGACAAAAGGAAGTCAGTCCCTTTGTTTAGCAAGACGCTAGAGTCGAATGCTATTTCTGCTCCAAAAATGTGAAGTAGTCAAAACCAGCAACTCTGAATTGAGCAAAATGTGTATCGTGGTTTCTGAGTACAGCAGCCTTGGTGGACCGTTCTCAGTGTAGCTGTGCAAATGGAGGTGATGCTTGCTCTTATTTTACTTGTTTTCGATTGTCTGGCTTGATGATCATGCTGTGCTGCTTCTGTGCCAAAATGTGACATCTCCAAATCCATCAATTAACTTTCTTGGGGAAATGTCAGCAGCTTATTTCAGGCTTTGATAATGTCTTCAAAGCATGGTATCAGTGCTGCCTTTCTTCACAGTTTTCCAAAGAGAAGTTTTTGCTCTCATGGTAGGGCGTGACAGGGAACAGCTGAGTTTGTGAAAGCCTTCAGACAACTCTGAAATGTGTAGATGTTAACAGTTTGAATGTAAAAAAGTGAGAACTTCGTCGTTCTGGGAGAATGTCAGAGTGTGCCTACAAGGCAAAACTTCACTGTCCAGCTTATGTATTTTCCATGTTTTGCTAGTTAACCTGGATGATCTTTGATCATCCATCTATCAATGAGGGTGTTTTGGATTTTTTTTTTCTTTTCGAGATTTAGATTAGAATACGGGGAAGGTACTGGGATAGCGTTGTCTGCTCATGCAGAGCAATCCCTGCCTTTTGGGTGGCGTTGTGTGGCGGCAGGTCCAGGCTTGGCCTTAGAAGTGTCAAAGCCACTGACATTAGGTGATGAACTCCTTAATAACTGGATGAATGACATTTACATAGCTGGCATAGTGTTGTATTCCTCCTGGTCCCAAACTAGGTGTAAGTCTCATTTTTTAAGAGAAGAACTATGTCTAGGAGTTAGCCAACTTTCTGTTAAAAATCTCATGTGTTTTGTACAACTAGGTACGCCAAGTGTCTTGAAGGCCTGTGCTGTGGCTGGGATAGCTGGTAACTACCCCAGTGTAACTCATACGTTCTGGGAGACTTGTTCATTTTAGTACTAATTAGATACCTGTAGCCTAAAACGCCCGGCAGGTTTCCGATAGAGACATCAGCAGGCTATGGTAAGTCAAAATCCATTAGATTTGTACAGTTTAACCGAGACATCTGTCCTAGCCTGGTTTATTTTCAGTGAAATGAAATGAGTTACACTCCCAAGAGCAGCTCAGTGGAGTAGGGGCAGCTGTGTAGGCTGGTGTCCATCGTCCCTTCAGCACAGGGAAGGGGATGCGTGGCACCTTTGGCGTCTGGGTGAGTCACAGCTAGATTTGTTACAACTGGCGAGTTGAGTGAGACTGTCCTCGTGGGTATTTGTTTTGTGGGTATTTGTATTGCATGAAATTGTCAGACAGAGTTTACAGGGCAGATACATGAGTGCCTTGGTCCTTTTTTTGTGGCTGAGGCGTTGTGGTGCGTTGCAGTGGCTTGGGAGTGGAGCCTGGGAGAAATAGTGCTGGGGTGGTGTAGGTGGATATTAGGTTAACACCTATTAGGAAATAAAATGTTTGATTTAGACTTCTATGGTGGAAAAAATTTACTGAAACCAACCTGGGAGGTTTTGACTCATGAGAACTGCACCTTTCAGTGGGAAGACAGTCTGCTCGCAGCCTTACTGTCTGTCCTCCTTTTCAGATCTCACTCTGGCTGGAAAGCATCAGTATTTTGGGGGCTGCTTTAAATAATAAAGCAGCCTCCTCAACTTTTTAACAGATACTGTCGTTTAAAAATAATGTTAGGTATACATTGTAACTGAGTACATTGAAAGATACTATATTCTAAAGTTCTCATTTTGGGTGTTGTCTTACGTTCCAGTCCTGATGTGGTTATTGTTAGCAGAGAAGTTTTGTGAGTTTGTATCACCAGAAAGAAATCACAGAAAAATTAAAAATCTTTATTTTACAAGGAAGGATGCTTAGTAATATTTCACTGTGGAATATGAGTGTCACTGACCTAATAATAGCACGTCAGGAAGCACTGCATGGGCGTATCTCATTTACTAGCCAAAGTGGTGAGTATTGGCGTGGTTGAGGGTCCACTTGAAGTGGCAGAATTTACAGAAATGGTGACTCTTAACTAAAATGCAAGGGGGAACCTAGGGGCTATTACTTTATTCAGGTCTGCTGAATATGCTGCTAGTTTTACTCTAAGTGAACCGTATTATTTTATCCTCAACCAAACAGATCAAAACTGAAGGATGTGAGCCTCCCGTCTTCAAACAAAAGGGTTATTTTGCCTTTGTGTGAATTTCAGTGTGAATAGGGTCACGTCCAAATCACACGGTAAGCTGTATTTAATGTAAACAGAAGTAATGCTGCCAAAAGTCTTGTATTCAACACAGATCAGTGATGAATTGTTTTGGCTTAAAAAAAATGGATATAACTAAGTACATTTCAAGCAAGCTAGAAATTGAAGTATTGATTTTCTATTTGAAATTTAACGTTCTGGTCTGCAGAACATGTTATGATTTGCCTCCAGTGAAAGAATTACACTGGGCATATCCAGTACTTTAAGTTAATTCACTTTAAAGCATGATTGTTTGAGGTTTATCTTGTGCTCTGTGGCAGCGCACAACTGCAACAGACCTGGAGACACTCTGATGGAAACTCCTAACAATACACTGGTGGCTTACCTGCAAGCTTGTGACTTCAACAGGAAAGTTTTTACAATCAGTCTTCGGTTTCATAGTTTATTTTGCTTTGATTACAATAATTAGTTTTTACTCTGTTAGATTATTAGGGGAGGAGCTGGGAGCTGTTTACTGCTTGGGTCCAAACAAAGGTGATTAAGCTCGTGACTCCAGGTAGCTCCACTGTGAGCAGCTGTTGGCCTTGTGCAGAGTTTAGGCTGAAGGCTTGAAATCTTATTTCTAACATTAATATAAAATCCTCTGCCTCAAAAGTCAGTAATAAAATTCATATTGATTTAAATGGGATCAAGTTTTCACTCTTAAGTATCAAAATCTCTCTGAGTGAAAAAGGTGAATGAGTTATTTTCGCATCACCGGTGGATTCTAAACAGACTTTTTTTGTCTTCTAGTATTGATCTAATGTGAAATAAGTTTGTGATTTCATGTCTGTATTCAGAAAGCTGTTTTAAACTGCGTTCCTTCTGGCATCAGATGTGTGAGCAGACTCGTGGATTACAGCAGATAATTGCCCCCATTAGCAAAGGATGGTGTGTCTGAGGCATTTCATTAATTACCCTCTTGAGTCTGATACTGAAGGTGCTGCAAGGATGCATTTTTCATTAGAGTCACAATATTTAGGCTATGAGCATTGAGGTGTTAACTGCTCACGTCTCTGTAAACGCTTTTGTTAATGAACAGACATATTTGTTGAGTTTTGTACTTAACGCAGGGAAAGAAGGGTCTAGTTATGCAAAACTATGTGCCGTATCTGTGCATAGGTCTTCATGCTGTGCTTATCACCAGTCTGCCTATCAGCTGGAAGTGAAGAAATTCATCCAATGTTGTACATGTATACGATATCTTTGTATTCTCTTTCACGGAGATGTAGTACAGAAGTGCTGGTTAAGTAAGGTTTTTGTTTTATTTTTGTTTCTTCAGTATGTGTAATGTTTTCATTAGCATAGGTAGGCAGCCACCATATATCTCTCTCTATATTTCATACATACTGTATTATACTATGTATAAGATACTCAGTTCCTTGTAGGTTCCATATCAAAGAACAAAAAACTTCTCTAGGAGTAGAGTTCAAAGCCAAGGTACAGCAGTTCTTTGGTTTGTACCCTCATGTTAAAAACGTCTTTCCCCAACAACCCTGATACGTTGAATATTTATTAAAAATAAAGAGATTGTGGTAATTTTATTATTATTGGTGAGTTTACAAGTTAATCATGACAGGTTGTACGTACAGTTTCAGAAAAATAATTTTGGACGATCTTTAAAGGTAAACAGTGCATAGGAAATCTTACTTTCTATACGTGATCAAAACAGTGGTATATCTGAAATTTGTACAGGTCAATGAAGTGATTTTCCAGAAGGCTGTCTATGATGTTATATGCTATAAACTTTCAACACAGATTTGCTATTGATGGTCAAGTAGCTACTGAATGTTGTCTGGTTGAACAGTGACTGACTGTTACTTGTATGTGAACATGCAAAATTGTGTTTTTGTGTATATGCAGTTTTCCCGCAGCATATAAAGGCACTTCAAAATATACTAATGATTTGAGGGAACAAATGAAGACTAAGCAGTGAGAAAGTAGTGTCCTTGTCTGAATCACTGGGATTAACATCAAGTTACCACTTGAAAGGTTTAATTACTGAAAGGGGAAAGGAATGGAGGTCACAAGGAAAAAAAAAAATACTGGCTGAAATATGCCACAGTTTCCCTTAAAACCTCACAGAATTTTTTGTGCATTACTTTTTCAGAGGAAGAAAGCTGGGTAATCACTACAGCTCCACGACCAAGAACTAGTTCAGAATAATACTGACTTTTCATTAAAATCTCTGAGGAAATAGCTATAAATTCAGTCTGAAAAGCTTGTGGGATCTTCCAGAATGGAAGGTGCTAGGGAGAGGCTTGCCACCGCTATTGAAGTTGCTTGGTCTGTCTGTAGGTTTGCCAGTCATCAAGTTTTGAGCTCTGTGATGAGTTATTTCACAAAGTTCCATTCAAAACAGTTATTTCCAAGAGTGAAGCAAGGAAAAAAATTGGCTGTCAAAGAAAAAGAAACCCACACAACTTTTGTCTGAGAAACTCTTGAGGCAAAGGCTTGGCAATGTTATCAGTACGGTCACCATGCCAGAGATGTGTTGTTCTCTGTTCTTTTAAAGATATGCCCATAATAAGCACATTTGTGATGCTGAAATACCTCTCTTGGGAGAGATTTCCTCAGACTTTATCATTAAATGCTGTAAGGATGCTATACCTAACAGGTCCTGGTGGCCACTGCATTATCTGTGTGACTGGTGTTCCTGGTGCTTGAGTTTAGGCACCAGAACCGCAGACAAGTTTCTTGCATCTGGAGCTGCTGGATGTGTTTTTGCATTACCTGTCCCACCGAACAACACTGTGGAGAAATTTTGCTGCTCGATTCCTGTGAGGACAAGGGCCAAACTGGTGGAAGGGAGTGAAGAAGTAGATTGGGGAAGGGTCAGAGTAGAGGAGGGAGGAAAGACCTGTGATTCAGCGCACAAGGAGTTCAAGGAATAAACAGGAACGAGTGGGGATGGCAGGCTGAGGGAAGCAGCAGTGTATGTGACACGGGAGTGTGAGCATGGATGTTGCTGTCTGGAAAGGAGAAGGAGCTGGGTAGTGGTTAGGCAAAACAGGAAAGAAAACCTGACATGGTGGATAGATCTAAATAAGGAGCTCAGGACTGGCAGCCAGGGATGAGGAATGATGCCAAGGAGATGACGACAATAGTACTGTCTAAGTTGGGTGGGGGCAACGATTGATGGTAACACTGACACAGTACACACATGCAAGAGGCTGAATTAGCGGTTTGCATGTTGCTTTAAATTTTTATTTTGTATGTCACTATTTGGACTTAACACTTGCGTTGTGTGTTTGTTTATGTGCAGAGGTTAACATTCCTCAAAAATAACCTGGCTTGCATTCTGGTTTATCTGAATATGCAGGGCTAAAATCTGCAGTGATTCAGGAATTGATTGGCAGCTGAATGAGGCACCCTTGCTGTGAGCGTGGGGGTGAGGGAGCAGGCAGCACTAGTCAGAGGCTGAAGAGCAGCTAGGAGCTGTGATGGATATGTCCTTTGCATCCCCCTTGCTGCTGCGGGTCTGTTACAGTCCCTCCTTTCCCATGGAGAGATTTTTTTTTTTTTTTTCAGTCAAGGTTGTTAAAGTTGAATGCAGCCCAGTACCAGTAAAATGGTAATATGACCGCATGCAGAGTGTGCCACTGGATAGCAGCTCTACAGGGCAGCCAGAAACTCTAGAAGGGGCAGGAGAGAATGCAGGTGTATAGAGTTCCCCATTAGCAGCCATTACAACCTCCTAATGGATAACTTACTCCTGTCCTGCTGCAGACATGATGGCTGTTCCTGTTTGCGTGTGGGGTTTGGTAATGAGCACGTCTGGAAAACTACTTTTAGAACAAAAATACTCGCGGTGTGTTTTCCCTTGGTCTTGTGAAGAATATTTATTTAAAATGTCAATCTTTAATTTTTAGAAGAAAATTCCGGATGTGATCAAAACTGTACAGAAAAAACATGTACATTTTTTAGAACAACAAACGAGTCCCTTTCCCTCATTTCAACAACGCAGGAGTAAGTAATTTTCTAGTGTCAATCAAAATGAGAAGTTAAACTCCATCAAACTCGAAATAAAAGTTCTAAATAATTACAATTATATAATATTTTGCAAAAGCTTTTTAGGGATGTGGCACATCATCATTACATAGACTGTAAAAGAACAGTATGTGTTTCAATGGAAATATTTCCAAACACTGGTGAATCTTAAACTGGAAATAAGCACTCTCATATATGAACGACAAGTTTATGTATAAAAAAGTACTTGTTGATTGGTTGATGTGTAGACTCCATTGAATTCAGTACCAAAATACCCAGTTTGCAATCAAAGGGTGGAAAGAAATAGCTTAACTAGCCTGTAGGAGAGCAGCAAGTGAAAATGACTTGATGTTTTCTTGGCAGGCAGGGGCTCTGCACGTCCTGATTCGAGATGCTCCAGAAATAGACCACAAGCACCTGGCGAGGCCGAAGACAAGTACATAGGAATTTATAATGCGTTCACTTCTCATGCGCTCTCACGGCTTTGTTTTAAATAATTCCCCGTGAATATGGAAGACGCATCCCTTCGGACCCAGCAAAGGCTGCGAAGCTGTGAGACAGGAGGAGGCCCTTTTCTCTCGGGAGCTGCGAGCTGCTCCGTGGTCGAGCAGGGCTCTCGCGGGTGCATGGTGCAAGACGAGAGCTCGTGTCCCAGCCCTGGGCCGCCCGGGAAGGGGCAGCCCCACGCGCCGGCGGCTCCGCAGGAGGCCCCTTTGCGGGCAGGCTGCCTGCACAGGCGCGCTGCCCTGGGACTGCGGGGAGCAGGAGCCGCGCTGCCCACCCGGGAACAAGGCCTGCACGGGGAGCGCGCCGCACAGGCTGCTTCACCCTAACCTCGCCCTCCCGCACCCGGCCGCGGCCCCCACGGGCAAACCCCGGCAGCAGTAAAAGCAGTGGGGCTCTGCGATTCTTCCCCATAAAGACAGTGCACAAAACCACTCTTGCCTCAAACCCAGGCAACCCGCGAAACCCTGCAAGCGCAGAGGTGGTGGGCCTTGGTCGTACCCACCGAGCACGGCTCAGCGCATGCCGAGCCGCTTTCTGCCGACTTGCACCGCCTCCCGAGGACAGCTCTGCTTCGCACCCACCCTGAGCTGCCTGCGCAAGTGCCTCAGCAGAGCTCGCTCTACAGAACGGTCAGCCCTACGTCATCCGGGTGCGCATCTTGTGGAAGGACCGATGCAAAAGAGCCAAAGACACGTGTACTCTGAAAGGCTTGTTTAATGGAGAGGACTGCTCCTTCTTTGCTTACGTTTCCCCCTCTCTTCTTTCCCTGCGTCACCCATGTCAGAGCTGGAAAGAAAAGGAGCCTCTGTCCTTTCAAGAAATGAATTCCCTCTTTGTCTCTTCCATTAATTTTGCATCCGAGGAATCTACTGTTTTTCTGGTAACTTTTGCTCTTGAGCTTCTTGTAATGTTTTGTAACTGAATTATAATGAGACAGAACAGTTAACTGAATCAAATAATAAACAAAACCCATCTGATACCATCATCTTTGCTTTTGAAGAAGGAAAATACGAGAAATTTTTCAAAAATCGTTTGAACTGAGCTTCATAGAGGGCTCCAAGATATGAACTGACTTGACACTGATTTAAACTTTTGTGTTATTCCTTCATAGCCCTTACTCTTGAAGAAGAGGAGTGGGGAAAAAGGTTAAAGAACAAATTCAGAATTTATTTGGGAATTAGCATCATAAGCTGCTGGCTCCGTGAGCTTTGAAAAGACTTAGAGAAGGAAAGTGGAAGCGGGATGGCACAGGCGAAAGTCAGGGAGTAGCAGAAACAAATATCCTAAGAAACAGAAGAAGAGGCCATTTACACTTTGGAGTCATACTGAAGGAAAATATGGTCGAGAGGTTAACAATGTCACCAGGGCTAAGAGCAAGTGCTGAGCGGGACACCGCGTTTGGACTTCGCTCGGGGAGAGGGAGCACGAGAAGGTGGTGCGCTCTTTGTTCACAGAGTCTTGTGATACTCTGTACAAACAAGCTTTTGCAGGTATGCCCTGCTCTGACAGTACAGCTATTCATTCTGAATGAAAGAAATCGCAAAATAAAGGATTAACAAGATGTATACTTATGTTTTCTTCTTCCCATGCTCCTTGTTCCTAAAAAAATCCCCAAACAATCCAACATAAAAAACCCCCACCCTTCTACTAACAGTTTGAGCCAACTTCTTGTAAAGACTGTATTACTGCTCTGTTTAACAGCTGAAGTAGTGGTGAAATCCTGAAACGCTTTGACAGAATGAGTGTCTCTAATTTTTAACATTTTCTCCTTCTGAAAGCCTTTCAGTACTTAACTCTTTACTGACATCATCCCTTGACAGTCTTGCACTTAAAGGAGTTAATGAGTTTAATGTGCTCCATAAAAATGCATACAACACCTGATTTAAAACAAGTGTTTACACTGATGACCACATGAAAAGTCAGGATGTCAGAAGTGAGGTTTCAGTATTTAAAGTGCCTCCCTTTTGCACACAGGCAGAAATCACAAGTCTGTCAAGGAGGTAAAATAGAACCAAACCTACCAGAACTAGATGACTAAAATGAAAAGATTGTACCTTTGTATTTATTCCGCAATTTGTATTTTGTATGGACATTCACAGAACCAACCTAAGAAATACTGCTCCAATAAAACATAAGAAATCAAGGCAATAGGGCAAAAGAAATAAGAAATCAGGAAAACAACTGAAAAGGTGACAAAATGGAACCTGAACATTCTTCAGAATGGATTTATTTCAATACAAGACTAAATAAGCAACATCAAAAATAGACTTTTAAAATACCAACAAATTTACGAGAGAAAGGTTTGAAGGAAGGCTTCAAGCAATGGAAAAAGGTTTTGCAGAAACCACATCAAGAAAATTAAATAGAAAACAGGGGATGCTTCTTCTATTTGGAATGGATGTGCTGAAAGGAAGTACAGCATCTTTTCTCTGCCAGGAGAAAACTCTGCTGAGGCACTTGCGCAGGCAGCTCAGGGTGGGTGCGAAGCAGAGCTGTCCTCGGGAGGCGGTGCAAGTCGGCAGAAAGCGGCTCGGCATGCGCTGAGCCGTGCTCGGTGGGTACGACCAAGGCCCACCACCTCTGCGCTTGCAGGGTTTCGCGGGTTGCCTGGGTTTGAGGCAAGAGTGGTTTTGTGCACTGTCTTTATGGGGAAGAATCGCAGAGCCCCACTGCTTTTACTGCTGCCGGGGTTTGCCCGTGGGGGCCGCGGCCGGGTGCGGGAGGGCGAGGTTAGGGTGAAGCAGCCTGTGCGGCGCGCTCCCCGTGCAGGCCTTGTTCCCGGGTGGGCAGCGCGGCTCCTGCTCCCCGCAGTCCCAGGGCAGCGCGCCTGTGCAGGCAGCCTGCCCGCAAAGGGGCCTCCTGTGGAGCCGCCGGCGCGTGGGGCTGCCCCTTCCCGGGCGGCCCAGGGCTGGGACACGAGCTCTCGTCTTGCACCATGCACCCGCGAGAGCCCTGCTCGACCACGGAGCAGCTCGCAGCTCCCGAGAGAAAAGGGCCTCCTCCTGTCTCACAGCTTCGCAGCCTTTGCTGGGTCCGAAGGGATGCGTCTTCCATATTCACGGGGAATTATTTAAAACAAAGCCGTGAGAGCGCATGAGAAGCGAACGCATTATAAATTCCTATGTACTTGTCTTCGGCCTCGCCAGGTGCTTGTGGTCTATTTCTGGAGCATCTCGAATCAGGACGTGCCAAGAAGATGCACCAGGTCACACAGCTATGTCTGAAGACTGTTTTCTGAAAAGCAGAAAAGTGATAGTAACGAACATCTTAACCATTCCCAGTGAGTGGTTGTATTCTGTATTTCTGAATTTCATTATTATTCTAATGGTTTCTTTCTTTGATGTAGGAATTATTCAAAGTGCATGGAACGATGGAAATAATCATTGGTATTCAGTTCTTCAGGAAAGCTCTTTTCTGTGAAAAGTTGCAATGCATTATTGTTGGTACCTTAACTCATCTGTCATGCAGTGAATGTAGGTGTTAATGAGCTGTATAATGTTAATATTAAGGGATAGTTTAGCGAACTGATTTTTGAGTAAAATTGATATGGCTGGAATCCCTCTACACAGAACTAGTTGCCGCCATTTTACAAAATACTGTTCTTGGCTCACGAGAGATTAATTTTAAAGCATTAGTAAGTATTTAGTAACATTTTCAAAATTTAGTTGCCTTTCCATTACTTACTGGCTTGCTCTGATTGCCCTTTGTTGTCTTTACTGGAGTTTGATTCCCGCGTAGAGAATTTCTTACGCTGTGGTGTGCATGTACTAATTGTATTACTATAGCAAGTAGTCGTAATTGCTTCTATCTACTCCCAAAAAGGGAGCCCACTGAGCTGAAGTAGTTTCCTGTAAGCTAAATATTTTGCTAAATATTTCTTTTTACCTTCTTTCTTCTATGTATCTTTTCTCAGAGTCAAGTAGATCTGTTTACATCTACCTGTGACAAAGCTTCAAAGTGCTCTCCCGCCAGCAGTTACAAGGGGAGAGGTTTAACTAGCTGGAGACCCTGCTCACAGGAATCTTCTCCTCTCTTAAGGAGTTGACCTCTGCATGCATTTTTAAAGGTATTCATATATTTGGGACAGACAAACTAATTGCAAAACCAGACAAATAAGATGCACCTTCAGACATTTTTCTAGAATAGCACTTTCTGACTGGGATGTGTTAGATTGACCACGAGTGAAAAGAAAACGAGTCTACAGGCATCTTAATGTACAGCACTTCAAAGTCAGTGCTGTGGGTTACACCCAGCACGCAGACCAGGCACTGCGCTGAGCTCTTGGGAACAGCGATGGGGAGGTCTGTGCATGCGTCTGTAAATTTGTGAGGAGTTCTCAGAAAAAAACCCCTGATAACAACTTGGCATGTCAGCTGCAAGTGACAGACAAGGAGAGAGGGAGGGATGGATTAGTGTGGTTTGGATGGTACATTTGTATGATGTGTACTTAAGAGCAGGCTGCGGTATTACATTTGCATGTGTTAAATCCTCAGTTTCTGAAAGTACTTCTATTACGCGATTGCGTTGGGGAATGTCTGCACGTATAAAAAACGCTAATACAAATTCTCTGTTTGGACATGCATTCTGCAAGTTAAGGTCAAATTGTTTTATCTAGGTGAATATTTGTAAATATTTGGCATTGTTGTCGTAAAGGTTTTTCTGTGCTTCAACATGCAGTGTGCAAATTGAGGCCTGGCTCACTGTCTTAGGAAAAGGCATGCTTACTCTGTGTTGGTAAAGACCACCAACAGCTTTGATTTTTGGAGCCTTGCGCCTTGCAGCTTAGACGCAAGGTGGTGGAAAACTGCAGTGGTGTCCAGTCTTTCCTGAGCTTGAGGCAAGGGGGGAAAAATGGACGAAGAACAGTGAGAAAGTGCTGTGTGGAGACAGGTACCTGTTTCTGTTACACATGTACCGGGAATAAGATGAACTGGTGGCTCTGCACACCCTCAGTTGTATGACCGTATGCTACTTTTGTGCATAATTTTAATGTCTCTTCGTTAATCCTTACTTAGGGCAAAATTGCGTGGTTTGGTCTCTGAAAATGCTGTGTGAAGTTTACTGTCTGGAGTACGTCTGCCTCAGTAGACGGGTGCTGTCTGGCTGGTTGATGCACGTGGGGCGGTGCTGATGCAGGTGTCAAGAGCTGCGCTCGCGCTCTGCCCTTCCCTGTGCACCGTTGGAGAAAGTGTCGGTGCCCGCGCTCCATCACCAGCACGTACAGAACGCCTCGTGTACTGCATGGGCACTGGCTGCTGTCTAGCACGTGGGTAGCTGATCAAATGCTAGCGGCATAACCCACGCAGCCCTGTACTTGACGGGGAAACGCTGGGATGTTACGCAGGTGCTTGTGAATGTCTTAGCGTGATGGTGTGTCATTCCGCAGAGCATCCTTCCTTGGTTTTCCCTGCTGTAATATCAACTCCTTTGTTCAGCGTTAGAAACCTTCTGCTCTTGTTCAATATTGTTATCTCTTGCCAGTACGTAAGCGGACTAGCTAATTCAGCATGAGGTGTGACTTTCCAATAGACTCTTAACAATGGTTGTGGTGGGAGGAGGCATCTCAAAAGGCAACGGTTATGTTCATCCAAAATTTTAAGCCTTTTTCTTGAGCGAAGGCTCATGAATTCATCTGCATCTTCCTTAGCATTTATGAGGTTGTAAGAGGTAGAGTCCGTGGATTGAATGACTTTCAGGAGAAAGGTTTCACGATGGGTGCTTGACCTAAAAGTGTCAACGTGTTTTTTATTTTGTTTTTAATAAAAAGAGGCTTCAGTATGTATGTCACTTTTTTTTCAAGGGAGGGACTAGCATCCCACCGAGGCAGACATTGCTGCACGTCTTGCTTTGTCTTTAAATTCAGTTAGCATCGATCATGGGTCTGATTCGGCCTGCATTCCTGTGTACAGTACAAAACAGAAAATTAAAAAATACCCAACTAGAAAAACCTCACTGGAGCTAAAAAGCAATGAGCAGTGTGGAAGATAAGAATTCTTGTTGACTAAATATACAGTAAGGTTAATATGTTTATAGATTTTAGTTTAATATGTTTAGAATTTAGAACTGTATGTACCACTTTTAAAAGAATGATTTATTTTTTATTAAAAAAGTACAATTGAATCGGATCTCTCCTGAATGTTCTGGCTGTCATTTTCTATCGCCAGTAGAAACCTGCCTTTCTGGTTTATGAAGCTACGGTGCTAACATGCAAAGCAAGATATTATGACTCACTTGAACAATTCTTTGTTCTGTCTTGAAAGCATTGCTGACGATATTTTCAAATATACTTTGGTTTACCCCTAAGATTGCAAGCCTCTAGCAAGTCTGAGCTTAATGCAAGGCAGATTATGTAATTTTTGCAATGCCGTATGATGTGAATGTAATCCTGTTAACGTCTTTTATAGTTTTAGAATTTTGCTGTAATTGTATCAGGGGAAGTAAGATGGCTTTTCTTAGGTTGCAAAACTTTCTTCCAATGCAGTAAAAATACATTTAATATATTTCGGGACTGAGAAGTAGCTACTTATGGATTCATCATCTTTCTTAACTCCACCTGGAGAGGCAATTTACTTGCATGAGACCCTGAAGTCATGTGGCTTACAATGAGAACTTTAATTGAAAGTGAGGTTGCAGTGGTTTCAGCAAGGGTCAGTGTTTTGCCTGAAGAGCGCTCCTCAGTGCTGGGAAAATACGAGGTTAAGGAAGGTGAGGTTAGCAGGGTGTGGGGATACCTGCTGGCTCTCATCCTGGCAGTTCTCCTGTGAAGCACTGCTTTGCGAACATGCAGGCATTGCTGAAGGGTGTGAAAGGGATTGGCGAGGAGGACTACGGAGACTACTGCACAAAGTCTGTTTTGGTTGAGGATAACCGAAGCGTCGAGCATTTTGGTGCTGCAGAGGTGGAGAACCCATTTTAAACTGGATGGTTTTGCTCAGCATTTCCCCACAGCTGGACAACCTGTTTCTGCAGGACCTGCAACAATGGAAGAGTTAACTGAACTGTGTCAAGAGAATAAATTAACAGGCATTTATGTTTTCTTTCAGCATAGCAATATAAGTAAAAAGCAGTTAAAAAGCTTTTTACGCATTGTTACTATTTATCTGTGAAAGGAAGGAAGGGAGTCTTTAAATTTTCAGCCGAACCAGGTGTAAAACACGCGTGTTTCTTGGCGATAACACCCTAGCTTTAGCCTCCACAGGAGGAAGGCTGTCCCAAAGACTCCTTACCTAGAGCCTGTTGCAGTCCTCAACTGACTGAAGAAGACTTCCATCCAAGAAGGCTAGCTGAATCCTTAACTGGTATAGAGTTATCTAAGTTAAACTCCCATGAGACTTAAGCTTCTTTGTTGGATTAGTAACTTTGATTACTCCCGGGAGCGTGTACCGTTGTTGTAAGGTGCCTGAATGGAAAATTAACAGCGTCATCTTTGCAGCTGGATTGCTATTTCTTCATTCTGCTAATAAAACTAACTGGTGCTGTGAATAACGTTACTGGTCAGAGAAAGAGTGGAAAGCTGATTGAAAGCAAACAGATTTGAGCTTCACGATCATAGAAGCTCAGCGTGCTTTCGGTGGGCACCACTCTGTGTCCCCTGTAAGCCACGGTGCAGGCAGCCCTTTCTGTGCCTTCTGCAAGGGTTTACTAACCACACTTTGGTTAACTGTGTCTGTGGCTCTGAGCAGCTGATGGTGGAGCTCCTTCTGTCTATAATGTTATTTTAACGTTTAGCACCCAGCTGGAAGCGTCACCATCATTTATCTGCGCCGGTTGTTTGGAGTCAGGGCTTCTCTTGTTTATTTTGAGCTTCTCCTGTGTCTGTGTCTAGAGATGCCCGTCCAGTCCTGGGCTCCCAAGACACTGTGCCGTTTAAATGATAACGGAAACAGTTCCAATGGTGAAGGTAATTTGCCTTATATGACATATGGATGATGAGATAACTATGTGCTTTTTCGTGGGACATCTCTCCTGCTTCTTTGAGTAACAACTGATTTAAAGATGACACGAGGCAGGACAATTACTGCTTCAGTCTTGAATCCCCGCTGCCTAATAATTTAAGCTGTGTTTCTTTTTTTTAAGATGTGTTTGGTTTTGTTTGTATCTTTTTGCTGTAGTGCTCCTGATAGTCACTCCATAGCTAAGAGGGGCTGATTCTTGTCTTGCGTTGTTCTTGCAACCCAAGTTCAGCTTCTTGTTGGGGAATCTGATGATAAAATCACTGTGTTGCTCTGCTTTATCTAAAATGCTAAAATGAGATTTATTGAATTTCTGCTTATCTTAATCATGTTTTCCCCCAAATTGTTTTCAGTTTTCTGGCTGATCATCATGTCTCGCTGTACGTGCAGAGGAAATACTTAATTACATTTGCTTAGAGTAAACAACTTGTATGATGGCTTTAGACTGTTACACACTGAGAACCTTGTGAGAACATCTCCTGGTTTGAGCAAATATAAAGTAAATCTGGTGAATAGGATGAATACACAATTCCCAGCCTAGCAGAGATGTTTGCCTTTGTCATGGCTTGCTCAGAGTGTGGTTGGCCATCTGAATTTGTTGTACGGGCCCTGCTTGTGTGACTAGGTACCAATCCTGACCAAATGCCTCTGCTGAAAAAAAACCCGGATGCTTCTTCACTGTTGTGATGTGATTGATTCTTCGCCAGTAAAGCTATATTAAGTTATTTAAAAATCAATATTGTTTGCCATTTTAATTTCGAAATTATTTGTTTGGAGGCTAAAAAGTGAAATAGCACAAACACTATCCCTCAGCTTCCTCTTCCTCTTTCTTTTCTCTCCAGTGATTTTACTACAACTTTGCAGTTTATACAATATGAAGCAGTTAACCAAAACTTCATTATGAGTTACGTCCATATTTTCTTGTGGAATTTAGGACTGTAGTAGTCAAAGGCTCTAATTGATTCTGAGGGGGGATCGCTCTGTGTAATTATTCTCAGTCTTTCGCGTCTGTTTGTTGTTGGCTGCCAGGCAAACCAACAAATAAGAGGCATTCAGGTGGAAGTGAGCTTTTTATAATGCATTCTCAACAGTACGGCGTTTGCTATATTGTCCCTAGCATTGTTTGCAAATACTGGCACGGACCCTTAATGAACTACTATTCAATAAAACAGCGGGATTATTTGAATCCAGAGTGTTGGATTGCTCCCAGCTCTACTATCAAAAGTATTTTAAACTAAGAAAACAAATAAAATGTAACCTTCTTTATGAAGAGTGGTAACAGAGCAGGTAATGATATATAATTTAGATCTTAGGGGCAAAGTTTTGCCTCCTGATCTTCGTTGTCGGAGTTTGAGGGACAGGCCCATACTGGAAGGAAGGGTATGATTTTAGAATTAAAATATGTCATAGGGATTAGGATTTTGATCAGAGAACAGACGTTTTCTAGGAGAACGCCAGGTTCAGCAGCATCGTGCTTATGCAAGTACACTGGAGCATTTTTTGTTTTGTTTTGTATTTTGTAGCTATTGACCTGCCAGCTACCTAATACTGTTTACAGAATGATTGATTAAACATGTAAGCGGACAAAATATTTTCTTTTGTACAGCTGCAATTTTTGTTAAAGGCACTGGGAACTGCCTACCCTTTTTTTTTTTTTCCTCTAGACAAAGCTAACTGAATGCATGAATGCCACTGCACATAGCTTACAAAGGCAGAGAATCTTTTTGAAAAGGCTCTGTAAATTCTTTCCCACAGAAGTCAACGAAAGGATCGGTTGTCCTGGGCTACGTATTTCGTCACTTAAACCTGGTGGAAATAGATTACTTTGGACTGCGCTACTGTGACCGAAGTCATCAAACGGTGAGTAAAAGAACGTCAGATTGAATTTTCCATATGTAAAATTTACCCTGTTTGTGCTGTTTGCCTGTAGAGAATTAGATTGTCGTGCTTTCACTATTTCCTCATGCAGATTTCCAGTAATAATTTGTGTTTGGTTGCATTAGTGTCTTGGAATAGACAATATCTTAGATAGGAGCAGAATCAAATGCTAAATGTTGTCGCAAACTAAATGAGGAAAGTAGAAATAGTACGAAATTACGATGCGAAAGCAGGATTGGTATTTTTTCCCTTTTAATGCTGTGCCCTGAAGACAGTGCTTGGTGTACTATGCCGCCCGGCTTCTCTTGGCCCTGCGGTGTCTGGGAAGCAATGTCCCTGAGCGTGTCACAGGCTGCTTCACTTGAACCACTTGCTGCCTGCCTGTGTCAGAGTGCATCGTGTGGTGGATGTGGTGGCTGCCTTTTCACTGGTAGAGCCCCAGGACACAGGGTGTTGGCAATGACATCTTCACTCCGCCTGAACCATCTCTGTATCCTTGAGCGCCTGCTCTCTTGAGCCTTCTTGACAGGGACTCACCAGACCTCTGAGAGCTTTTTCCACCAGGAGGTAACAGTCCTAAAGAGGCAAGAAAATCAAAACCAGGCTGACATGTTTCAGCCAAAGCAGGCGGTGGCGTGGGGCAGCGCTGTCTGGAGTGCCGCCCGCCAAATGGCCTGTGCAGGGTTACTGCAGTCAGAGGTGAGGAGCGGGGGATGCTCAGCAGGTGGGACCTGCACTGTATTCATAGGGTGGTCGTCATACTACCTTAATTTTATAAAGGGAATAATGCCTGGCCTGTGGTTAAGTCAAGTAGGTGCCATTTTAAAGTCACTGTTCTGTGCTGAGAGTACTGCACAAGACTGTGACCTCAAAAGTTGTCATGTTTCATCTAAAAATAATAAGTTATTGAATAGTCTGAATATTTGCCGATTTCTTCTGTTTAGCAGAAGTTGAACATGTAGAGATGGAAGTCAGAACAGTATTAGCAGAAGATTATTGGTTGCTGCTGAGAGCTGTAGACTACCCTACTCCATATATCTTTATTTCTGTGCCATAGTCTAGACATTTATGAATTCAGTTCCTTGATAAGCTTCTAATCAAGTTTCGTTCCGTGGAGATGAAAGTCAGATTCAGCTGTGAACTAAAGGTAGACTGTTAAAAACAGTGCGAATGAAGAGCAAACAGGTATATTTTGCTCTCAAAAGTGTTTCTCTTTTTCCTGTAGAGGCAAATAAAATAGAAATGGCTGTTACTGGGAGCATTTCCAGAGGCATACACACTGTGTATTTAATGGTGTATATGGTATTATGAAAATAAGAGAAGATAATGTCTCTTCTGTGGAAGGCTTAGCACATAAAGGCACGTTTTAGGACTTATCCTGCTAACAGACTAGATTGTATGGTACCAGTGCATTTTGTATTATGGTAGTGTGCATGAGCTGTAGGCCATAAGCCCATTAACTCAGCCTCTCCAAATGCAAATACTGCCTTTTTGCCTTTTTCTCTCGCGTGACGCTGTAGCGGTGTAAATTTAATGTTGGCCTTTGTCTTTATTCTCCGGCTGGCCCAAGGTCAGGAAGCCGCTGTGCTTCTTGATTTCCGCATGGATTAGGAAGGCGTTTATCCCACTCCCTTGTTTGCCTGCTCTCGCCCAGACGCCGGTCATGTTGTGGGGACTCCAGTTTGCTCTAGCACAGGTATGGAGCTCCAGCCTCTCTCGGCGCGGAGGTCTCCCGGCCCGTGTTTTGCCTGGCTTGTGCACTGGTGGGCAGGCGTCTCTGCCGCCTGCTTGTGCCCCGGTCCCCCGATGGGAGCGCTGCCTGGTTCCCCCCCGCCTATGGGTTTTCTTTGCAGGCAAGTCCCAGGTGCGTGGGAGAGCGGTGCGCGCATCAGCTCTGTCCTGACACGCAGCTGGGAAGCAGCCAGGAGGTACGACCAGAGACCGCAACAGTGGGGCACGTTACTGAGCGCAGCTGCCCTGCCGTGTAAATGCTGCAGCAGTGACTGACCGAGTTTGTGCTGGAGGCTTTGCACCTGGGCTCTGTTGGACCAAAATATTGTGAAAACGCCTGTTCCTGTTGTTTGTCTGTGTACGGGTAATTAAAAGTCAATGCTGTTTTATCTGGGAAGTTCATAAATGAGTAAACCTGTGCTGCTGTGTTTAGTTTTGCGTGTTTTATGACTGTTGTTGCTAGCTTGCTATTTTTAGTGAAATCTTGTGAGCTCTTAAGAATGGCCAGTATAAAGGGAAAGCTTCCGTGCAACAAACACCACCTTGTGCTTCAGCTGTAAACATACATTCAGTTGTGCGCCGAATGTCGCTAAAACTCTCTGGGTCGTTGTGGGAATTATTCCTGTAATGGCTGGCAAGAAGCCTAGATTTGAATTTTGGGCTGGATATGTTTTGAATTGGCCACAGTTGATTTCCTAAGGGAAGGAGAAAAAGGTTACCTTGCTAATTAGGTTTGAAACCATGCTGCTGAGTTAGTCTCAGAGAAATGTGCTTGGAGGTTTGGCTACCTATTAATATGTTGCTCGTGGTGGGGAATATTTTATTATTTACTCTGTTGGTTTTTTTTTTGTCACACTGTGTGTTTAACTGGATGATGAATAAAGCAGGGTGGATAAAACCTAGGTGTTTTAAAGAAAGCAACCTAGTCACAAAAGAAACATTTTTTTATTAAGGGTTTGAAAGGACTTGTTTGGTTATTTTCCCCCATTTCTTTTGCATGCCTCAGCACTTCCAGGTGGTCTTTTAAGTGCTGTGTTAGTGTGCTACCTCTTATGTGGGTGGTATCATAATTATTTTAATAGTACCAGTAGGGCTCTAATCAGTGAACAAGTTTTCACTGTGCTGTGTAGTACATGAATGCATAACATTGGAATGGTCTCTCCTGAACAGCTAACACACTAATTAGCACGTGAGAGAGAATAGCTGGGTGCGGCAAACAGATTGACAGAACTGAACGGCACTGGGAAGACCATGAACAGTAGGATAAAGCATAAATTGGATGACACTGTCTCTAGGGTGGTAATTTGGGCACATTACACAAATTTTGCTTGATTGACGTTCCAGGTTCCCCCAAACTCTCCATGGTAAAAGGACAGTATTTATTTGCAAAATCAAGCTCTGGAAGATTATGAGTTGCCAGAACAGTGTAAGCTGTATCTATCTTGTGTCCTGATCACAAGAAAAGGAAAACCAAAAACTATCTTGTAATAATTAATTAAAATATAACATTTTAATTAAAAATTTTATAATATAAAATGACACCCAAATGAACAGATGGGTTGAACTGATGCTGTAAGTTGTCAGTAGTGTTTCCTAACCTCTTGAGTGCTTTTGTTGACAAACTGCACGGTGCTTTTTAATGTAGTACACGAGTACCTTTTTCGGTGCAAACACTTTAAAAGGAAGACCGGTTTTCTTTGAGTGCCACTAAATCTCTCTGTGCTTCATCATCACCCTTTCACCTGAGCCTTTTGCATTGCTGCAGAGGCTGCTGAGACTCGAATTAGGATAAGCTGAGACCAGATACAGTCTTTATGCTTCTTAATGTGGATAGTCTGCCTGGGTCCTGCCGGAAATGCGGGACGTTGTGCCTCATCTGGTATTTTCAGGCGACCATCATCACCAGGATCTGTGTTGCAGAAGCTGCAGACGACTTAGAAAACTCTGTCCCGCCTTTTAGTCTCGCATCACTTTAGTATGTGTGGAAAACAGCGGCCCAGTGATGGACCTCTCCTTTAGTGGAGAAGGGGACAAATGCTGGGTACGTTGGTGCTGGGAGGGCCGTGCAGGTCCCCTGGAACCATTTCTGGTTCGCACCGTGCTGCAGTTCCAGGTGCTCTCCGTGTGTAGTCCCTTTGCTGCTGCCTTTGTGGCACCTCCAGTGTGCCTTAGGATGGTTGTACTAATTACTTTTCTGGCAGGAGGCCAGTATTTTCTTGAGGCACACAAAAGAGAGAATGGAAATTGCAATTTTAACGCGTAATATCTCAGGACAAGCTGAGCGGAATTTGATGAGAGAAGGGGTACTTTTGAAGCCCAAAGGCATTCCTTCGTCAAATCAAAAAAGTATGCTGAAAAGAGTCACGCTATTAGAGATGCTCCTACAACAAAGATTTTGCAACTCCCTTACTGGAGAAAACTAGATAACCAAAAGCGTTTTACAGGTCTGTTGATGATAAGACCTTCCCCCCCCCCCCCCC
>VZSC01011159.1:334837-378367 GCA_013398225.1 Steatornis caripensis
CCCCCCCCTTTCAGAAACCTGGCTGCACTTTACAATCTCATGTTGGTCAGATTGCCCCCTCACTATCCATGACTGAACTCTCACGCTAAACTTCCTTAACCTAAAGCTGCAGGAGGCACGTCTGCGTTGTACAGCAGGCTGTGATGCTAATATCCTTCTTTTCTTATCTGATATAATGCTAACCTGAGCTATTATCTTCACAATCTACAGCACACTGATACTCTTAGGGCTCTAAGAGGAGAAATACAGCTACAAAAAGCGGTATCAACCATCTTAATTTAGCATCACAGCCAAGCTCATTTCCCCAGCCTCCGTTAGTTCAGGTGCCGTGCTGTGTGAACACACGTGTACTGTTCCAAGACCTGGAGCTAACACGAGATGGGCAGCGCTCTGTCTCTGTACCATGCACCCGTTCTGTATCGCACACGTATTTTTTCTCCCCTGCTGTGACGAAGCTGTTTTGAGCATACAGACCTGAGAGCACAGCAGGTAGGAGGTAGCCCGTGGCAAAATATTTCGCAGCTGCGTAGCGCAGAGGGCACGTAGAGACAGAGAGGAGATGCGTGTCTCGGTTTCTGGTGAAGCTGAGCTTTCTACCGTGAGTCTCCGTGCTGCGGTGTTAGGTCAGGTCACCCGTGGCAAAGCCGAGCATGGAAGCCTGTGCCATGAGTTGCATATCCCTGCTGTGCAAGCTCATGTATGGGAAGGTTGTTTCTTTTCGCACAGTTAATCAGTGTGATTAATGAAGTAACTCATGATTAAAGTAACGCATGCTCAGATTGCCGGGTTGCTGTACCGAATTGGCTAGGGTGGCAGATTGAACAGGCTGTGTGTAACTTAACTACGGAAAGAAGGGCGTGTTTTGGGCAAATGGTTTGTTTACAAACAAAAATGCCTGTTCTGTAGGGAATTACTGTCATATAATGTAGCGTATATTTTGATGTCGGGATCTTAGAAAAACAGATGGACTGTACTTAGCTTGTATTTTGGTTTTGCATGGATTTGGCATTTGCCCACAAGCATGATACACTAAATTATCTAGAAAGAAAAAGACTTGTTGTGCTTGTTAAAATAGATGGCATGGCTGGTGTAAAGAAAACAGAGACTGATAATATCGATTAGGAGCTAAAAATTTTAGAAGATTACTAGTGGAGCAGAACAGCCTAGACAAAGCTGATGGTCATGTGAGTTAAAGGTGGTAAGAGTAGGTTTTAGAGAGTAGCAGGATCCGCAGGATACTCACACTGGTGATCTAATACTAAGTATAATGAATATAACTTCAGATTCTAATAAAGAAAAGACAGAGGTATTAAATACATATTTGTATGTAGGAATTGCCAGATGATTATACACTTCTTATATAATAAGGATGTCTTGAGCTTAGCGGGTTTAGATTCTTTGCACTGAACATTTGCAGAAAAAACTGACAAAATCATTCTAATTGTTAGTGTTGTCTTAGATTGTGGAAAAATCTTGATAATTTCAGATTATAATTGAAAAACACGGGATTTTCTCTTCAAAGTTGTGGTTTTTCATGTGGTAAATATGAACAAAACCTGGCATTTGTGGCACGATGGGTACAGCTTTGTAATAGTCTAGTTAAGACAGCCCAGGATTTAGTCTGAAGTTGACAAATTTTTCTCCACCGGACGCTTCATTGATTGATAGCACAGCAAACATTTCAACCTAGTTAATATTTTGTTTCAAACAGGTTAATGGAATTTGACCCAGGTTTAACCCTACGCAGGTACAAGGAGTGAAGATTCCAGATTTGTGGAAAAATATTTGCAGTCATTTAAAAGGGCTAAATATGAAATACTGCGTGGTGCTTGTATGCATACTGCTTACACATCTGGCTCGTGTGGGAGCCAGATTTGTAAAAGCACACAGGACACTAGAGCCTGTCGATTCTTAGGTATGCTGTACTTTAAAGCATGGGTTTTTTTGTAATTTCTACTTAAAACGGAATTATTTTCTTTGGTAACATTATACCTTTATAATCAGTCTTAGTAAATAAATGTTATTAAATTAAACTAATACTGTATGATGTTTGCAAATAACAATTAGTAAACTGGTAGTCATCACTTTAGTAATTGGATGGTTGCATTGATTAGGACTACTTAGAAATCATTATTTTTTTTCCCATTTCGTCTGTAAATATTAAGTTCCCCTTTCAGTTTCACAACATTTCTCCCCTGCAGTTGGATGGATACACGCACCTCTTTGCAGTTAGTGGTGAGCTGTTTGTAAGTCCGGTAACCCTTGCTGTCTGTGTGGGAGAGGTGCAGGTGGGAGATCACTGAGAAGCGTCACGCTGGCTGCCGAACAGATGAATAGAGCGAGGCTGCGTCGAGCTGGAGCTACTTTGGCGTTTGCGAATGCAGGGTTTGTTGTCAGCACCTGCTGTGCAAGCGTATTGGATTAATAACACACTCGGCTTTTTTGTTGCATTTCTCTTGGCCCTTTAACATGTGAGCTCAAAACTGTAACTATACCCAACACTATTTATATGCAAACCTTTAGCAGATATCTAATACATGTTATTATTTGTGCGTGCGTATGTGTGCTTACAGGGCTCTGTTGTCGGGGTTCTTGGTTTTGTAGATGTTCTCATTTTTATTGTCTGAAGTTGGCTTGAAAAATGCCTTTTCATTATCCGTGAAATTCCATTCATCTTTGGCTTACTTATAAAATGTTAGAAATCTCCATCTCCTCTCCCCCGCCCCTTGCATTCTCCAGGAAAATTTTGGCAGCCTTTGAAGTAAGAAATAGCTACACAGTGATTTTAAGCATGGGTTGTTGGCATTGCCACAATGCTAAATACTTCCTGGAGAAATGGGAAGGCAGACGAGATTCTTGCCTCTTCGCTGACTCTCTCTGTCCCAGCAGTAAACTGGTCTGAGCTGAAGTGTTTAATTTCAGCTATGCAGCACGTGGATCTCGAGGCCCATGGGACCCTCGGAGGAGCGCATTTCCTTGTGCCAGCTGATACTTACTTTTGCTAGCATGAGTAGCAGCAATCTGTCTGGAAGGCATGAGAGTGCGGTTTCTCGTGCGAGCTCAGAAGGAAGGGGAATGTTTAGCGATACGAATAACCAGATCTGTTCCCTCTCCTCTCTTCAGAGTCCCTCTGAGTCCAAACTTGCAGTTTTCCGTCTCAATTTTACCACCCTACCCCAAGCTTGGAAATTGCCTTCAGAAGACCACACAAAGAATATCATTTGACTTGCCGGCCAGGTACAGCCTAGTGAGAATTAAGAGTTCCAGTGCATCCCTGTTTTGATTGTTTTGTCTACATGTGCCCATATGATCTTTAATTACTTGGCCGAATCTTGGTTTGTATTACGGCAGCCAGTGAATCACATGGATGCAAGAGGCAGTGGAGTTTAGATTGCAGAGACAATCAGAAATCTGTAACTATTCCTTGCTCGACTTGCGAACTTGAATGATGATCCATCGTTGTGCGTTGTTTTTTAATGAATAGCCAATCTACCTATGCCCTGTAAAGCTAAACTGGAAAGAGGACTGTAGGGCAATAGATTTTGAAGCTGATTTGAGTTCAGTTCAGAAGAACTTAACGAAGGAGTTATTCTGTGATAGATTTTGATCTGATTTTGAAACAGGGTAATTTTGATCTCTTGCAGTATAACACAAAGCTGTCAATGATAAGCAAGTTAGCTTGATGGTGTGTTGTTCGTACTGTGATGCCGGTTTTGAGGTCAGACCACATTCTGACCCATGCACATTACATAGCCAGAATGTGCGCTGCAGAGTCATTTTGCCTTTTTTCTGCCTGTTGTTTGTGAAATCTCTCCATCGGCCTGTTGTGATAGCTCAGATTATTGCTGATTCAGAGTCCTAATAGGATGTTTGAACAAGCGTGACAAGTTTTTCTTTCCTTCCCGCCTTTCGATGAGGTTAAGAGGGTTTATATTTGAATAGCTGTTGGATGTATTCGATACAAGCATGTACGGAATATTATTTTTACGTTCAAGATTTAGGAAATTTTCTGAACGAACATTCCAGGATTTGAAATAGCAATGGCCAGGAACAAGACATACAGATGTTTCAATTGCAGGTGGATCAGAAGCTAATGGAAGCAGTTTGTTTTCAAGTTTTGTCAAAATAATGACAGTTGTTTACAACCACTTATGAAATTAGTTGCTTGAGATTTTCTACTTAAATGCTTTGTAGTGTTTTTCTCTCCCTTCTTTATGCTGCTCCTAGTAGTGAAATTTTTTTATGCCAGAGAAGTTCCCTGGATAGAAGGGGGAGATTTTTTTGATTAATTGTTTTATTCTTATTCCGTGTAGGGTTTGTTCAGGGGTGCAGGTAAAGAGTTTATTTGTTCATTGGTCTATATAGTTCCGCAGTTTAAAAAGGCGTGGGTGCTACGGGAGTAGATTCAGTATGCCTTAATTTGCTCTTTCTAGCCGCTGCGTTCTCTAGCCTTTTTGTTCCCAGTGTTTTAAGAAGGGTTGCCAACCTCAGCTGGTCCAAAACGTTTCTGTATGAAGGAAGAGGACTGAAGAAAAAGAAGACAAGAATGGTCTTGGCAGCTGCCTCTGCACTTTTTTCCAAAACTGAATTGGAGAAATGTCAAGCTAAGGAAGAAATAAGTAGCTAGAGGGATTACAAGAGCTGGATGCTGGTGACCTGTGTAGCCATAATGCAAAGTACACGGCTGATCTGTGGTCAGCAGTAACACCACGATGAATTTTTTCAGAAGTTTGATAAAGGCAGGGAGGAGTAATCAGTGAGAAATTACGCTGCAGATCATCTGTTGATTAAATTACATGGGAACCCATGTAACGTTCATCCCTGTGCGGTGTGCTAAGCGTGCCTGAGTCATCTCTGACGTTTGTCCAACTAGTCCTGTAAACTGTCTGGTGGAGGAGTCTGTGCCCTCCCTACCTTGGTGCCAGTTTCCAGTCTCCTCTCCCCCTGCTACCAGAAACCGTTTCTGAAGATCAAAACTATTTTTCTTTGCTTTTGGTTAAGCCGATTTCTTCGTACTTGATGAAGACATGAAGAAGAATTGATCACTATGTTCTTACGGCAGTTTCTCAGGAAGTGCTGTTACGCCTATTCCCTCCTACAGCCTTTTGTTTTTTTTCAGAAAACAAGTGAAGCCGCTTCCCTTTTTCCCTGTAGGTCCTGTCTTACATGCTTTGTTATTGCTGTTGTATAGAGTTACCCTGCTCAGGTGAGTCTCCCAGGAAGAAAACAGAAGGCTGTATGTCCATGTACTAGCTATAGCAGACCGACTAAACACCAACGAGTACTTAGTACGGTACTTCTGTAGAACTAGCTTGTCACGAGCCTGAGATGGCTGTCAGAAGCTGGCATAAGTTTGTCATTAGCGGACAGAAGTGTGTCAGTCTGCTAATAAATGTGTGAATATACATAGAATTGCAATTGTTCTGCACTAATTTTCCATGTTAAGTGACTAATTTCATTAATTGTCTGTCTCACAGTACTGGCTGGATCCTGCAAAGACCCTCGCTGAACATAAAGAATTGATAAACAGTATGTATTTAATTTGAACTTAAAGAACATACCTGAAGATGAAGTAACAGAGGCAGTGTTTCATATATACAGCCTATAAAGCATTTATATTCTAGTCACAACAGGTTGATAGTTCTTGAACAGGGTTATTACTGCAGTTCATACTGTGTCAAGACTTCACAAATAGATTGAACCTACCATCATTTTACAGTAATTTGCGTGGTTATTGTCCAAAGATTTCTCTGCGCTTAGATTTTATTTTTGAATAAAAAATGGTGCCATTGTTAACTTGTATAATTAACTTTGTAGTTGCTGTGATACCTCTGCCATACTGTACCATACCATAACCAACTTAGATTCCTTTTTTGCTTCCGAAAGGAAAAGTAGTGCCTCTTACTGATAATACGGTGTCTGTGGTTACTGTCACTCTTCAGGTATCACAGATGCAAGATCTGTTGTTTTTATTATAATTAAAGAACACAATAAGATTATTTTACTAAAGAATTTGGAGACCTTCTATTAAAAGATATAGAAGTGGAGCAAGCGTGAAATAAATGTAGCTATAAGAATCCCAGTACTGAGTTAGGTGAATCTTTCGGGAGAATAACAATTCTAAAAGGTGAATTAGAAAAGCTTTTCCAAATATTCCTTAATTAAAGTGGCACATAGTTAAAATTGCTCCATAAGATATTTGGAAATGTGCATGGGATTAGTATTCAGTATTATGACAGGGAATCGCATTTCATGCACAATTACATTTTTCAAGAAGTTTCAATGGAAAATGTATCTAAAGATCAAAATCAAGCAGTAAAAAAAAATCTTGGAGAAGTAGTAAGTTAGCAATGTAATCTAAAGTTAAATCTTCAAAATAAGCAAAACCTCCAAGCACACAGACAAACTGTGAATAAATAAATTTTGTATTTTTTATTTTTTGAGTGTAGATACAGGGATTTGCTATGGGAATGTAAGATTTTTTTCTGAAACTTTCAAGTTTCGTAACATATGGAGATAGGCTTCTTAGTAGGTGTTTTGTGGTCAACTAGAAACAATTCTTAACAATTTACAGTTCATGACAACTAACTTTTACACCAAATATTTTTTTTCCTCAGCTGGACCACCATACACTCTGTATTTTGGCATTAAATTCTATGCAGAGGATCCGTGTAAACTTAAAGAAGAAATAACAAGGTACAGTAATCAATAAGAGCGTAGTTTGAGGATTTCAGGGGAGTAATCTATTCCAACCAGGCGCATATTGTTGTGGTGTGCCTAGGTTGGGGTTTTTTTGCTTGAACATCCGAACATTTTTGCTTGAACATGTATGTGTAGGAAGGGAATTGTGACTAGCTTCACGGTGGTTGGTGTGGACAACTGGAAGCTTGAGGTGAGAAGATGCTCTCTGGTGTATCAAATCCCAAAGAGACTTGTTGTGCGTTTGTGTTTTTTTTTTAAGGAATGCATTGTCACATCTGCGTTTATATTGTGCTGTAATCGAGTTTAGAGTTTATTTGATATCTAATATAAATACAGGGAATTTTCTTCTTTTTTTGACAAGGCTTAAATTCCAGAACTGTTTTTCAAGAGGATTTCTTTTGGTCTTTCTAAAAGTATGCAAAGGAAATTGAAGAGTTGCATGCTTTCGATTCTTCTAACTAAGCTTGGCCTCTACGAAATATCAATATGCACACAGTAACACATGCACACGGATGCACACAGACACATACACACGCATGCTTGCCTTAACTCTCATGCACAGGATTTTCTGTTTGCATTACTTATGAAAGGTCTCAGACAATTAGTTTTAGGTTCAAAAGGAAATTTGTGAATTTGAATAGGTAGGCGGACAAAATCAGTGCGCTGGCTTGCATTAATAAATGCCAAAATAATTCTTTTGATGTCCTAGGAATATGACACATGAGAATTTGTTAGAATGCACGCAGGGTTTTTAATTTTACTTAATCAAAGGTGACAGTTGTTGCAGCACAGGCAGAACATTTCTCTTGTACCAGAGTGAGAAAATTGTTTTGTTTCCACACTACTACGGCAGAAACGGAAGTCTCCAGTATAACAAGATTAAGGCTCTCCTGGTAAAAAAAACCCCACCAGTGTGACTTTGCAGGTAAAAGAGCGTAAGCTGGCTGCAGTCTGATGGCCCTGTACCACGAAAGCTTGAAGCAGTTTTCCTGTACTTTTCCAGAAGCACTTTCCACACTGCTCACAGGGGAAGACAGATGGCCCGGGGAAGGGAGCTTCGGCCACCGAACCTGTTGTGATTGCGACCTGGGAGGCAGGGTGGATTTCTGCCTGGGAAATGACAGGGGCTGAATTTTCAAGAACTCTTTCTCTTTGCCTTGTGATAAGGTCTGTCAGTGATTTGCACTGCTGATAAGGTGTGCAAATCTAGTTGAGAAGCATTTTCATATAATTAGTAAGCCTGTCTTCGTTGCTGCACAGTGTTGGGTCATGCAGAATTTGCACCTTAAAAGGTACAGAGGGAGGGCATAAGAAAACAGTATGTTTATATTGACAGTCGTCCACAAAACACATTGAAGAGTCAAATGACCTCAACATTTCTGAGCATTTATTCCTGTAGGCTGTTAGACCTTGGAAGGAAGGTGTACCTTTTCAGAAAAAAAAAAACCAAAACCCAAAAACCTTCTTCTGCTTAGATGGGATTAAAGGCCCTATTTTTCTTTATAATAATAATTTGCTGCTGAATTGTGTAATTCCACTGATGTGTTAACCGTTTTGTGCTAACTGATGTGTTACTTTGGAGCATGTGCTTATTGCTTTAATGGGTATGATAGCGAGTCTGTTGTTATTAGATGTTGATGATCTGTGGCGTTACGTGATTATTATTTGCAAATAATGAAAATCTGTCGCATTTGTAATTGCTTCACAGCAAAATCTGTCTGGCTTGTTTGCAAAAGCTAATGCTGCGGCGATTCATTTGGCATTTACTGGATGCGTTTACTGGAGCAAACTAGTGCTTAGGCCCTCTTACGTACGCACGACAAACTAGACAGCACACAAGACTGCGAGTGCTTTAGCTACAAGTTTGGACAAAAGGCCTGGTTTTGTGAGTTTAGCAATGTCAGTGGGAATTGAGATTATTCTCTTTATAATAGTCACTTAAGCACTTATCGGTTGGCTCTGACTGTTTTTTGCACGAAGGTGGATTTTTTTGCAGTTTCCCATCCTGCTTTATTTTGAGACTACACTATGAGAACGCAGAAATATAGATGTCTGCTACGTGGAAAGACGTTTGTAGCATCATCTGGTATGAAGCTCCGCACTGTAGAGATGGAGAAGTGCTAACAGAAAGATGAGTGCAATATCAGAAATGTATTTCGTGTTAAAAAGAAGGTGCTGCTTACTCCACAGTATATGTAAAATAATCTTTGTCATTGTCATCGCTCATACATAGATTTGTCTAGATAGGACTGGCAAACATAAGCTAGAAGCAGTACTGAGACGTTGCTCAGAGTGAAGAAACAGTGAGTGTATGTGCTTTGTGTTGCCTAGTGACATACCCAAAAAATTCTTACGTGGTGCCCTGGTTCTTTAAGGTGGAGAATATTAACCACTTTTTTAAGGATGACATTCCTACTATAAAATCTGTCACTGCACAAATTCTGTGGGATCATTAACCAGAAAGACACTGGTATCCTTATTCAGAGGAACATCTGGGCTGATAAAATCTAGTAAATTGTATCGAATCTTAAATGATTTGTGGATCTGCTATCATGTAACCTGCAGTTGGCCATCTTCCCTGAAATCAACGTAGATGCACTTTGAACTTTCAGATTATTCCAAGGTGCTTTCATAAGTAACTTGTACTAACACAGAGTAAATTATGTGCAGTGCGGCTGGATGGCTCTACATAGATGAAGTTGAGTTAGTCAATAATGAAAAAGCTACATGTTTGTATGGATGACCACTTTTTTCCTTTAAAAAGTTACCTTCTCGGTATTGTTGCATTTTGTATGAACTTCGTGCAAGAAATTCGCTTAGGATGATGTGAAACACTGTGTAAGTCTGTTGTAATAAACCTGGACAAAATCCAAACAGCATTTAAAAGATTTCCTGTAAATGAGTATGGGGAGTTCCAGAACCAAACAGATCCTTTGCAGGATAGCTTGGTTTCTTGTCTTTACTTTTCCATCTGTTTTATGCATACTATTTTACTATAAGTGGTCTTAGTACATGCTTCATCAAGTATAGAAGCAGGCTGTCACTTTGAAAATTACGTTTTTACCCCTGCTGTGTCTATTTCAAGAAGGAGAGTACCCTATGCTGTGATAGATACAATTAGCTGCTGATGGTATGCCCATCATCTTTTTCATGGGGGTATGGACACCCATCAAATCTGCTTGCTGCTCTGCAGTTGGCACTCTGTTGTGTGGGGAGGGAACCTTTGGGTGATGAAGAATCCAATACCCAGTTCTCCCTTACGTTCATCCACCGATCAGGTTGAACTTCGTCCCTTCAGTAGGTTTCTTGTTCAATTTTTTCTGATTTCTAGCCCTCTTTCCCACTTCCTGACTGCTCTATGAAAGTCAAAAGAGAGAAATTACGTTTTCGGGAGGAAAACTAATTGTATCTGCGCAGTATAAGTAGATGGGAAAACTACTACCTAGGTTCTTTCACTAGATCGATCTTAGTTGTTGCTTCAAGTCAATAGAGAAGTCGTCATTTAGAAAAGAACACAGGTTTTGACTGTCACGTAGTTGTGGTACGTGCTATGTCTTCAGTAAACTGGAAGATGATGAAACATTACTTGGTGCATCAGACTCAATACAGAAATAATAACTTTGTTTTCTCTTTGTGTTTTAGGTATCAATTTTTCTTGCAGGTCAAGCAAGATGTTTTACAGGGCCGTTTGCCTTGTCCAGTCAACACTGCAGCACAGCTGGGAGCATATATAATTCAGTGTAAGTTCTTCTGGCCAACTGAGAGCTTATTTCTTTTAATCCTGCTTTGTGATTAGTTTTAAGTGGTGACTGAAAACTTCACTAACACTTCATGCATTCATTTCAAAACAGGATAAAACTAATATGACTGATTTCAGCTAAAGAACTGTGAATAGATGATCATTCTGAAGGGATGATACAGAAGCAATATAGAAGTTAATGTAAAGAAGAAAGTGAGAAGTCAGTCTGAAGACTCTGCCAAACACTCTTTTCCTTGCTGAGGAATACCTTGTCATGTACTTAAGACTTCATGACTTACTCTGGATTGCATATAAAGTATGACAAAATCTTCATCAGGCAGTTTACAGATTTGATGGGCTGTTGGCAGCCTCCAGCTAAGAAAGCCTATCAAATAAAAGATTCTTTAAAAAATTGTGTTATGTCAGTATGAATGCACCTATGTTTGCAGGGAGGACGTTTTTTGATCTGAAGTGAGGCATTTTAATTCCGTCTGTCATTTGTCTGCATTCATACATCAGTAGTTAGCTTTTCAGAAGTGGATGTTACTTGATAGAACTAGTAATCAGTTGGAAAGGAGCTGTATGTCTACCAGTTCGTTATTCCTTTCACATTACTGCTCAAGCTATGTATTCAAACACAACTGGTAACCAAAAATTGTATGATGAGCCATGCTGGGACGTATATCTGTCATTTGTTCTGTGTTAAATTTAGGTTTCTTATGAATGAAATACATTAAGCAAATTATTTGTGTTATTGGTATTCCAAGTGGGACTCAACAACACAATACAACATAAAAAATAATCCTCCTTTCGTTTCTATTTTAGGACAACAAGGCAGAATAATTTGCGTGTGACGTAGGAGTGGGCATTGTGCAGAATTTCATGGTTATATGTGTTCATGAAAAGCTAAAATTTCAGGCAGTTTTTATTTTTGTACAGTTATTTTTAACTTCATTTTGCTGTCGAAGAAATGTGACACGTCATACTCTGAAAAACTATTTGCAGTGCAATTTACCGGCATAGGTGCCTTCCCTGAAAAATACTGCGAGTATGAAATTGGAGAATATGTGGTGATAGTAACATCTTAAACGTATGATGAGAAATGAGTGAAAAGAATAAATTCTTGTCCTTTAGTACTCTAGCACCTTGTAAGGTGTTTAGAGTATGAGGAGCTGTTGTTTTGGTATAAAATCTTGTTGCTGTGATTTTAATCAGATATTTTATTAGAAGACAATGAGGAAGCTCACGTGAGAGAGGAGAGGTAAAGCCTCTCTGGGGGACTGGATGGGAAAGATTACATTCAGTGGGTTAAGTTAGTCCTGGCAGCAGCAAGCATATGTTCCCATTGACTCTATAAAAAGCTTTGTCACTTTATTTAGGGCCTGCAGTTCGAAGTATATAAGGGCACCTGAGAAGTGTCTGTTTCAGATACTGAAAATACGAACCCAAAGCATCAGCACCAAGGTCAACAGCCTTTCCAAGGGTGATGTGCCAGACCATGCCTTTGTTCTATTGCGAACTGAGATGAAGTGTGTTTGTGGGAATTCACTAACAGCTGAGCAGCTCTGCTTCTGTAATGGTATCAGCGGTGTCTTTGCTGGTGGAGTTAGCAGCTGCTGAGGTCCTGGGGAGGAGTTGGGACCACGTGTTCTTACAGAGTCCTCTACCCACGTCCTGGTCCAGCCGCAGGCCCTGCTTTCACCGTTCAGGTTGTGGCTGGGTGTCATCTTTGGTCTCCAGGCAGATCATGTCCTTAGTACGTGAATCGTTTTCCTCCTTTTGTGGTCAAAGACTGCAGACTATTAAGTGGTGATGGTAGAAGATCAGTACCCATGGCACAGTTTGCAGAATATACCAATTTTCCTATCGGGAATGCTGGAGTTGTTGCTGTTGCAGTCATTCCTGTTCTTATTCCTGCTATGGGGCAAGAACCACATCGTTTTTGTGGAGGTTTTCTAGAGAAACTTCTCAACATCTCTGCTAAGCAGATCACTATGTTGTTCTAGAAACATCATTAAATTCTGGAAAGAAACGTGAGTTGTTAGAAGAGTCTTTTTCTTCTTGGGTCTTAACACGTCCTTTTGGCTATGTTGTCGTCTTAGTGGGCATTGGGTAGAAACCTTCTGTGAAGCTTTTCTCAGAGAAGCCCATACTATGCAGGTAGTAAAACCTGAGTAAACAGGGTTATTAAAAAATTGAAATACTAGCTTTATGAGTTTTTCAGATAGATTCAATTATAGTTAAGCACAGTAGAAGTGAATTTTGACCAAGGTGCATATTTATTTTGTAACTGGATTGCAACATGTAAACTGATACGACTAATGTATGCAAACTCAGGGTTGTTTCAAAGAGAGGTATATTGGCTATTCGTTATGTTCTTCTCTTTGAGATAATTATTTTTAAAAATTATTTTGATTTGAAAGCGAATTTAATGTTCAGGAAACATATCAATATTTTTTTTGAAAAATGAAGTCCTGTGTTTCCTCACAAGAAGTGACGCTTACCCTTAGTAGGGCATACTTCTGGGTGTCTCAGGATATTGGTCTCCATTCACATTCCCACGCTGACATTTATGGTAGGAGTCCCAATAAGAATATGAATTAGTTCTGTCTGTAATATTACAGCTTATTGTGAGGGCATAGATATTCCAAACACTAGACTTTTCTTCTACACTTCTTTTACATATGCTGCCAAATAATATCTGTCATCAAATTTCAACTTTGCTAGCTTGGACAAAATTATATCCAGTCCTGTAGAAGTGGTAGATTTCCTGTCAAAACCTCCAGCTCTTTGAACCTTCCATTTCTCTTTTGAAATTACTGGAGACATTTTTTTTCGTGTTTTATGTGCCTAATATGAACAGTTCTGTGCTGTCTTTGGTTTTTTTAACTGAATGCGTGGTAAATCGGCAGGCAGATATAAAGAAGTGGCTCAGCACCAGTAGGTGGATTATATAACGTATTTTTTGCTTAACATAAAGCATTGAAAATGGGTGACGTTTCTTTTCTTCTTGTGTCTTCTAGCTGAGCTGGGAGACTATGACCCGTATAAGCACACTGCAGGCTACGTCTCAGAGTACCGCTTTGTTCCAGACCAGAAGGAAGAGCTGGAGGATGCCATAGAGCGGATACACAAAACCCTGGTGTAAGAATTCAGTACTGTTGGGAACTTGGCAGATAACATCAGATTCGGAGATGCTTGGTAGGTGGGGAAGGGAGCAGCTTGTGGTGGAGGTCTCTAGACCCGAGGAAAGAACACAGGGCATCCAGGTACGCCCCTCAGAAACAGAAAACGTTTTACGTTTGGAGTTTTTGTTTCAGGAACTGAGTAGGACAGTAACTGGAAATACGATGTCTGTCAGACCTAGGTACGAGTGTTTCAGAACCAGCAGTTTTAACAGCACTCCTGCTTCCTCTTAGTTTTGTCGTTAAGAACAGTGAAATAAAAATCTGTGGGTTCACTTCTGTGTTCCAGGACAGATTTCCTGCATAATTTTGGACAAATTTCTTATGCTCATGCCCCAGTCTACCGTCTGTCTAATGGGAATAATAACATTTCTTTTTTTCGTACTGCCCTGTGTATTCAAATGGACTGTTAGGACAAAACCACTTTTAATCTGTACAGCACTTGGTACAATGAAGCCTCTATTTTCTTGCCAGATCCTTAGCTGGGATAATGAAGGAGTGCTTGTAGCAACCTGCACGAACCTTTGTGGGAGGTACCAGGAAAGCAGTTTGCATGCTCATGGTTTAAGTGATAATCTCGGTTGCAACATCTGTGTGAATTAAAGAGACAGTTTGGTTTTACAAGCATAAAGTCCCTTCATGTTATTAACTGACATATCTTAAATAAAACACATTGGTAGTGGTCAATATAAAGGATTCCACTGTAAGGAAGAACATACGATTTGTAAGAAAAAAACAGCACCTAGAAACAGAATCATCAGGCACCAGTAAATAACACAGGGCATTCAAAGTGCTGGTTTTTAGACAAAACCCAAACGAATTCCAAAACTTTGCGTGTGATGGTAAAGCAATGGGAACACAGGGTGTCTGGTGGGCCTCAAAATAATTTTGGTTTAAACTAAGCAAGGCACTACAGAGGTTCACAGGCATTGAACCTGCACCTGATAAAATTTCTTATATGTAAGAATGTGCTGAGAAAGTGAGAATAAGCTAGAGTTACGGTACTTGGCAGGGGCAGCTGTTGAAGAGATTGTAGGAGGAGAATATTGGACACACTGCAGACAGGACGAATGAGAACTGCAGGGATCTGAAGCATTACGTCAGCAGACGTGGGAGATCCGTGCAATCCCAACTTAACGTTTGTGGAAGTTGGAAAAGACAGATTCATTTTTATCATAGAGACTGCAAAACTTCAATTCTCCATCTTCCAGTTATTGGAATAATAATCACCTTGGACACAAAACATGTGAGTTGTGCTATCATTGGCATTCTGGATAATCTCTGCCTGCCGGTGGATTCCAAGATGCTGCTTTGGGAGTCGGTTGATTTTCTGTCAGCCTGCAATTTGTGCATACAGTGCTTTCCCTTGATTACTTGTCAATGGAGTGCGAAGCAAAACCGCAATAAGGACAACCAGGAGGTGGACTGGCGTGCCCAACAGATAAGCAAAGCAAGATAAGAGCTAGTAACCTCTGGCCCCATCAGTTCTGTCAGGGCTTGAGAGAGGAACAACAGCAGCAACACAGGGAGGAAAAACATAGCAATCTCATAGGGAGGTTGGAGCAAAGAACATAATTTCCAGTAAAGAAGGCAAAGCCAGAAAGTGATCCCGTGTAAATATAGCTTAAATACTAGATGCATTTGCAGCAGCTGTGTAAGTGGCCTTCTTAAGGGGGAGTTTAACTCTACACCGTCTCTAGGAATACAAAAAATATAAAAAAATCCTCAGCAGTTCAGAGCCACTTTTTGTCCCACTTATGTCCTTCTGTGTATGAGGTACCTTCAATGGAATTAGTTTTAGACCGAAGTGCGTTTGGTTTATGAATAACGGAGGCTGGACCACCAGTCGCTATGTGAAAGCACTACAAGTCAGAGGGATTTGGCTTCCCAAGCTACTGTTCCAAATATTAGACCATGGTGCCTTCAAAAATGCGCAGTGTGAAATTGGTTTTGAAAACAAAACACGTGCCAGAAGTTCAACTGTACATAAAGCCCCCCCAAAAAAAAGATTTATTTGCTTATCTCCAAGTTCATGTTCCTGGTAAGCGTATAGAAACTTGTTCTAACAAATCCAAGTTAGGTGCAATTGTGATATAACCATTTATTAAGATGAGAGCAGTAAGAAACATTTTATGAGTATGTTCATCATACCCTTTGTCAAAGTTACGCAGAGATAATCAGAGCTAGCCATCTTGTACGTAGATCTAGATTTCTTGATTGTCTTGCTATAATGAAGCCAGTCTGGATAAAGGTTAAGTAATTTCTTGCCCGTAGTTTTGCATGTTAGTGTTATTTGTGCCTTGTTTAATGAGAATAGGTATTAACTCAGAGACACGGCTGTTCTCTTTGGAAAGTTCTCCTGTAATTGGAGTCTGTGCCAGTTGCCACATTGACCTGAGCTTTCTCTCCCAGGGAAGAGGGTCTGGTGTTCAATAATTATTTCTGTTTGGTTGCCTGACTGCCTTAAATTAATGGATGAGTTATACATAACCTTAACTACAGATCCTCTTGTGAAGTAAGAAAGTACTGGTTTTTCTGTTCCAGAGATTGGGAGCTGAGTCACATCACAGAGGTTGTGTTTGAGAAATTAAACTTGAGATGAATTGCTACGTAGCAGGCCACTGATACTAGGCAACCTTCGTTCCTCCCTCTCAAGTTTCTGTAGTCATTAGTGTAGTAAATCAGATTAAGACCCGTTTGCCTCAAAAAGTTTACAACCTTTAAGATGAAATTCAGAAGCCAGGAGAACAATAGTTGCGAAGAGGAGTGATAAATGTCTTAGCACTGTCTGTAGTTTTTTTATATGATTACTGATCTAAAGCTCTGATACTCGATTGCTGCTTGGCTGCAGTTGGGTGTCAGGGGTTTAGCAGCATCAGAAAAGACAGAGAAACTAAGGTGTACCCGTTGCTAGTTCAGCCTAACTGTCATCGTCAGCACCGCCAGCACTGACTTCTGCACAGGTAACATTGGTCTCTTTAGTTAAGGAGCTTCAAGCTAGAATGGCTAAGGGTGTATCCCAAATGATCTCACCTACCAGAGGCATTCTAGGGACAAGTTTGTGCTATGGTTTGGAAGAACTTCTTCACCCTTTCTGGAGACCAGCATGGAAGCGTGGGATTTTTTTGCAAGACAGCTGTGGCACTGCATGTACCTTGCTTCTGCTAGTTATGTCCTGATGATAAACTGGTTTTGGTTGCAGGTTATCTCTCAGTTTTTTACATGGTACGTAATACAAGCCACGTAATTCAGGGATTCGTTCAGGTTGCTGTTTTTTTGAGCTAATTTCTAAATCAAATAAGGTGAGGGAAGCATGGAGGCGGTTTCTGACCGCATCAAGTCTCTGCAGCCTGCCTACTGCGATTGTTGTCTCATGTGTAAACCAGCATGACATTCCCAAGGTCAGATAGCAGGGTGAGGTGACCTGATGTTGTCCTGCACATCTGGAGGAGCAAGGAGTGCTTCAGGACTTGCACATGAGGAAGCAGACACTCGTGGTGCTGGAGGAGGGACATGATCCCTCAGTGTGAATGGGAGAGTTTGTGTTGGTCCTCTGACATTGCATGTTCCAGTCTGCAGCAGAACTGGGACTAACTGATACTTGGCAAGTCAGCTGTTCATGTATTTTGAATCGATATTAGATGCCCAAGTGGAGACCAGTGACGAGTGGTGTTCCTCGGGGGTCAGTATTGGGACTGGTGCTGTTCAACGTCTTTGTTGGTGACATGGGCAGCGGGATTGAGCGCACCCTCAGCAGGTTTGCCAGCGACACGAAGCTGTGTGGTGCGGTTGACACGCTGGAGGGAAGGTATGCCGTCCGGAGGGACCTTGACAGGCTCGAGAGGTGGGCTGGTGCGAGCCGCATAAAGTTTGTCAAGGGCAAGTGCAAGGGGTTGGGGCAATCCCAAGCACAGATACACAGGCTGGGTGGAGAATGGATTGAGAGCAGTCCTGAGAAGGACTTAGGGGTGTTGGTTGATGAAAAGCTCAATGTGGACCAGCAATGTGCGCTTGCAGCCCAGAAGGCCAACTGTATCCTGGGCTGCATCAGGAGAAGCGTGACCAGCAGATCGAGGGAGGTGATTCTCCCCCTTTACTCTGCTCTAGTAAGACCCCACCTGGAGTATTGCATCAGGCTCTGGGGCCCCAGCATAAGAAGGATGTGAACCTGTTGGAGCAAGTCCAGAGGAGGGCAGTGAAGATGATCAGGCCTGGAGCACCTCTCCTCTGAAGACAGGCTGGGGCAGCTGGGGTTGTTCAGCCTGGAGAAGAGAAGGTTCGGGGGAGACCTCATAGCAGCCTTCCAGTACCTGAAGGGGCCTACAAGAGAGCTGGAGAGGGACTTTTTACAAGGGCATGGAGCGCTAGCCTGAGGGGTAATGGTTTTAAACTGAAAGAGGCTAGATTCAGATTAGATGTTAGGAAGAAGTTCTTCACGATGAGGGTGGTGAGACCCTGGCACAGGGTGCCCAGAGAGGCTGTGG
The DNA here is from genome assembly GCA_013398225.1 of Steatornis caripensis. Lineage (NCBI taxonomy): Eukaryota > Metazoa > Chordata > Aves > Caprimulgiformes > Steatornithidae > Steatornis > Steatornis caripensis. The sequence continues at coordinate 352,948 of VZSC01011159.1, forward strand.
CTGCCCCCTCCCTGGCAGCGTTCAGGGCCAGGCTGGATGGGGCTTTGAGCGACCTGGGCTGGTGGGAGGTGTCCCTGCCCACGGCAGGGGGGCTGGAAATGATCTTCAAGGTCCCTGGAAGCCCAAACTATTTTGTGATCCTGTGGTTCTGTGGGGCATAATGAAAGCTAAAATGCCCCTGATAGTTAGCTTCAAGTGTGGTTTTCAATATTGTTTAGGGCCGTCGGTGGGACTCAGATGCTGTTTGTCCATCTAAATGAGCAGTGTATGTCTGCTGCATGGCTGTTACGTTGCCTGCTCTGTCATTACCAACTGCAAGGACTGTTTTACTTTTGGGGTGTATTGTCAGGTTGTGAGATGCTGAGGAGAGTTTGTTTTCATACACGGTAAAAATGAAACACTTACCTGTTGTAATGGTGGGAGTTGTTTCAAACCCTGACATTCTCCTTTCGCCTTCATATTCTGTCTTCCCCATCTGCGTTTGGGAGGACTTCGTCCTCCGGCTTCCATCTGCTTCCTTCAGAAGCTCCAGCTCACATCTTTACGTCCTTTGATATTTCTGCAAATACAATTTCTTATAAATTATGTATTATTGGGAAAGTATTTATACATATGCACGCACTTATTTGACGTTGGGGCCTTTTGGTACCTTCAGAGACAGGTGAGAATACCGGGATAAGCACATCAGCATTTTTCTAAGTCTGGTCACTAAGGAAACACTAACAGCAGTATTTAAGTTGGTGTTGGATTCTAGCATTAATACAGTAGTGGGGTGATCCGCTTTGCTCAGGACTGATATTTAGCCTGCCTAGGAACTCAGTAAGACAATGCTGCTCCATTGAACATTTTGCTTGCATTTCTGGGGGCTACCAACAAGAGCTAAAAAAAAAAGATGAAGCTGTGCAGTAAATTTTTATAGCAGAAGTGGATGAAAGACGTCAGATGTGACAATGCCGACATGCTGACTATTCAGTGTTCTGCCTATTCTGAATACAGAGATGAATCACAGATCTACTGGGAGATCCAGCTCTTGAGGAAAGGGATTTCTCTTACAAGCTTCGGGTCTGCTGCTTTTCCAGGAGCTTTCCCTTGGAAAGAAGGGCCAGCGCCTGCAACAGTATCAGTGCCGCTACGTGGATAGGATGGACTGAAGCAACCCATCTCCCAGACACAAAGAAGGCATTTTAAATACCTGTTCTACAGCCAGCGCTGCTGTTTCACGTGTTTCGTGTTAGATGTGTTTTGTAGCTTGTCAGGCATAACGCAAAGTTGGGAAAACGTGGAAAGTAGCTGCTAGGCTGGAGAGAATTGGGAGACAAGAAGCAAGATTGTGCATGTTGCAGGACTTGTCCAGGTCTTGAGTTAAAATGTTGGGCTGTGCTTCACACCTCGAATTTGAACGTTAGCAAACGCAGTGAAGTATTTCCCCAAGAGAGCAATTACAGTGTGAAGCAGGAGGTGCATCTTTTTGGGTTTATATTTTCACATGTGCTTTACTTTCCCAATAACAATACAGCAGTTTTCACAGAAGTATTAAAAAGGAGTGAAGATGAAAACGTAGCTTGAGTTATTTCAGGCGTGCAACAGAGTGTCTTGCTCTTGTGTCAATGGCAGTTATTAAGGGGAGGACAAATTAAATTTTGAGGATAAGTCTGTTGAAGGCTTTGAATTTATTTAGTAATTTTGTACTTTTTGAAAACAAATCCTTCATCAGTGATGTCAGATGTGTTCCTAGTAGCCAGTTTGTTTTTCCCCACCAGTTTTCCCCTGTTGTTTCCAACCTGCATGCAGCTGATGGTGGTTTTTAACTGATGAACTGCTGTTTGCACATAGGAAGGCAAGCTGGTTCTTTGAAGCCTGTAATCTCGTGAGACAGACTCTAGACTTTGTTTTCACAGTAGCAGACTTGGGTATTACCACTTGGTGTGACTTCCTGTAGGCAAGATTTTATGAAGAAAGGAATATTTTATCTGAAGTCGTGAACTCTGCTTTCAGAAACCCTTTGTGATTTCATAGCACTGCTATGGGGAAATAGTACCCCAGTCAATCATTCCATTCCTGCTTTATTAATAATCACGTAGTTGTTGAAAAAAAGGTTATTTTGCATATTCAAGCCTAAAACCGAAATGTCTGAAGTGTATTTGTGACAGCAGGGAAGAGATGAGCCACTGTAGTAGGCATACAGTGTATACATGGTAGCATATATCTGTGGTAGGATCCTAAAGCAGAGAGTTTAGTAGAAGTTTGTGCCTACTGTCCAGTGGCACTTGGAATGGGCAGAAGTACAGTGCTGAAAGGATAATGACAGTCTAAACAAATGGTAGGAAGGGTTGCATACCTGTCCAGTGAACTGTATTTATTAATATGATCTATTTTAATATGTTGAGTGGAAGTGCAAGGTTCTTACACAGAATTTTGTTTGCAGGGGTCAAGTTCCTGCTGAGGCAGAAGTGAACTACTTAGGGGTGGCCAAATCCCTGGAAATGTATGGAGTGGATCTCCATCCTGTTTATGTAAGTATTGTTTAATGTTTCAGACTTGGTAACAATGGAAAAAAAAAATCCTGTACTGATGTAGGGGAGAGTATTTATATAATTTCCTTGTCAAAGAATAACTTGAAAGGAAACACTGTACTTCAGAAATGCAAAGGAAGACATGTTTACAGGCTGGGGGAATTCATTCATTCATGCATACAGAAGCCTAATGGTTTTCAGATGAAAGGCTGTGATTGTGTTACACCTGTAACAAATCAGTTACACTCGGAAAGAAACAATTCAGATAAATAAGACGTAATGAGTACAAGTGTAAGGAGATATGAGAGGGGGTTGTAACCTTTCTCTTTTGACACAAGAATTTGCACATTATTCTTGTGTAAATAACAGCAAGTGTGTGCTGAAAGCTTTTCAATACCATTGCAAAAACTGAGGTGGGGTAGCAGCAACACTGCTGGTTTTTATATTTGTCGGGAAGGTTTTGCTAAAGATCCAGAGTACATTTCTAGCTTTTCCTCTGCTGTATCATGCAGCATTGCAAGTTGTCTGTGTTGCCTCAGCAAAACCCTCCACTTCTTTTGTAAAACAGCATATATGTTGGGATTGGATCCAGGTCATCACCTGGAGGCTATGTGCTCCTGGTGGAAACATCATTTTATCTTGTTTGAATAATTGTGCTTGTGGCAGGTTTTTTTTTTTTGAATAAAAGAAAAACACAAGTTCAAATGGAGAGTTGTAATGTAGATAGTTCACCGAGTTAGGTGTCAGTACTTTGTAAAATTACTTGAAAGAAAATAAAGAAATCAAGATACTACCAGAAGATTAAGTATGTATTTCCTGCTGAAAATTGTGAGCCCGCAATATGGAGTATTTTTTAATGCACCCTGTGGCATAATTGTATTCATATCCCATACTCTGTGCCCCTCCCACCCACAGAAAGCTGGAGGAGTTACTGGAACAAGATTCAACATGATCCAACAAAATCATGTTAAATTAGCAGAGCCTGGAAATTTTTTTTTGTCATAGCTTACTTTCGCTGTGTAACGAGATCCCAGCCTGGGTAATGAGGGGTGAGTTGTAATATGCCGAAGTCTAACCCGTGAATATAATCTTTCCTATTTGTATTACAACAGCAACAGAAGCCCTCATTTGAGACTGAAGCTGCACACGTGAAGAGATGTAGTTCTTTCCCTCGCTTGGTCGTATTAAAAATTGACTTTAGCAGTTGGTTCACTGGGGAGCGCAGGCAGAGCTTGCGGAGGTGTGCTTGGGTTTTCTTACATCGGTAGTCACACAGAAGGACACTCTCTCCAGTCAGTCAGTCTCACAGTTGATATATTTTTGCGGTCTGTGCTCTGCTGCTTTAGAGCTTACAGGGCTCTTCCTCATTGCCTCAAGCAGGGACACAATTGAGCTTTTGCAGCTGACTTTCTTTTAACCTCATGCACTAAGGTTTGCACCTTTTCAAGTGTAGGGCACATCTGATTTCGGCTACTGACTGTAAATTGGGGAGGTGGTGGCCTTCCGGCACTCTGCACCGGGGTGTTCTCTCCTGACGCAGTTCTCAGTCTGGATAGGGACCTCAGGAATGGTTTCCTTTGGAGGAGATGATACTTCCTTGCATGTCGCTACCCATTCTGAACAAGCAAAAATGCTCTGAATCTCTCAAAGGAGCTACTTCACTTGGTAGGAGGACGCAAGCGATACTATTTCAGGAGGAACAGGGCAGCTGCAAGGTTATGTTGTAGTAGAATAGGTCAGAAAATCACTATTTACCTTCAGCTGAAAGTTAGGATGTCTGTTGCATTCATGTCTGAAAAAAGAGTTTAGTTTCTGAGTTTTGGCCAATTGTCAAATGGCCCAAAGTAATTCCTTAAAAAAAAAAGTTATTTTTGTTTTTCACCATGGCGTGTGAAATCTCCTGTTCTTTCCCTCATTGCCATTCTTTCTTGCCTCTTTGCCTCTGCGCTCACAAGTATTTGCGTAGGAGTTTTCGTCAGTAGATCGAGTACTATTCTCCCACTTGCAAGGGAGAGTGAAACGGTATGTTCAAGTCAGTCGTCAGGCTGACTTCCTCACTAGACCTCACTGCTACAGTGATACAACTTGGAACTGTATGAATGACATACATACATTTTTATTTTCTAGGGCGAGAACAAATCTGAGTATTTTTTAGGATTGACACCCATAGGAGTTGTTGTCTACAAGAATAAAAAACAAGTAGGAAAATATTTCTGGTATGTATAATTTAAATGTGCAGTCTGTGCTAAAACAGTAACAGTGTTGTAGTATGGAAATGTATGATTTGTGATATCTATTTTAAAAGTTAATTGTATCAATAATGGAAGTGTACTTGGAATTCCTAATCTTTGTCTGGATTATAAAGATTTTTAATTCTTTGGTAATCCAAATATTGAAAAAAATAGTTCACCTATACCATACTTAAGCTGAAATGTTTAAATACCGTTAATTTTCTGTGTGCATATCTGGTGCATACCTGAAACAGTTTCTACCTGTGAATTCCTTTTTGTCTTTGTATGTAAATATATACAACTTCATATTTTATTACGCATGAAATTAAAGTCTCATGAAGTTCTGTCTTTTTTTCCAATATTATAGGCCTAGAATTACAAAAGTTCACTTCAAGGAAACACAGTTTGAACTTAGAGTCCTGGGAAAAGATGTAAGTTTTTGTTTTTATTTAAGCCCGAAAGGAAAAAAAAAAAGTAATCTCAGGTCTAATGAAGTGGGAGAAGTCTTAATTTATTTTGTTGAAATTTACTGCAAGAAACCATTAACGTGAAATTAATTTTACTGATAGTTACTGCAAGTACATTACCTGATGCTCAAGTGTAGTATGTTCCTGATGGTGCTTGCAGTTTTATTTAAGAAAGAGGAGAAAGAAATATTTCCTGTCCGCGTTCTGCAGGCAATGGGAGAGAACTTCAGCAAAACAGTGCTGAAGTAGGAATTTTATAAAAAACCTGTATCATTTTATATCGTACTCTGTAAATTAAAGGGTGGACTACTTCTGCAATGCCTTGTTTATGGTGTTACATAGTGCTTTTACACTAGGCCAAATCTGCAGGGAAAGCTAATATTAAGCAAAACGTAGGTGGAGGAAAACTCACAAAGCCATTAGGCGCAAGTAATTTAGTAGCTTGGAAACAGAAGCAGCCACATAATATAGCTTGAAACCCATTTGTCAGAGTTTAACTTCACTGTGCTGTGAGAGAATGCTGTGAGAGAAAATAAAAAAACATTTGAGAGAAAACAGTGTCGGTTCCAGTGGAGCAAGGATAGCAGGTTGATAGCAGGAAAAGAGGTTTAGAGTCAGTGGGAAAAAGAGAAAGGTTTATCACCTTTGAAGCATGTGGGGCAGGGGGAGGAGGAGGAGAGTGTTGAGGATGTAGGGAAAATTATGAAGTGTAATAAAACAAATAGTTGCGGTCAGTCTGTGATTTTTGGTGTCTGATTGAGTTACAAGTTTAGTTTGTTGAGTTATTTTTTTGGAAACACTTTGTAGGTGTCTTTGGAGTATCAGGAGTGAGAGTTACAGTTTTGAAAAATATTAGCCTGCTGGCAGTATTCCCCTTTATTGATTATCTACGTATCTTAATTCATCTATGTAGTTAGTGGTTGTTAGTCCCGTCAATGATTTTTCCATGAGGCCGTTTGGTACGTTCGGTCCATGCTGGGAAATGTAAGCGTACCACTGGCTGGTTGTCGTGGTTCTGTCGCGGACAGCGTTCCTTGTGCCTCTGTAGGTGTGTTGGCAAGGTTTGCTTTTGTTACTCCCAAGTGGTTTGTTTCTGTTTGGCGATCTATGGGAATTCTACTTCTGACGGTGTGTTTGTTGAAATCGGAGAGTTGTTTGAAGGTTGAGGGAAGGCTGGGAAAATGTTTCTCTATTTCCTGTAAAGGATGAATGCCTGTTCATGTATAAGCAAGTCCAAGTTTGACTTAGAGTGAACGGCACTGAAGTGATGCTGTAGTTTCTGTTTGGTGCCACATACGTGTAGTTTTTGTCTGAACCGTGTGGAATTGCAAAGCTTTAACATGCTGAGAAGAAAACCTAGAAGCTTTGGAAAACGTGCTGAAGTTGAAGCTGTGAATGTTGATGGCCAGTGAACACTTACTATTGTGATCATAAGGCAAACACTCTGACAGCACTTGGTAATTTCAAGTCTTGACAGGTACTTTTAGGAAATTGTTCAAGAGAACAGTAAGTACAAGGGTGTGTACCATCATTCAAACCTCCTTTGCAACTAATACTCATTTGAAGTGTTTCTACAGTGCTTCATATCCTAACAAGATCAGGAAAGTCCAAAATGGCCCAGAAAAATTTCCCATTCCCTTTTTTATAAACATTCTGGTGGTATTACTTTGAACAAAATTATGTACTTGAATAAGTAAACAATAGCCTTAATCTCTGGATTAAAGCCATCGTAACAATTCATGCTGTTCTGCGCCCAGAGGAGAAAAACTCGTCAGTGTATTTATACGACCGTATGTTCCAATACTCCTTGAAAACTTACTTCACAACTTCCTTTTACTCCTCTTTTTTGGAATAAATGTTGCCCCTTTACCCTTCCATGTGGGACGCAAGTTTGCGGTATATGACAGGAGAGTAAACATGCCATTTTTACTTCATCCTGCCTCCTGGGATATCACCTTATGGCCCAGGGAGTTAATACTTTCATTGTTTCAGGTGTGGTATACCAAGTCTGGAATGTGTTACGTGTTTCCAGTTAGTTAGAGACAACGCCAGAAAATACTAAGAAGGGAAGAAATAACGGAGACTTTCCCATGTCTTAGATGGAGCTTTATGGCATATAGCAAAGGAGTTAACATCGTGTGATAAGAAGAGCAGATTATTTCTGGATATAGTAGAGTGCTTTGTGTGAGTCAATGTTTTCCGTACTGTAGTGAAAACTCTGTGCAGGCTGGATTTTGCTTTGTGTTCCCACACACTAGCTATCTCTTTTCACGCTGGCGGTCGCCTTTCATGAGTACAGCTGCTCGTCAAGAGGAAGCTGTTGGTGCTTTTAGTACTGATGTGTTGCTCTTCCCCTGCACGGGGTTACTTGTGGTAACTTCTTTGTTCTCCTTTTCAGTAAATTTGTCTGAGATTTTTTTCTAACCCACCAACAGAATTCGAGTGTGTACTTCTCACTAAAGGTGCGGAAGTGGACATCCTGATCTCTGTGACAGATGGCAGGAATGGCAGTCTAAATGTAGAGATCTGTGTCCTTAGGCTACCTAAAAGACGCGCTGTGGGTGCCTGTGTCAGCCGTATTTATAGCTGCTGAGTTTGTTGTTCACATTGTTTCACTTCTCATAAACTTGATGATTTACTGAGCAGAACGTATTTATGCTTACTGTCTTATAACCAAGTAAGGTGCTTCACCTTTCCTGTTCTGTTCTGTAATCTCTTGTACTTCTTTGTGTCTCTTCCATGAGAACATTTCACGTATATTTAACTTCTCTACATTTTTCCTGCATACCTGTTGCTGTCGTGTGCAAGCATCACGGTCGGTGTTTTGGTTTTCTCTTTCACTACTTTGCTTGTGTTACGTGTTTTCTCCCTAAGGCTATTGCTGTTGCCCCTTCATAAACAAAACGCTGCCTGTAATATTTGCCCGTCCATGACTTATCCTGACATCTGAGAGGAATGACCTGGACCAGTTGACAGAAACTCTTTTTCAGTGGTGTGCGTCATTGAGTCGGTATTTCCTTGTCCCCTGAGTGGACCCGCGCTGTGAATTCTGAGCTAGGAACACGTTAAGCTTTCCGTGAAACATCTGAAGTATCATCATGAAATTAGGATCCCTTCCCCTGTGAGGACCGCACAGAAGGATTCCCTGAACACGACAAACAATCAGAAAGACATTTTGAAGATGAGAAAAGTCTTATTTCCGTGCAGTTTCCTTTAAGAAATTTGAGATCCGCCTGATGCCTGTGCCCAGTTCCTGGTAGCGTAGATGTCTGTTGAGCAACCTTTCTGGAAGTGATCCATCCATACAGGTGGCTGCCAAAGCTCCCCCCACCTCTGCCGCAGGAAAATGGAGCCTAATCACAGTTAACGTGCTGTGTGGAAGCGAGTAATCGAAGGGGTGTCACAGCCCACCTCCAGCGCTTTCCCTGTGTGAGGAACACCTCTTGCTTCCTAGATTTCTCTCTCAACTAAGGACATGAAACAAGATAGAGAAAAGCGTGCTTTCACGGATTGTGTAGGCTGGGAACGTAAATGTAATAATAAGGAGGAGTGTGAGCTGTGGAGCTTTTTTGCCTGTAGGTACCAAGTACTTCTGTGCTGTTCCCTGCAATCTCACACTGTTTTCTGTAACAGCACCTTTTACTTGGGTTGCACTGTGTCTGAACATGTAAGTGAATGATTTCACTCCTTCGCAGAGTTCATGCAAAGCTTCTGTACTTCTTTCTTTTCATGTTTGTCTTACACCAAACTAGAAAGTGTTGCATGTGCAAAACGCTTGCTTTCGTTATTTTTTGTTGTAAGAGAAGGGTTTTTTGGAAGTGTGAAATTTTTCTTTTGACGGGTTTTGAAATTTGAGTTCTTTCAAGTCGAAACAGACCCCCAAACTGTGCAGCTAAAAATTATTTACTCGTTTTCAAGACATGCTTTCCTCTGCAGTCTTGCTTAGTCAGATGGAGAGACCCAGCTCAGCTGAATTCATAAGGTGAAGTTGGTAAAGACTGTTTTCGGGAGCAAGGCCAACCACTGATGCGTGCTAGAGGAACTTCAGGGCAATTCCAAAGTGCGTAATACTCCCCATTCTGGTGACTGAAACTTGTCTAAATACAAGGTTTTTGTTTTCTTTAAAATAGTCCCAGAAAACCCTCAAAATGCACTTTATTTTTTTAATCTGTTTTTTGTAAGTGTCAGAAGTCTGAAAAGCAGTTACATTAGTGAGGTGGTTCAGCTGTACCCCTTCTTGCCCTGTCACACGCTGTATTCCGTCTTGAGTTACGACTTCTGGGCAGGAACCCTTAATTTGATTTATTCCTCTTGCAGTTTCTTGGGAAGGTTGGACAGGGTTTGAAGAGATGTTGCTCCCGTTCCGAAGTCCAGTTTATCTTAGATTTCAATTCCAGACAAAAATTGCATTTTGATCTTTATTACGGTTTAAGAATTACAAATGACTTTTGTATCATTTGAATTTGCAAACAGTGGTAGCGGAGGGTGGAGGTGAGCAAGCGCAGCAGTGTTAATACATCGTATAGAATGGTTTTGGCTTCTGTTGGTTGGTCGGGGGCTTTCTTGGCTTTTCTTAGCCACATTCTCAGCGGTCTTAGAAGGATTGTAAGATTGGTTCAAGGCTAGATAGCAAAATCTTCAGTCATGAACGTTTTTGAAGGAGAACCAGGATTAAAACTCCCGCATAAACTTAAATTCATTGCTACTGAGATGTTACTGTCAGCTGTTTTTTTGTAAGTTCATTTTTAGTCTTTTTTTAAATTGGTATAATACGAGGCTGAGTTACGTTTTTTCCAATCTTGACATGCTTTATGCAAACTGGCACAGCATTATTAATTTTAATTCCTCACTTGTATAATGTTCTTAAAGATTGATCTTGTGTAACAAGTAATAATACGCTGTCTGTTGCACAAGCTATGATTGGTATGCGTTATGTAAATGTATAACGACAGAGTATTTCCTATTCGAGTTACCAGTCGGTAGTATCCAGGTATGTGCCTGACCTGGCAAAGAATAATGTTGGGAAGCAGTAGCTTCAGAGCTAGCGTTAGTATTTCAGTTGTGTGTACATGCAGTGTGCTCTGTAATGGGGCGAGATCCCTCCTCGTAGTATGTTAATGTTCATATGTCATCATACACTAATTTTTATATGTCTTGTAACTTGTAGCAGCTGAAGCCTGCTCTGAATCGTAGGTTTTCAAAATGTTCTTGATCCATGGGTGGGTGCAGGTCTCCGTGGAGCAGGTGAAGTCTACTGCCAGTGGCCTCTTGTCTTTCACGTAATCCACGAAGTACACAAACAAGGGATCTTCTGGCCCCCAGAGGGAAGAACTGTAATTCTAAGTGTGTGTCTTCTCTTCCAGGCGGACTTGAGCTTGCCCTGCGTTGGCGCTGAGCTAGCTGGGCGCAAAGCAGCTCTGAGCTTGAAAGCTGTGTAATCGCGCTGGCGCTGCAGAGCAAGCTGGGGGCTGTTTGCAAAGGGCAGCGTGGGCACTATTGAACCAGTATGTCAGCTCTAGCAGTTCCAGAGGCATTTTGTGGTTAGGTAGACCAGTGGCCCCTCCGACCTGTCTTCTTCGAAGGCTTCAGTAACGTGCTTTCAGTCTTTCAGTTAAGGGGGAGGGAGGTTATGGTGAAGAGCTGTACCAATTGTCAGCTGTTTGGCGGAGATCTCAAAGGCTCTGCCAGATCAGTATTCTGGCTGATGTGAGAGGCAGCATAAAACAGGTAAGGGCTGTGGCTACATGTTTAATTGCCCATCCACTTACAAGCTTGTAGCATAGCCAAGCTATCTGCATCCCCTCTGCTAGTCTGTCTCTCCTCCCATGGGTAAAAATGGTGGTGAGGCTATGGCAGTGTGAGCTTTAGCATGTTTTGGAGACTGCAGGACGAGCTTTTAAAGCATGCAAAAGGAGAAGAGTATTTTATGTCTGTCCTCAAGCTTTTTAGTGTCTTGCCTTTTCCAGGCTTAGGAGGTAGTCAAACAGCTCAACAACTCGATACTGCTGTAAGCAGCATGCCCATACTTTTGCGACTGCTGGCTATCTTGTCCTCCCCACTTCCTTGCTGGTGCAAGTCACAGATGCGACCAAAAATCACCGTACAAAAATAAGTGGGGTTTTTGCCTGTTTGAGGAGCACAACTGGCTTCCTGAAAGCATAGACAAACACCAGAGCTGGTTTAAAGGAGAGGGGAGATCTTCAGGGTGTGCAGATGCCCAGGACCACGCTGGAAGCAGTGAGCCTTCGTGGTTTATGATGCCTCACTTTTAGTACACTGGGCACTCTGAAAGCAACAGAATGAGTAGCGGGGAGTAGCTTGTGAGGCACCAAACAACAGTGAATGGGTTCGGAACTGTCATTTCCTATAAATCATTAGTAAAAGTACAATAGGTCTTTGTTTCTTTTGGCTGAGATATATGAGAACAATACGAAAAAACCCCAGCTAACTCCCACTCCCTCTACAATTGTTCAAGATGCTAAGAATGTTGCCTTTTACTGGAAACAAAAGTTCATGGTGTTAACAGGTAATTTATTCCCTTGGGGAGAAAGATTAAACCTGGAAGATATTAACTGCCTTCAGTACAGCTTCATTTTTGTGCATGCATTTGTAAATTGTAAGGGTAATCCCAGTACTCTTGCAAGCCTTAAGCAGTCTTAAAACGTAAATGGAGGAAGTCCTAAACCTGGATGCGCTCTGTGCAGTGTCATCTTAGACTTAGTTGCAGTAAGTTACGCAGTCTTTTGCAGAAAAGGTGAAAAATGGTGAAAGAACTATGAATTGTCTCCTCTGTGTTGATGAAAGATCTTGGGAGATGAATGTTTTAGGCTTTCCTTCTCTCTCTTTAGTAAAATTGAACTGTGCTATTTGACTTCTTACAAGCATCCATTCTGAGGCAGTAGTTTTCAGACATGCGCTTTTCCTTCAGATTCAAATAAACCTCAGTGTGTTATCAGAAAGCTTGTTGGTCCATCCCCTGATTTTTAGACAGTTGTTTCATTTTCCAGGTCTGAATTCCATGACTTGTTGATAAAATGGATCTATAGGGCTATGCTGTTTTTTCCCCGAGTGCCTTCGATTGCTGCATACGAAGTATAGATGTTTCAGCACGTAGTTAATCATCAGAAATATTTTCTTACCAGCTGAGATGAGCTTTCTTCCACCTTAGAAAATAATGCTTTCGAACGATGGACTCAATTAATGTTTGCTGGTCAGATCTTTCAATCATATGGCCATCTTTTAGTCACTTGCTGATTGTCATGTGTTGTGTGCTATTTGTTCTGTATATGGAAAAATTCTTTAACTTAGAAGAAAAAACGGACAAATAGAACCTTTTCCCCGATGGGAGTCTTTCCCTGAATTCTAGTGGCATTTGAACTGGGCTAGTAACAAGATAGTTTTCTCTAATCCCCCCTGGTCGTTATCCCACAGGCAGAAATACCTTGTTTTAAAAGGTCTCTTAAAAAAACGAAAACACCCGTGGCTTCCCTCTGCCCCAAACCCACAAACACTCTCCTCTGAGATTATGTAATTAAATAAATTTAAATGCAACAGAGGATTCTTTACCTAAAAGTAAAGTTTAGGAGTGGGCAAAGAAGGAGCAAGACCCTGCACATTAAACGTGAGTCAGTTATTTCCTAACAGAAGTTAAATTGACTCATCATATTGCATAAAGTTTGCAATACCAGAGGCCTGATCCAATATTATTCTTTAAAAGTCGTAACTAACCGGTAACTATAGTTGCGTGGGCTTTCATGAAATCACATTAGATGACAATCTGATGCAGAAATTGTGATGTAAAGTAAGTCATAAAATCTGACGCTATGTTTCTGTTATGTGCAAGACAAGCAAATGAGAAGTACCCCTTGACATGCCTTCTTGAAAACTTTAAAAGTGTAAAAATGCAGTATCATCTTTCAGTGGGTAGTCTTTTGCTTCTGGTTGCCAGAGGAGCAAAACCAATATGATTACTGTTGAAAGTTCTAGTGTAAATAGATTTTTCTCCTTGACAATCTTCAAGATTCTCCGGGACGCTTTTTTATTCTTTTTTTCCCCAGTTACTTAGATTTTTTTTCTTCTGTTTTTGAAGTGCAACAGTTTTTAAGTTCCTGGATTTACTTTTTATAAACGAAACTTACTTTTGCTCCAAGTTAAAGCTCTTATGAATCCTGTGGAGACATGAAGATCCCTATCAGGCCTAAAATTTTGTTTTATGGATCTGTGGGAATATGTTTATTGGACTAACCTACTACATAATCATTTTATGCTACGCATAGCAGTCTCAGATAAATCCTAGTTTTCAGCATTCTCAATGGCTTTATGTCTCACTGTACTCCTCTTTCTTGCTGTGATGCCCTGGAGGTAAATGTGCTTTTGAGAGAAGTCTAGAGGACGATTGTCATTCCTTGGATGTTCCGTGGGACTGTTGTAGCCAGCCAGTAAACTAACTAAACTAATTCATGGGAGAAAACAAGCTCATGTGTATGTCTCCAATTTGGGTGGGGTTTGTTTTTTTTTTGTTGTTGTTGTTGGGGTATTTTTGTCAGGGAATGAAATCTCAATTTTCTAACCACAGGTGCAAAGTCCTGTTATTTTCACTGTTATTTGTTTCAAGGTGGAGGAGAGGCTGCTTGAGCAGGTAATTTGTGATTCTGGGAGGCTGCCGAACAGCCGTTAATAGAGATATAATTGGTTTTTGTTAGAGGTGAAATTTTGGATTCTAGACTGAATTAGTTCACAATTGGCAAGGTGCTTGCAGGTCACCATACCTCATTAAAATGAACAGTGGGAGAAAATTGCCAGAAATCTTTACCTGCATGGCACTGTAGAAGTATAACTAACGCAAGGGCATCCATTTCCTAAAATCAGCTGTCAAAAGTGGTGTGAATCGTACTACCTTTGTAATTCACGTATCAGGGAAATTACTTTAGGACTCAGTTTTGTTACAGACGGTGTCGTACCACGCTGAGGATTCACACGGAAGTCAAGGGGACTCCTCATTCTTTTTGCAAATCAGAGATACAGAGCACTTAAGTTTGCTGAGTGACAGATAATATGGAAGTGTACTTCACGTGAACATATTTGAATGTTTAGCTTCTTGGAAAGAAGCAGTGTGATGGATCTGTTGCTTTTTCTTGTCTGTTGGAAGTATTTTATAGTTTGTATGTGTCTGACTTCTCTTTCCTCTCTCCCTGCCTTTTTGTGGTGTCTACTGCACTGACTGCCAATTTCCAGTGATCAGGTTTTGAGCTTTGAATGTCCTTTTTTGTGGGCTCCCTTAAGAGTGTTTAAGGTGGATTTTTATGGCTTTAACCTTTGGCCTTTTTCCTAGTATTTTGAAGTTAGGTGGTTTTTTTTTTTTCAATCTTTCCTTCCTCTCATCTTTTTTGTTTCTGCTTTTACCTTGGTTCTCTCTACATGTATGTTTTGTGCATTTTCTCTCTAAGTTGTTGCGTCATATTAGTTTATCACAAATCTCGAGTTTATTTTTTTTCACTTATTCTTGCCTTTTTGTATACTGTTAGACAGGGCCTTAGGAATATGTTTTTGCTCAGTATCTGAGATGCAGTTTCAGAAAACATCAGAAAGATACTATTTGAAAAAAAACTTTGTGCTTTTTAATTAGGAAAAAGCCTGGTATCTACAAATAAGAACAAAGGAACAGAAGCATTTCAATAATCTCCTTTCTCTTTTGTTTTCCTGTATCTATGGAATTGATTCTTTAAATAATTATTTTCAGATGATGAGAAATCAAAAAGAAAACCTCTTTTAAACGAAGAATTCTACAGAATTGTAGCACCTGCTTTCCTTCATAATGATGTCTTTTCTTATGTACATTGATAGGAGATGGTCGGTTCTTGTGCTCAGTAAATGAAGATTCGCTTCACTGGCAGAATCCCTCGTAACAATATTGATTTGTTTTGTTTTCAGTGCAATGAAACTTCCTTCTTTTTTGAAGCACGTAACAAGATCACATGTAAACATCTCTGGAAATGCTGTGTAGAACATCATACGTTTTTCAGGTGAGTAACGCAGAAGTTGTGGCTTTGGTAGCAACAGGAGGGAGACTACGTTGACTAAGAACCTTGTTATGCCTACAGAGTGGTGTAACACAGACTTGCTGCCTGGAAACACATATTTGCTCTTGGTTATACAATGCTCTTAAAAGCTGATGCTTTCCCTTTTCTTACAGTGATGTGAAACAAAAATTTTAAAAAACGTTAGTTTCATGGTTTCTTTTGTCTTAGAATTATTTTCGAAACAGTATCTCAGGTTGCACAAAGTAGACTTTAACAGAAGTATCCGCAAATGTATATGGCAGGAATTACCCTGCCATATACATTTCTACGTATTTAATCGGCAGATTTTCTGTAGCAGCATTGGCTTGAGTGAGGCCTTTGGATTTCAGCCATTACTATTTCCTACAATGCGCAGAGGTTTTGTGTTTTGATAGAAAGACTCATTGAATTTCGGTAACGTTTTGCTTACTGAATTGTATTAAATGTTTCCAATATTACATGTCTCAAAACACTTTCTTTTACTGTTGCAAACACTCTAATAGAAGTGTGCAAGAGTGTCTAGCTAGGCACTGGTTGATGAGGTGCTTGGGGCTGGCTTTAGCAGTGCTGTGAATAAGTAAGCTCAGAATCCCTCCCACGGTCTCTTTACTGTGGATTGATGTTTTCTTGCTGACTCATGAGAAATAGTAAGTGAAAAGCTGCTGTTGCCAGCAGTTTACAGTAGACCCTGAAATGAAGAGGTGCGTAGTCCAAAGAGGAGGGCATAAACATGTGGCTTTGTGGAGCTCTCAACCCCGTAAGAGTCTGCCTGGAGGCAGGCATGAAGCGAAACTAGCAGAAAAATTTTTTTTTGAAACCTGAAGTTTGTGTTTCTCCTTTTCTTGGAAAGGGCATGTAACCAAGACCTATCTATGTAACTTACTCTTGTTTTATTTTTCAAACTACATAGAGTGCCAGAGAATGAAACAAACTCCCTGTCAAGAAAATTCAGCAAGTTTGGATCCATAAGTTACAAACATCGGTACAGGTGAATTTATTTCGTTGTTTAAACTTCAATTAATTCCTTCTTTATTCCTTCCTTTCTCCCGTTTTCTTCCAATGAAAGAAAAACCCCACCCAGGCTATGACTCAGAGCAGTTCTGCTGACAAAGCATGAATCAAGGACATTTTAACAGACTCCCCTCGGTTGTCCAGCAGTTTTAGGGCAAATGTGAGTTTCTTCTCATTCTCTAGATCCCCAGAGTTGGCTAAGGCCTGCTGTAGCCCGTAGTGAAAGTGAGAGCAACCTTGGCAATGCTTCGAGTCAAAATCTCTTTATGAGTACAGATTATTATGTTCATGTCCTAAAGGGTTTTTCCTGACAACTGGGAAATACCAAAATAAGGAGGCATGTTGGCTGCTGCCTTTCTTCCAGGAATTAGCTGTGGGTTGGTGCAAAGAAGTGTATAAAGTCTGCAACTGGATGTCCTTCTTTACATCTGCAGTTGAGCTATGGCAAGAGCTCTCAATTCAGACGGTTGTGTCTAATCCTGTAGCAGTACTGCTGGGTGCAGTGCTGTTCATTTAAGAATAAAAATGAGGCAGGTCTGAAGAGACATTGGAGGTACCTTTTCTGACTGTAACAGCTGGCAAAAAAGGTGATAAGCATTTAAAGCCGCAAGCCTTGAAAGATGCAGTAAACTTCAGACTATGGGTGTGTAGGGTCCACTTAGTCTCAATTTTAGCCCGAGTTAACCAAGTAGACAGTGTACGTAAAGGGCAGTTAATACTGTGATAAAGGGGGAGGTGTGGGTTTAAGATTCTCTAGCTGCTCTACCACAAAGGACCAGCAGCATATAGAATGTAGTTAAAATTGTAAAATGTCAGAAACCCAATAGTTTTGACTGAGTTTTATAGAGACTTTATGTTTTTAAGTCTGTTGAAATGACAGAGTATTTCTCTAGTGAGTAAGGTACTTGATCTGGCACCTTGTGACCACTGTTTTCAATGCAGTCTGTCACACTGGCTGAGCAACTTTGAGCCAAATATTTTATGGTCTGATTTTTTGAATTGCTTTAGAGTTGTGTGTTCAGTGAATCTGAGAGTGGAAGGCAGCAAATCAAAACCGCATCTGAAAGCCAGTCTCCTTTCTTTTTCCACTTTCATTTTCCCTGTTGGTCAAGTGGGGATAAAAATAATTTTAATATTTTGTAGTTATTTTGAAGCTACTTGGTGAAAAGGTCCTGTTTAGTGTAACGGCAAGACCTAGAGTTTTTTTCTATGGCCTGCAAACGTACCCGTTTGGTTCAGGTTTATTTTTGGCTCATCTGTCTGTCTGTCCTTCCTGTCTGTATTTCCACCATCACTCAAGAAATACATGGATCATAATGAGTAAGGCTGACAACCTTTAGTTAGGCAGTTCTTTGTCACTGCCTCTTAGGAAGACTTTCCTAAAACCAAGAAAACCGTAACCTTCCATTTCTCTAGTAGCTCCTGGATTAGAGTTAGTATCTGTGGTAAGTACGAATAGCAGCGTGTAATAGTAGCTGTGTTACCCTTGTCCTCAGTCAATCAGAATTCATAGTCAACTGTCTGTTACCCTTGGATATCCAAGATCTTGCTTGTAAGGAAGGTGAGATGATGGAGAGATGGCTGTGCCAGTTCTGAGCCTGAGCTCATATGACTGCATCTGGCCGGTCTCTAGCCAGGGTCGCTGGTGTGTCTCTGTCCCATCTCTTCCGATGTGTTTCATAATAATCGAGATTATTGGGTTACCACATTATCTGGCATGATCTGGCTTCTCCTTACTGTAGATAATAGGGGAATGATTGTACTGCCTTTTGTGTTTCTAGTTGAACCCTGACCCGCATTACACCGTCTGTTAAAATGGGTAGGAGTTCAGTGGATTTCTGCCAGAGTACTGCAGATGAGTTTCCTCTGTTGGACCATTGCAGCAGATTGGAGCAGGGCACTGGTGCTGGGGAGGAGAAAGCTTTGTACTTACCAGGACCTTCCAATCAGTTTTTAAAAAACACCATGAAGCCGTTGACTATGTTTGAGTTATTCCTGCTTGTGGTGCATTTAATTTCGCCTTCCTTTTTAGTAAGTCTCAGTGGTGATCTGTGATACGGCTTCCCATGCTGAGATGATGATCATTGCTGACAGCTATGTTTATAATGTTAGTTTTGTCTAGAAAAAAAGTATGTATTTCCCTTTTAGTATGAAGCGTTCCCTCTTCTGCTGCAGTGACTCTTGAGAGCTCTCCCTGACCTGAGTGGATGTTCTAGTAAATGAGGGTCGTGACATCTAGTTGCACCATATTGATTATACTGTGTTAGTGATAAATAGTGGCAATCAAGTGCTGACAGACACGTTAACTACTTTCTTGGGATTCAGAGCAGCAGTAACAGCATTTGCATGTGCCTTGAGAATCTTCTCTTTGCTTGTCCATCAGCTTTGACTGCTGTCTCTCTTTGCCTTTGGTCACTGGTGTAGCACCAAAAGCAGTGATAGTGTTGGGTATCTGTGTACGTCATTAGCTCAAAGCAGAAATCATAATTCCACCGTTTGACTGTGTTTGTGTGGGGACCATAGAATACTATGGCTTTTAACTTTTTTCTTTTTTTAAAAGAAAATTTTCTAGGTAGTTCTTGTTAGATAGCAGACAGTTTTCAGAAAAGCAGTTCCCTTGTCTTAAGATCACGTGCTTTGGTTAATACATGGAGGTGTTAGTGTGAGTGGAAGGTTTTATCCTCAGATGTTTTTTTAAGACTGCTTCTGCAGTTTGCAAGACTGGCATGGTTGCTGAACTTAAAAGTTGAGCACAATTTTTTTCTGTCAAACTTGGGAGTAAAAAAACCCACCAAACTGAATATCAAAAAACAGCATTACTCTGACGGAATGTTAAGGTTGGGGGCGGCTGTTTGTCCTTTAATTCTTTTACAAACTTTGAAAAGCTAAAAATTCTGCAGTACTGACTACCCCTGTGGGGCTATTGGTGAAAACACAATCCATATTTTATATCAGTATGCGAATATCAGTATTCACATAACTCAGAAGATCTGTGTACGTAATGCCTGTATAGTTGCTTGGCACTTGCTAGTATGATACCTGTTTACTTCTAAGTCATCGAACTGCAGGTGTTTAAGCAACTGGGAGTTAATAGTAACAATCACTCCTCGTGTGCGGTTAAGTTTCCAAAAGCAGACGTGGGGTTTTGAGGACTAATACGAGGCCCGTTTTACATTTTTGTTCTGAACGCTATGTTCTGCTTAGTCACGTGGAGGGGAACATTAAAATGAGCATAAAAGAATGTATTTAAACTTAATAACTTTCTTAAATTGTGCAGTGAAGACGACCCTTACTGTAAACAGGGATGAGGACTTCTACTCAATTTATTTTCATTTGGGCCTGTGCTAGCGACAGTACTTTATTTGCTTTGCACGAGGTTTTCCATGCCCTTCAGGTTGCCATTCCACACGGCAGAGAAGTAGCCCCTTACTGACTGGAACTGAGCAATGTTAAATATGTGTTTTCCTGAGATGAAAACTTAGAGAAAGAATTCAGGAAGTAATAAAATTACTTAAGAAAGTCATATGTTAGAATATTTGAGGTTGCAAAAGGTCACACTGTCTTAGCCTATTCCTAGTAAAGCGGCATTTTAGTTTAGTTGCCTAGCTCCTCTTGAAAATGTCAAATATAGAACAGGTTGGCACAATCTGTTGATGATTCTGCCAGTGACCGGTTCAAAACAAAAGTCAGGGTAGTGCTGCTCAGCGGGACAAGCAGAGCTGGGGTGAGAAGCGAATAGATAACAAAACACGCTGCCCAAAACCCGTGCATTTTTTTCAGTCCGAAGATCCTCTGTGTCTCTGATCGTTTTCCCAAGTGTTTTCCCATTATTTTGTTGCATTTTCAAGTGGCAGGACATCTTTGCAAATGACCAGAGACCCTTCTGTGCAGCTCCCGCGGCCTGACCAGTGCATTGAAAGAAGTCGCAGCAAGACTTACCCCAAAAGAACACAACAGACAGGTAAGTCCTTCTCTGCTGGGCCTGTGGAGAGATGCCTTCTTTGGTCTCTGGTTCATTTCATTTTCAAGAGACTACTCGGAACTGCTGCAGTGTCCTCAAGGATCTCTCAGAATGGATTCTTCCTTTTTCCATCAGTATTTACACCTTACCTTAACTGGATCTAAAGACTCCAGCTTTGTGGATAAAAGAGACGGTGTGGATCAAACATGATAAAACTCCAGGTTTGTAGGTCTCACGTAAGGTATGAAAGGGAAGTTTGAAAGCAGGCAGTGAGAACTTTTTTTTTTTTTCAGGAGTCCTACCTCTTGCTAAAGAATTTTGTACCCATGTGTCTTGGTTGGTATCCCAGTGTTCCATCCGCTTGACCGACTTGTACATCCTCATCCCAGTTCAAGGGCAGTATCCCTTTATTTTCATATTAAGTGTAACAAGTTAGTGCCATACCCTCTGCAGTTATAACATGCTTCAGATGTGTGAGCTGGAAATCTGTTCTGCACGCTGAAGATGTCAGGGGAAGCTGAAGGTTTTACAGATGCCAGAGGAAACGTGTAAGATTAAGCACGGATCACAGGAGCCATGCTCAGAATAATGAATGTTTCCTGAAATTTAGTAATAGAGGCAAAAAGCTTTTCTAATGTCTAGCTCCAGTTCTACATGTGATTACACGTGTATGCTTAGCTTCACCTATGGCAGCAGGCAGGAAGATTTCAGTTGAACTCGTGCATGGGCCTTTAAGTATACGTGCATGCGTGCTAGCCGTTTGAGAAAAAACTTGCCTGTGCTTTAAAATGTGAGCAAGATTTGTCTTTATCATGGGTTGGTACAGCATTATAAACTTCTGAGAGTCACCGTTTTTAAAAAGAGAGCAGGTATACACATCTGGAAACCTCCCCTGTTTATTGTGGGTGCTGTCTTTTGACTCAGAAACAAAGCTGGTTTGTTCTGCCTTTTAGCTGGAGTGGATCTTGAAGTGTAGTGTAATTGAAAGTATTGCACTTGGAAAACAGCAGTATACTTTTTAAAAAAACTTTAAAAAAACCCCTTATTTAGTTAAGTGCAAGAAGAGAAGGATTGCTTTGCTTTCTGACTATGATAACTTTTTGTTGTGTCTGCAGCTAGCGGGTGTTTCAGAGGACAGGAAGCTGTTCACCTTTGAACGTAGTGACCTAGACTTTTTTCAGCTGGGTTGTCCCCTTATTAGGGTGGTAGCTGAAGATGAACAGCGTTTCCCACCTCATTTGTCCCCAGTTCAGTTGCGCCTAAATGTGGCTATTCAGAGGTAGACTTGTCAGCTGAAACTCAGCCCTTAGTTGAAAATAATCTTTGCGGTAGCACAGGCAGTGAAAGTCAGTCTGCATTGCTGCAAGGGTGTGTGTGTTCGGTCTCCTTGACTGGAATTACGAGAAAAACCGAAACCTTCCTGTGGCCTGTTCTGCTGGTGTAAGGTGATGCAGAATTCTCTGGGCAACACATTGTTTTGGTGGATTTAAATACTTTGTTTTACTTTAAAATTAAAAGGCTGCTTTTTCACCGTCTTACTCATATGTACTTGTGTGATCTGTGTCGCCCATCGGGATTGTTTTGCTTTTAATTCAACTTAATTGATTACCCGTGTGTTCTAAGTGTGCAGTCATTTTCCACTGGGGCAGGTGTATTGCCTCAAATGATTTTTAAGTTCAACGAATTTGTTTTATTGCCCACTCAAGATATGGGCGAAAGAAAGAGCTGTGTCATGCAAATTCCATCTTTCCTATAAATGAGCAGGTTTTGCGCTCTTTATTTTTTGATTTTGTACTTGGCTGTTCACAATGATAAACACCTAGTACTCTTTCCCCGCTTAAATGAGCTGTCAGATGCTGAAGGCAAACTGAACAGTACTCCGTGTGTCGGGCACCATGTAACAGTCTATTGCATGTCACTAGGATAAATCCACCCGTCTTCACCTAAACTGACTCTTGGATGTAGCAAAGTCCGTTTCACACAATAAATGAAGTCTGTTTGATATATTTTAAGCATCACTTGTTTAAAAATACTAACCCAGTGTAGATTTTACTTTTATAGAATAATCTTATCTCAGAAATGAGCCTGGTGGTGTAAACAGTTTTATGAGTTACTTAAAACTTCCCCTGACTGAAATGTTTGAGAGAATAGTATGACATTTCTTCTTAAATAATTCCTTTTGCATAATGAGATTATGCCGATGGTTATCACTGATGGCGAGTCCTTTGTTCTTAATTTTGAGTTTCTATTATGGTGTCATAAGATTAAATACACATAGTTCAACATTTTAAACAGTGTGATTTTGGTTTGCATGTGTTGCATATTTCTTTAGGTGTTTTCTGCCAAGTGCCACTTACATTAGGATCCAGCTGGACATGGCTTATAATTTAGTTTTTTAGGATGAAAACCAGAGTTCCGTTTATTCTTCCAAAACCCGATAACAACTTACAAATAATTCTTATGCAGTAACTTCTTACTTCCTTCCAGCTTCTCCGAGTTCAGCATGTTTCCTCACCTGCTTCTTTTTTTCTCTTTTCTTAAGAGTGCTAAGTTAAGGGCATGAAAGTCTTCCCTTCTGCAGTCAATTCAGTTATCCATTCTGGTTTTGTTTTGGGTTTTTTTTGTTGGTGCCAGTAACGGGACGAGCCACAGCAGTTGCTTCGGGGGCACTTGGATGAACAAGTAGCTACGAATGCATGGCTGTAGCATGTGCAGTCTGTATTGCCTCCGTCGCAGAGGTGTGTGTCAAGTGCTAAATCCTCTAACCTCTGACATCTCATTAAAATGTTTTCCCTTCTTCCTTCTCTTTGCATACGTGTTCTGGTGTTATTAGCAGTTACATAGTATGTATTTTTTTATATTTTTTTTTTCTGCCATCTGAAGGCAGAGGTTAGCTATCTTCTGCAGAGCTGAGCAACTAATAATGTGTCTTTGTCTCTTTGGTCCATTAAAGCATGCTAAAGTCACGAAGACTGCAGCCGCTTCGTGAACTCAGGGTTAAGAGGTGGAGTAGGTGCCAAAACAATTATAAAAATGTTTTCTTTTATATTTTCAGTGAAAGTATTTGTGCTTTAAGAAAGGGATTAAAGGAGATGATACTGTGAACAGAGTGAAACTTGCTTCCTTGTATAAAAGTCACTGCCATTGACTGATTCTGCTGATAGGATACAGTGCAAACAGTTCGGCTTTAGCATGCCATACTACTTTCCTAGAATCCAGATTACAATGGTTTAAAACGCACTAACTTCCCTTTTGTCATTTGGAAAGATCAGACCAGGAACCTTCAATGGCTGTGCAATCAATTTTTTTTTGGTATACATTTTGATTGACCTTCAAGTTGGTGTTCAGTTGGAAAAGGTTTGTTTTGTTTTGGTCTGTAAGTTCTTACATGTGAGGTATGCGTAGCTTGTTTCATTTGCTTGTTCTCCCCATTGCATTTCAGCTGAGAGTGAATTATGGTGGCGTTTTGTTCTGACTGCAAATCATAAACTCAAACATGGAACAGGATCTCTCATCATTCTGTCTTACCCTCTCAGGGCAAGACGGATAATGTTCAGCTTTTGCAACCGTGTGTAGGGTGAAAGCATTCATTATTCTTTTGGCTGAACGCTGCACGCAAAAAGCTCCTTGGGAACGTCCTCTCTGAACAAATATTGATGTGACCAGACCTGTTGCCGTGGGTCTGAGTTTATTCGGCAGTGGAAAACGCATTGCTTAGGGTTTGTTGTTGTTTGGTAGCTGAGGATTTCATTTGTCCCTGCCTTGCATGCTAGGTAGTTGAATAAACTAGTGTAAAGTAAGTGCTGCCATTCTTATTTAAAAGCCAGGTGGAGAATCAGGAGTGACTATTCAAATTACAGTACTGTCTGTTTTGTAATAGTCTGTAAACAGTCACAGGCAGTCACCGTTGCTGCCCTGACTAACTTACATGTTACCACAGACGCGCATCGTGACCCTGCTTCACCAGCCTCAGTCGTGGTAGCTAGAACTCTTCGTCTGGTGCGTTCAAAGTCATGAATCTTCTCCCAGAAAGTTGTGAGATTGGGTTTGAAAGTTAAATTTTAGAAAATGGATCTTGGGGTAATTATTTACTTTTTTTTTTTTTTTTACTTCGAGCCTTACGCTTTGAAGTTTATTTTAAATTCCAGGTTTTGTAAAAGGGTGCGTGTGCCCGCTTCTGCATTTCATGCATGTGGTGTGAGATGCACAAACCCTTGAGGCTACAGGTCTGGAAACTAGTTCGGAAAATAAACATTATCACAGAGTAGGCCACACTACTATAGACATATGGAAGTCCATTCATTTTTGTAGGCTCTTAGTAACACATAGTGCAAAGCGTGAGTTCTTACTGCGTGTTTTCCTTTTGATCACACTATCTTCTACTCTCATTAATAGATTTAAATACAAACACTGCTTCCAGATGACTTTGGTGAAATGGGTTTACTTGATAAGAAACAGGCATGACAAGCTAATCAGCTTGCCAGGCTCCTGAGGTTTGGGAAATTTGAGTTTTTAAAAAAGTAATAGTTTTTTTAAATTGAACGTGCAAATCAGCATCAGGATGGCTGTAAAAGGGAATTGAGCTGTGTGCATTCGTGTTACTGGAAAAGTTCAGTGCAGTGAATGCTGACAGTAACTTATCTGACAAAAGGTAAACAAGCAGGAAAACCTGCTTACAAGTGAGACGTGCAAGATTTCTGGCTATCTAAGGTATTTTTTGAGAGGCCTATTGCCTTGTCATGCAAGAAACAGTGGTATAGATAAGTTATTGCAATGGAGTTAGTGTTTGGACAGTTTTTCTGGAGTCTGTTATTTTATATTGGGGATACTGTGTTATACAGAGGTGTATGTAAGCTCAGGATCAGTGCATCCCAATGAGGAAGAAGTCGAGCAAAGGAGGCAGGAGACCTCCGTGGGTGAACAAGGAGGTTGCAAAAAAACTCAAAGGGAAGAAGGAAGTTTACAGGATGTGGAAAAAAGGACTGGCTACTTGGGAGGAATATAGGACCGTTGTCAGAACATGCAGGGATGCAACACGGAAGGCTAAGGCCTGACTGGAATTAAACCTGGCAAGGGAGGTGAAGGACAACAGGAAGGGCTTCTATAGGTACATTGGGACCAAAAGGAAGACTAGGGAAAATGTGGGCCCGCTGCTGAACGAGGCGGGTGACCTGGTGAC
>VZSC01011159.1:387062-399796 GCA_013398225.1 Steatornis caripensis
TTAACATAGCAAGCAAATAGCTATATGCTAAGGTGGGTCTCCGTAATGACTGTGTGCCTTTATGATTAATTTTTAAGAGGTCAGCAAAAAAGAGCATGTGATCTGTACAATATGGGTTTAAAATATATCTATAATCTGTACTTTTGTTTAGCTTTAAAAAGATGAAAAATGAAAACAGTCCAGAAACCCAAAGAAGTAAAACAAGCGCACCATGGGAGGAAAACGGCCCACAGAGGTAAGGCAAGGCATGATGTCTTAGGTACCGTGAAATGGCAAATGTCATGCCGTTGCAGTAAGTTGAAGGATATTGATCTAATATATTAATGTATTGACAAAGTCACAATAAATCTGTGTTGCATATAAGAAGATGTGTCCTGTCATGGATAAAAGTAATCAATTAAAAATTAGGACAGTAGGTGTAGGAAGAAGTGGTCAGTGGATGAGAGTCACCATTGGCTTTCCGCAGAGATCTGTTCCTAGACCTCTGCGATTGAGTGCATTTGTCAAAGACCTGGAAAAGGGGTAATAAAGTTTTGTGATGGGACAGAATTCTTTAGGACAGTGAAAGTTGTCTGTGAAGAGTGGCAGAAAGACCCCTAAAGTATGAGCGGCAAGTCACTAGATGGTGGATGATGTTGAGTCAGTAAATGTAAAGAGAGGCATGTGGGGGAAAAAAAAAAACCCTGGGATTTCTGAGTAAAATGAGGTGCTGTGGAGTTACGATGGATAACTTCACGAAAACGTCGCCTGTGTAGCAGTCAAACAAACATTTATCAGTTATTAGGAAAGCGAGAGAACAGCATTATGCCATTACTTAAATTTGTGGATCGTATATTTGCTCCATGAATTGTGAGTGCAGTTCTGAGATCGTTACCTTCGGAAAAGGCTTTGAGAGGGGCAGTGAGGGCAATCAAAGGTATGAATGGCTGTGCGGGACATCTGTACAGGAAGCCACAGCGTAGGCAAAGCAGGACTCTTCCTTCAGTCTGGAAAAGAGATAATTTTAGGGATTGTGGTCTGGAAAATAATGAGTAGGGCAGAGAAAGGAGAAAGAGATCAGGATTGTATTTTTCCAGCGTAGGAACTCGAGATCTTCAGATGAAGCTATTGGTGGTAGTTTAAGAAGCATTGAGGAGGGCAGTGAGTAGCGACTCGCCACGAGTCACTACTCTTTATATACGTGTGTATATATTCATACTCTGTCACTACTCTGTTCCCCTGTTGGAAGAGGTCCTTGCACTTCTGTAGGAAGGTATCACAGGACAATCCATGCAGGCATTCGATAATCCACATCTAATTTGGTAACAGTCCAACCCATTGAGTCCCACCCAGGCTTAAGTACATAACCTGAAGCTTGAAACACCTCCATACCTTTGGCAGAAGGTTGCGTGGATGAACAGTAGAGAGCTGGAGCTAAAATTGTTTCACAGTCCCAAGCATTAACTCTGTGATGAAGACGTACGTCGTGACAGGAGCACTGTTTTCATACTTACGTCCACAGAAAACATAAAGAATAGAGGTGCATGTGAATGCGTAGCTCTGGGTTGGATAACTCATACTAAAGCACAGAAGTTTTGTTACGCTAAAAAAAACCCTGTATATACTACTTGGTTCTACATTTTATAAGCTTAGAGCTGTTGGCTTGGCAATGCTAAGAGGTCTCACTCCTACATTTTCCGAGTTCAGTGTTAAGTATTTATTGCTGGGAAGCGGTACCATCTGTATTTACGTAGCGTGTGCACACACATACGTACATGTATAGCTAAATACGTATAGAAGTCTGTGTGTAAGCCTTCTTATTTTTATAGGCTGGCTTCTCAGTTAGCTGGCTGAACTGTCCTGGAAGTTTTAAAGCTAACTGTTTGCTCTTCCTTTTTAACCCTAGTGGGCTGTATAATTCTCCCAGTGACCGCAATAAGTCACCAAAGTTTCCTTACCCTCGGAGACGGAACCCGTCAGGGGGCAGCGAAAATGAGTCTGGGCAGCCAGTCCGGAGGAGGTAAGAGCCCCAGGGTTAATTACTGTCAGCTTCTCAAAGTAGAGAGCTTGAGGCCCTGCTTGCTTCTGGAGATACAGCTGGGGAAAGGGTTACTCTAGGGGCCAGTTGTTAGACCAAAAAAAAACCCAAGCAAGCATGCCAGATCTGCTTTTGGAAACAAAACTTTCTTCAGGCGTTTTGCTCGTGTGCTGTTCTGGGTACTGGACAAATGATGTTAAAAATACGAGAAATTGTGTTATTGGCGTGTGCAACATCCTTTCAGTTGCTGCAGCTGTTTTTCCCTGGTGAAGGACAGGGTTGATGGATGTTGCTTGCTTGACAGTGAGCAGCTAATACAGAGAAATGTTCTAAGTGCATTGCTTTGTTTTAAGCCCAACAAAGATTGAACGAATGAGCCATAAACGTGTCTTCAGCAGTCCCACGTGTGAATTACTTTACTTTAGAGAGGATACCAGCAAAAATACAACTACGAGATACTTCATGCATTTGTAATGGGCACGTGCTGAATTGAGTAACTTAGAAAAGCAGAATTAAATGGATGGAGATTCTGTGCTGTGTGTCCTGGAGTGTGTCCAAAATGCGAATTACAGGGACAATTCTGAAGTGATACGGTTTTGATAGACTACACGTTGCCTGGAATGATTTGTCCTGCTGAGAAGCTGCTTTCATCGCTGAGGTACCCTGGTGCTGTAATCCGTTGTGAAGTATAGGCAAGCGTAGCTACTGCGCCATATTCATCGTAGTCTTCTAGTCTGGCCTTACCAGCCAGCACCTGGGAGTTACGTCTCCTTCTGACATCTCTGAAGCGATTACCTGTTTGGCTTTCAAAGCCAGGGTTTGCAGAGGAGTGTCTGATGACGTAGCTATACCTACGAGGAAATTCTAGTTTCATGTGGAGCTTTCGTATTTGTCAGATTTCTGAGCTGCTTTGGACCATTTATCTGTGATTAGCTGTCTAGAATAGGAGTGAAGAAACTTACCCATGGTGTATGGTTAGTGACCTCGTGCCTGAGTTAAAGTAAATCAGTGCAGCTTTCTCGGAGTCAATAGAGTTACATTGATTTACCCTCTTGGATAGAGCCCTTGTAAGTGTTAATAGCAATGTGTTTCCTCCATGGGTTTTCTGATTCCTTGTCAGGAGGACTTACTGGGCTCTATTAAAATGAAGGAATAGAGATGAGCAGTGCAAAACTTGTGTTGTACCAATAAAAGAACAGTGTTTGTGCACTGTGCAGTAGGAATTTTTTTGAGATGCAAAGTGTTTATAATCTGGGATTTGCATTTGACCGATCTGTTCGGTGGACAGGTGGTCATGCCAACACCAAGTTTTCTCTTGGGCCACCACACCAACAAAGTGTTTTTAAAAAGTCTTATCTCGTATGTGAGGCTGTGAAGACTTGACAATAGTAGGTAGTTTCTAACCTAATTATGTCTTCCTGAATCTTGGTTTTATTCATGCACTTTCCTTTTTCAACTGTTTAATAACAATAGCCATGTTGTTTTTGCAGTCTTTACTGGAATTAAGAGGAAAACATCAGGCTTTGCTATGCTGGAAACAGTAGGAAACTCCAAAGGCCGGCACACTATGCTTAACCATGCAAGTCAGGGGTTTGCAATGAGAGCTTGAAGGGGATCATGCCTTCCCAACTTATTCTAGAGGTGTCCTGAAAAGTTTTTTCTCTGCCTTAAATCATGCTGAAAAACAAACCTTTGAAAAATAGGGGTTTTTTAAAGATGGGAATTTTTGTTTATTTGTGTTAAGTGACCCTATGGTATTTCATTAAAACTTCCTTAATGTCGCAGGAAAAATCAAAACAGTGGCGAAGATTCAGATTTAAAACAAAGGAGAAGGTAAATATACAATCTATAGCAGCCATGAAATGATAGCGAAGGTACTGATCATACTTTATTTCTTGCATTCCCCCCTCTCCTTCCTTCTCTCCCATCATCGTAAGTGTTTAAAAGGCTTGTTGTGTTCCACCCATTTATTTTTTCTTTTCTATCTTACTTTTGCGGAAACACTCTGTATCATCACTGCCTCATCACTGCACAGAATCCTACAAACTGCCATGCTCATTGTTACTACACCACGCTAGAAGCAGTTTGCGGAAGTTTGCTAAAGGCTTGTCTGCATCTTGAAAGTCAATTCCAGAAATGTTTAGCTTTTGGGTTTTGCATCTGCAGCTTTTGTTTCAAGCTCTCCAGCCTCCCAAGTCCACTTTTAATTAATCTGTTTTGAAAGCAAGTGTAACTATCATTTAAGATTAATTGTCCTGCAAAAGGTAGGTGCAGAGGCATATGCAACTTCTTACAGTCTTGCGCATGTTTTGCTGAATTTTTTCTTATGCTTCTTTTTTTTTTTTTTTTCTGTGCGGTCTTGACTAGTTGTCACATTTCCAAATGTTGGTGTGAATTCAGGTGGCTCTTCAACAACTTCAGCTTTTGACAGATTTTTGCATCTGAAGCTCTCTCGTGCCGCATCTGCCTGCTGCGACTCTGTGCTGTGCCTCTCCTCGCTCCTGTGCTCCTGCCCTGGCTGCTGTAAAAAGGAGACAGGGCAGTGCATTTCAGTGTCAGAGTCTCTTGAGGCTTGCGAAGGAGAGGAGGCACTCCCAGGATCCGATTCGCTGCTGCAGCATGGGAAAGGAGCCCTGGCAGAGATACAAACATCTCGGGGACAATCACAGGAAATCAGGGAAAGTGTTCACGTACTTTGCACCTATTACAAGATAACAGATTATTTTTTTGAAGGCTGTTACCATTACAAGCTGCCAGTGGCGGTCCTGTGGTAGATGTCCAGCACACAAAACTGAGGGGGTTTAGTTAGGCAACCCCAGTGCCCAGAAGGGACCTCTTGCAGGCTGTGCCTGCTGTATTACGTTACAGATGTACAGGTTTGTTATTGTATATTGGAATAGGCATTCTCCACGTCCTCACAATTTGGCTACTCTCCTTTCATTTTAGTCAGAAAAGGACTGCACCAGCATATGAGACTTGTCTGTCAACTGCTTCTCTGAAGTACCAAATCCCGCAACCCACTCCACCCCTGCAAGCCCCCTCCTGCACTGTATTTGTTCCGTGTCTCTTGCCAGACTGACTGGGCCTTCTTTCTTGCTCAGACCATGTGGATATACCACCTGCAAAATATCAAATATGTTGCATGACCGAGAAAACATGAGAAAAAAGGATGAAAGGTGCTTTGTAATTGTCAGAGATCAGGATTCTCGCTTGTGTTCTTGCGCCTGATTTAGGAAACCGCCTTTGTTTCCATTTATTCACTTCTGTAAGAGCTGATGTTTAATATTCAGTGAAAGATAATATTCTGACAGCCAGCATGAGCACCTGCCACTCAGCTGACAGCTCAGCAGCCCTTCTGTCTCCAGGCAAGTGCTTTCCTGACAGAGAACACAAGGTAATTTGATGTGCAGTATCCAAAAGGCGGATCAGATTTCCATTCCTGAAAAGCTAGAGAAAGGCTCGTATTGAATTCGAGCAAATAGGATGCTTTATTTTGCATTTCTGCCACGGTGTGATTTTTATTGCCTTGGTACCTTCCGGGATAAATATCTTAAATCAGAGTAAAAAAATACTTGAAGTGCTGAGAAATGTAGAAGAATAGAGTCTCACTGATGACCTGGAAGCTTGACAGAACAGTGTTGCTCAGATGACATAGTAATGTTGAGATTCAAGATTAGTGGAGTATTTATTAAGCATCTGATAAGATTTGGGGGAAAAAAGGTATGCTTTTGGGCATGTAAGTTCTGCTGCAGTTCTAGGGCATTTATTGCTCTGAACGTGCTTGAGCAAACCCTTTGGACACTGTCTTTTAGTCTTCTTTCTTCCTTTGGGGTTATATTTTTCTGCAGTAACAGACATCTTTCTTATCCTCCCTTTCAGCTTCACCTAGGAAAGTGCATTTTTACCTGGGAAACTGCCTTTTCCAAACCTCTCAGTGGCTTTAAATTATAAGCCATGAAACTGGGGGATCGGGAGAGATTTCTACTTCTCCTCTGGGGAAATTCAACTTTTTCTGGAGTCTGTTCCCTTCAGACAAGCTGGGTTGAACTGTTTCTCTTAGGTGTTAGTTGTCCTGTTATTCTAAAACATTTCAGTGTGAGTGGGAGCTGAGTTAATGATTTCCTGGATAAGGAGAAGAGGGAGACCAGACTCCATAGACTGAGGCATTTAATGGCACAGCATTATGATAAAACCAAGCATAATTCAGTGATACTATCGCCTGTGTCAGAAGGACATCTGTAACAGTGTCGTAGTTTCAGAGACAGAGGGTAGAGTGATGTGTCCCTGACCAGATAGGACACTCAGGGGAGATCTGTGCTGTTCTGCTCCCTGGGAAGTCTCTCTCCTCCTGTTTGGGCTCTTCCCCCTAAGCTGTTAAACGTGCAGTGAACAGGTGCTTGTGAATAGCCTCCAACCTTGTCATGAAACGCTTCCGCTTACCTGTTACCTACACCTAATGAACTGCCTTCACTCTTCTGCTTGTTTGAGGTGTAGTTTAACAAATCAGTCCTCTTAAGTCTCTGTGGCTTATCAAAGAGTAGAAGAATGCCAGGAGGCATGAGAAAGTGTTTGTATCTGCCAGCAGCATCAGGAGTTATCCCCTTATATCTCTTATTTCATGCCCAGACACCTCAGAAGAAAATGTCTGGTTTCCATTGCAGCAAGACCATCAGCAATTCTAGCTCCTGATATCCTAAATCTTTCTAGGCCAGCTCGTGTCAGTATCGGTCAACTTTCCCCGTTCATCATCTGGACCGTCAGTGTCGCAGAGAAACATGTCTTTGGAGGCATTCGGAGACCATCACCGCGCTAAAGAAGGGTCCAAACCAGGTTTTGATGAGAGTGCCATTTTTTAGGATCTAGCCCAAAGGTACAGTGAGAGGGTCATGCTTTCTAGGACCAGAGCCCTGACAGCTGATCTGTCTGCAACAAAATGTTGATCAGTGGCCATCGGGGATTTAACGATCTTGGATAGGAGTGGCCAAGCACTTCTCCCTACTGAGAAGAATTTGCCTGTAGGTAGGAATATGCCCATTCTCTTCTTGAAGTTCAGCATCAGCCTGTTCCACCAGTCTTCTTCCATAATGAATAATCAGAGCCATAAAGGTCAACTTGCCATTTCAAGCTTTGCAGTCAGAGGTGGTACAGAAGTAACTGCTTTATTTCTTTTTCCTCACAGGACACACCATCTTTGTAGCTGTGCATCAGTCATCCCAAAGCTAGCGGTGCTAATACACACACATACCCGTGTGTGTACTTCAGCCTTTCTGTATTTATAAAGATCAGAAGAATCCTAGCGTTATCGATGTTTCTTCCATACTGCCTGACACTTGAAAAATCATAGGAACTTACTAGAAGCCAAATGGAGGTTGAGGTGAATAGAAAAAGACAGATCTAATGAGCATTTTGTTCTGCCTGTGCAATCAGAATTACTGTATTGCTTCTGTTGGGTGTCCCACAATATGCAAGAAGAAAAGAGCCAGAATGCATACCGTTCAAAGATAAAACATTTCACACCTCAAAGAAACATTTCGCTGTGGCGTACACAAAGAATGCTGAGAGATAAAATAAAATAAAACATAAAAAAAATGCAGTGCAGTATTTCAAAAGGAAAATAGCGCTCACCTGATCCTGCTCTCTGGGTGCACTACTTTCAAAGCAGTTATTCCCAAACAATTAATGAGAAAAGGATAATATGACTTTCAGGTGTAGACAAGCCTTCTAGAGTATTTAATTCAGACTTTCCTGGTAATGTCTTTGCAGTGTTGTTCATTCCTTGTTTAAAACTTCACTACTTTTGATGTTAATAGATAAATGCATCCTGAGATGTTGTTCTCTCCTCTCCAGATCACGGTCTCGCTGTAACACCAGCAGTGGCAGTGAGTCAGAAAATTCCAACAGAGAGCATCGGAAGAAGAGAAACAGGTGACCTTTGTATATTTTAGACATAATGACAGAAAACACAAACGAATGTAGATAGACTTTTCTGAGATGGACCTAGTAAGAAGGCATCTAACGTGTTTTACGTGTATACAGTCCTCCTGAGGCAGCTTAAGGTCCCTTTTTGAGTAAGAGGAGAGATAATTGCCAAAACACATGTACATCGTAGGTGTATGCAATGAATGCACACTTCCCCGTTGCTTGGGAAGAACTCGTTAATGAACTGCAAAATAAAATATGGAGCACTTTTATGAAAGACTTGCACTATTAATGCAGATAAAGTGGATAATGGTGATTCTAAGATATTCACAGCATATACGTCAATACCTCAAAAATTTCAAGTGCAGAATTTTAGCAGAAAATTTGCTTTTAAGGAGAATAGTAAAACTATTTTAATGGATTGGAAACTCAGTGTTGTTCTTAAATGCGTGCATTTAATTGTATAAATATTTTTTTTTTCCAAAATGTAAAGTGTGGACCTAAACCCAAAATGTGTACAGCGTCAGCCTTTAATAGGGCAACAGTAGTTAATATTCTATTTTCTTATTGCTGACATGAAAAAGTTAGCATAGCAACTGATTTAATGTAGCAAAAAATGTCCTTTAGAACTGTAACTTTTATGTTGCAGTCGAGGTAACGGCATTTGAGAGTTATTTATGAAACTGTATTTTTAAAAAGCACACAGAATTTCTTCATATTGCATAAACAGAGCATAAGAGAAATGTCACTGGACGAAACAGGAATTGTTTAAGGGAAATTTTCTAAGAAGCTGTTTGCACAAGCTAGTTTCTTGTTGTCTTGCATGCAGTACTATATGGGTAATAAATGATTTTCAGAAATTTGGAAGCTCTTAGAAATAATTATATGCTAGATAGTGCTACAGAAGTATGCGGTATAATAATATTTAAGCATGACTTGCAGTAGTTAGAGAGATGCTAAATAATCATTGTCACATTCAAATGGGCTGGTATAAAGCGTATCTAAGCCATGAGATTTCTTTGAAGTTTGCTTAAATTCGAGCACAGTCTTGTGAGATACTCAGCTAACAATAACCTAGTGTGCATGGAAGGTTTGTTTTTCAGGTGAGCTCTGAAGTTTGAATGAAATGCTGAATATAGTTTCAGTGATCACTAGGTAAATGGTATTTTGTATCCCTTTCTCTTAGAACACTCTTGCCAGGCTTTTTCTCCTGTGAAACTTCTTGTTCAGGGAGCTTCACAAGCAAGTGAAGGACATTAGGGACTGACCACAGGAGTGTTTTTCAGAGCTTCTTGCAATATCAAGATTGAATTGTAAGATTAAGTATTACTTACCATTTTCTGAAGAATAAAAGGGCGTGTAACAACCCTTCCTCTCCTCAAGGAAAATAACTTAAAAAGAAAATAATCAATTTGTGTGGATTGTTTCTATGTTTTTCATATTTTCAGAAATGTAAGATACATCAAAAATACTAACGTTGCAGCATCTCTTTCTCCTAGGTGGTCACTTGAAATCACACCAGATAAAAGTCATTATCAGTGTTAAAGGAAACGAGTACTAAATAAGCTGGAGGTCTGAGACTTGTTCCTTGTCATCAGGTGCAGGAAAACCACCAATCGTAATGAATTTCTGCATTTGGTTAGCAGCTACAGCAGGAATATAACAAGCTGAAAGAGCACAGGCACCGAATAACTTTCCTGTTAGCAGAGGTGACCCAGCCCTAACAGAGTTAAATGAGACAACGTAATAAAGCTTGCAGCTGCTGTTACTCAAGTTTTACCTGTTGCATAGATTAATACTAATTTATTTCCCAGTGCGATAATCGGGTCCTTGGCACAAGCAGACACAAAGTTGTACCATTTTATTGGCATAAAATGGCTGAGTACGCACATTACCCAAAAGAATCTGCTTCTGATCACAGAAGAGTAGAATATATTGCTCACATGAGAAGAGATCACTGTGAACTATTTATCAGATGAAAACAAATTATCAGAGGAAGGCAGAAATGCACATGAGAACTTCTGAAGGTACAACACTGGAAGGAGGTTAGGGAGAATTTCTTTACTTGATCTCAGTCAGTCTTTGACGTTTCACTCCATCATATAAATGTTTTATCCCAAGCAGATGTTCATACAAAATTGAGGAAGAACCTATGATGAGCATATTTCAGTGCTAGAAGAATGCTTTCTTTTAATGCTGTGGTCAAAATTTATTGTACGGATGAAAAATATATTCAACTAGTAGACAATGTGTACTGGAGCACAGTGTTCTACTTGACTACGCTTCGAAGATCCATCTGATTAGAATCACAGAATGATGGAATGGTGGAGGCTGGCAGGGACCTCAGGAGGTCATCTGGTCCAACCGCCCTGCTCAAGCAGGGCTACCTAGAGTGAGTTGCCCAGGAACATTCCCTTACAGCCTTTGAGTATCTCGGAGGAGGGAGACTCCACCACCTCTCTGGGTGAGCTGTGCCAGTGCTCCATCACGCTCACAGTGAAAAAGTGTTTCCTGATGTTCAGAGGGAACCTCTTGGGTTTCAGTCTGTGCCCGTTGCCTCTGATCCGGTCACTGGGCACCACTGGAAAGAGCCTGGCTCCATCCTCTTTGTATCCTCCCTGGAGGAGGATTTTATAGACATTGATGAGATGCCCCCTGAGCCTTCTCATCCCCAGGCTGACCAGTCCCAGCTCTCTCAGCCTTTGCTCCTGTCGCCTTGGTGGCCCGTTCCTGGGCTCTCTCCATTGCGTCCATGTGCGTCTTGTACTGGGGAGCCCAGCGCTGGACCCAGCACTACAGGTGTGGCCTCACCAGTGCTGAGTTAGAGGGGAAGGGATCCCCTTTGATTCTGCTGGCAATAATTTGCCTAAGAGAGGTCGTTCTTGGACAGGGTAGAAGCGTGGCTTTGAACACAGAGGTGCAAGATCTCATGTGCTCTGTGCTGGAGTATGGACCTCATGCTCTGCTGTATTGTGTGGGTTTCCTGAGAGGAACGAGTAGCTCTCGGTTATTTTACGGCAAGCATCTGAATGCCTCCTTCAGAGCACAGCTGTCTACTTTACCTGTTAGGAGTTGTTGTTTGGGAAAGGTGGAGTGAGGTAGTGGCAAGCTGGCAGACCCACCACCCACGGCAGCAGTGCTGGTCTGGCAGCCGTGTGTCATCTTTTTGTGCAAGTGACTGCTGTATGTGGGAGGCATTTGGTTGCGTTTACACCATGGGGAATGATTGCTGTCTCCGGATTATTCAGGATGAAAATCACTGTTCGTTACTTGTTGCTGTGTGAGCTCTACTGAATTCTTAGGCAGAAGTTTATGTTAATCTCTGTCACCAGATTGCAGATTTAAAAAGACTTTCTTAGAAATCGGAACCTTACGTTGCAGTCTTCTCTAGATGCTCGGTACCATGTGGTAGAGTTTTGGCCTTTTACAGTAGTTGGAGTTCCAGCTCAAAGTTCATTACTCATGTGAGAGAAGATCTGATTAAACGAAAAGCAGCAGCCTGTGTAGCCAGTTTAGCCTGATACAATTCAAAACCTGAGGAGAAAGGTGCATGTGTAGTGAAGAGCAACACCACCACTATGCCTTGCATTTCTTGTCGGTCATGTCTCCGGTATAATCCCTTCATCTCTGTTGGCTTGTTTGTTTGTTTTACCTGTCAGCCTTCCTGTTTTTTGCTAAGCTCCTCTGGTTTCTTCAGTATGCCAGTCGTACCGTCCTATCAGAGAACCCACTCTTGGGGTGATATTTTCCACTGTTGTTTCTAAATCCCTGCTGAATTTTAAATTCACTGCTGGGACCAAGCATATCGATTTGTTCCGCCTTAGCACTTCATCACATCATTCATATCTGCAACCCCGAAACTGTGAAGCATCTGTAGGGCTTTGAATGGCTGAACGCTGGCATGCCAGTTGCCCTGGGTAGTTGCGTCGTTGTAGAGTTTCTTCAGCCCCATAACAAATGTGCTGAATTTATAGGATTTTGACATTTGGGTTAATCTGTTCTACATTCCAATAAAGGATTCGTGGATTTAAATAAAAAAAAGAAAAAAAAAAAAAGGCGTATCACACCAGCAGAGACAGAGGGGCCAAAGCTACAGGGGCAGTGTGGAAGGGGTGCAGTGGTGGATTTGTATGTGTCTGGGGCAGCCAGGGAGATCTGCATGCATCCTGGGCTTTGTTGCAGCTTAGGGTGAAGGGTCCTCTGAGCAGGAACTTGCCAAGGGCACCCCTGGAGGTTTCTCCCTGGATCCTAGGAAGGTGTGTGCTGCAACAAAGTATTTGGAAAATTTGTAGTACTAGTAGAGCCTTGTGTCATGATGTGCAGCTTACACTTGCTGTAGGTGAAACGGGCTGGAATATGTAAGCAGGAAAAAAATTCTCGATGATTGGCTTGGGCTGGGAAGACGAATTCAAGCTGTGGCCCTGTTCTGAAAGGCCTAGGTAATTTCATTTTTTGCTTACGCTGTTTCTGAGTAACAAATCACAGAATCACAGATTGGTAGGGGTTGGCAGGGCCCTCTGGGGATCCCCCAGTCCAACCCCCCCACTAAAGCAGGTGCCCCCAGCGCAGGGGGCACAGGGACGCGTCCAGGCGGGGTTGAATCTCTCCAGAGAAGGAGACTCCACAGCCTCCCTGGGCAGCCTGGGCCAGGCCTCTGTCAGGCTCACAGTAAAGGTGCGTGGGGTTGTTCTTCCCCAGGTGCAAGACCCTGCACTTGCCCTTGTTGAACTCCATGAGGTTCCTCTCCGCCCAACTCTCCAGCCTGTCCAGGTCACGCTGAATGGCAGCACAGCCTTCC
>VZSC01011159.1:400316-422357 GCA_013398225.1 Steatornis caripensis
CAATCCTCAGGCACCTCTCCTGTTCCCCACAACTTTTCAAAGATGATGGAGAGTGGCCTGGCAATTACATCCGCCAGCTCCCTCAGCACGCGTGGGTGCATCCCATTAGGGCCCATGGACTTGTGGGCGTCCAGTTTGCCTAAGTGGTCTTTTGACTCAATCCTCCTCGACCACGGGAAAGTCTCTGTTTCTGCATTTGGAAATCCTGAGTGCTGGCCTTAGCATTGAAGACTGAAGCAAAGAAGGCATTCAGTAATTCCGCATTCTCTGCATCCTCTGACACCAGGGTGCCCTTCTCATTCAGCAGCAGGCCCACATTTTCCCTAGTCTTCCTTTTGCTACCAGTGTACCTGTAGAAGCCCTTCCTGTTGTCCCTGACCTCCCTCACCAGCGCCAATTCCAAGTGGGCCTTAGCCTTCCTCGTTGCATCCCTGCATGCTCTGACAACATTCCTGCATTCCTGCCAAGTGGATAGTCCTTTTTTCCACACCCTGTACATTTCCTTCTTCCCTTTGAGTTTTTCTGGAAGCTCCTTGCTTGCCCGTGCAGGTCACCTGCCTCCTTTACTTGACTTCTTACTCATAGGGGTGCACCGATCCTGAGCTTGGAGGAGGTGGTTCTTGAGTATTAACCATCTCTCTTGGGGCCCCCTGCCTTCTAGAGCGCTAGCCCATGGGATTCCTCCAAGTAGGTCTTTGAAGAGGGCAAAGCTAGCACTTCTGAAGTCCAGAGTTGTAATCCTACTTGAGTGAGTTTTCTTTGATACGGGTTCTTACATTTTAATGTAGTTTTAATTACAATTTAGCAAGATGAAAAGTTAAAGTATTGCATTGCAGGAGCTGCATTTTTGTGGGGAAAAAAATACCCCATTGCTTCTCAGAACATCCTGCATCAGACATCTCAGACTAAACTCCTGGTTGTTCTTTTGCAGACTACGTCAAGAGAATGACATGGTTGATTCAGCTCCTCAGTGGGAAGCTGTGCTGCGGCGACAAAAGGAGAAGAACCAGGCGGATCCGAGCTACCGGCGGTCCAGGCACAGATCTCGATCGTATGTAACCCTTGCCCTCTTTGACCTGAAAATAAAGGCCGCTGTAGCACGCTGAAAAGCAGGAGGTGTATCTCCAGCGTGGTGGTGGCCCTCATTTGCTGAGGAACAGAGACTTCCACGCGGCGTGTTGTCACGTTAGCAGATGTGCGTTCAAACCCCCTTCGTTTAGTGTTTTGAATTTCAGGGCACAAATAATGCAGGAAGGGCTTTGTGACAGGGATGGTCTCCATCACCTTGGATGGAGTCCTGGATGGTTTTGTGGCTCACTCAACATTAGTTCTGTAACGAGGACAGCAGTTCCCTTTTTCTGGGCAGCAGGTCTGTGAAAACATTCACGTTTTGTGTGGTAGGTGCAGGTGTTTTTGTGAAATGCACGCGCGCTTGTTTAATGGTATGATGTCTGCCATATTGTTCGGATGAGGCCAGCTGCTGATGTCTCCCTGTCAAATTACCATTGGCAAGCAGCAGTCAGTGATTAATTGCATCCTGGTAGGAGGATTTCCATGGTGGAGCTGTGCTGCCAGGCAGTGCCATTCCTGCTGACAGCTGGCTTGGACATGGAGAGGTTGTCAGCTTCTAAAATGAGTTTTCTCAAACTAATGAAAATTTTGGTTTCTTTTAAATTTTTTTTTTTAATGTAATGGCATGTTTTTAGGGTATAGACACACTGTTTCGTATCATGTTTGTGTCCAGTATGATCTACCATCCAAGCAACCATCTGATGTGGCGCCAGCATCAGCGTGCCCGGCGGGCAGGGCAGGACAAGGCAGGGCAGGGCAGGGCAGGGATGTTGAAGCGTGCCAGAAGAGCAGCTATGAGGCACTGGGAGAGAAGGCAAGAGCGAACAGTTTTTGAAAATGTATCCCCACGCTCACTGCCGACTGACGTGGTTGAGTTGCCAGCCCTGATGCTGGTGGTGTAACGTGACCTCTGTAACACACTTACTTCCCATTATTGTCTTTTCTTAAGTGTACCTTTTATGTTAAGCCTTACCAAGAGAAACCGTGTAGTACCTTAAGGATTATTTCGTTCATAGCAATCAAAACTGTAACCGCACTCAAGTTTCCGGTATTAAAATCCACTTTATTTCTGTTTTCGGTTGCCTGTGTTGCTGTAACTCGTTTCTGTCTTTGGTTTCATAGCATAAAGTTTTCAATTTTTTATGAGAAACAGAATTTG
Organism: Steatornis caripensis; assembly: GCA_013398225.1. Taxonomy (NCBI): domain Eukaryota; kingdom Metazoa; phylum Chordata; class Aves; order Caprimulgiformes; family Steatornithidae; genus Steatornis; species Steatornis caripensis. The sequence continues at coordinate 402,547 of VZSC01011159.1, forward strand.
CCATTAAAATTCCAAATGTTGGAATTTCTGCTTTAACTGGCTTTGTACAGACTTGTTCGCTTTCAGCTGCACAAAAGTCAAATGTTATTAGGTGTAGTTATACAATGATGCATTACTGAAAATCAGGAATATTAAAGCTCACTTGTATGGAATCCACAAAATACAGCCGATTAAGTTTGATTTACGTTTTTTTTTGCTACGTACAGGAAGTGCTGTAAACTGGGAAATGTACTCAGTTAATAGTGGATAGATTAAATTTATAGACAACTTTTCTTCTTTTCCCATAGGCCGAGTGTATGTCATTGCTTGGACAGCACGGTCTCCCTCTTGTGGCTAACTTGGCTTACGAAATGGCTTTTATTTTCCAGCACAGTGACTTTCTGAGCTGTTATTTTATTTAAGCTACTGTTAGCAAAAACTGTAAATGTGTAGCATCTTACTTAATGAGGAGAGGTCCTAGAGGAAGCAAAGAAATGAGGAAATCCTGAAGATTTTGGATGGCGTCTCATTTCTTTTCCCCTTTGTGTTAGTGATGAATATAGTCCTCCTTTTTATCTCACTCTTCAGTTTAAGAAAACAAAGTCGTAACAACTAAGTAAGCCCAAACCTCCCAAGTATGGCAGAGACCCTTAATAGGTGCAAGTAGGAACTAAAAAAAATAAAATGGGAAGCGCTTTCAAATTGCTTTAAAAAAAGTTTAATAAAAAGTGTTTAACTGTTAACCTGCAACAGGTTGTAAGAGCGTTTATTTAGTTAGTTTGGCTCAGCTGTTTGCTTACGTGACTGGTTGTAGGTCAGAGGGAAGGAAAACGTGATTCCCTAGGGTGTAGGGTCTGGTTGTTTTTTGGTTTTAAATCTGGTCATGCGGTCGTTTCGATTTGCACATTTAACAATTGATACAAACCCTTCGTTTTAGCAGTACAGATAAGTCTTTCACATGAAGTTCCTTATTGCAGTTAGCTTAACTAGAGCTTCGCTTTGGAAGCATGAAGTAATGGCTGAAATATTTGTTGCTGTGCCTGGCACAGTGCGTTTCATTTATTTGATAATGAGTAATATTAGTCATCGGTAGTGGTGAGGTGGTGTCTCCTTGGTCTCAGGAATAAAAGTATTTGACAAGAATTTGACCTTTCTTTCTCCTAAAGGAATCAGCAAATAGAGAGAGCTCCCAGTTCTAGTTCTGCAGGGTTTATTTTCAGGAGTTCATGTAAAACATCTGTGTAGCCAAAGGGCTTTTTTTAATTAAGAAGAATGGCCATTAAAATTCCAAGGCTATTTAAATTTACCGTTTGTGACTCAAACTGAAATATTAATAAGGGTGCAGATGCAGGCGCAAAAACTGATGTAGACCTTATTAATGTGTAGCATTGTTCGAGCTTGTGAAAACGAAATAAAAATAAACAAAAAAAAACCCCTGGAGGCTCATCGCTTGCTGGGAATTCCCATTAGGTTTCCTGTGCATTAGAGAATCTGATTAGCGTACAAATTGTTCAGAAGCTATTGATTCAGATACTGCAGCAGGACCGTCTGAGTATACCTTGTGTGGCAAAACTGTGAGCTCTCAAACAATGCGCAGTAAAAAGATGAAAACAAAGTGAAAGAGGGATTGCGGTCTGGCTTTAAAGATTTAACGGAAGGATTGATCTGTTGTGGGTTGTGAAGAACTATACAAACGTGCGTTTCCCTTGCAGTGTATGCAATACCTACGTTTCACCTTAACAAGCCTTTTCTTGTGGTGAGCTTTTCTTCATTTTGCCTTCAAAGGAATCAGGAGCAGGCCTTTGGAAGGAAAATGCGTTGAGTAAGATGCTTCATTTGTAATATATTTCTGGGTATTCTTTTGTGAGGTGTTAACTTGAATAAATGCTGTGAGGTTGTCCCGGTATGGTAACACTTCGTAAGCAGGTGGAAAATAAATAATGTCGAGATGGGAATTCACAAAAGCAGTTTGCTTGCAAATCATTGCGTTTAGCTCTTTTCCTTTTTTTTTTTTTTTTTTTCCCCCCACTCCATGAGATTGCCGTATTGCTAAACTGGTATTTTACAGCAGTGGCTTCCTTATTGGTGTAGTTGCAGGGCTGGAAGGAGGGAGGATTGCAGAGACCACAGAATTAAATGCCCGATGTTGGCTGCAGAAAGCAGGAGGCACAGTTCCTAGAGAATGGAGATACCAGGATGACTTCTCATTTAACTGCACTCTTTCCACACCACCCCAGAAATTAATATTTCTTACCGTAGGTGAGGCTTCACGTGGTGTTTGGTGATGCTAGCGGCTTAAGGCCGCATCCTGAACTGTTGTATTTCCATGAATAAGTAAAAGCGGGTGAGCTGATCAGATGGGTCAGCGGTGTGCACAATACCCTGCTTTGTGGGGGTCCTGGGCTTGGGAGCGACCTTGAGGCTTTGCTTCCTCAGGCAACCTAGGGCTAGTAAGCATTACAAAGCCTCCCTGGAGAAGCTGGCATTTTTCAAGCGGCTTTCGAATTCCCCACCGCCTGATTACTCAGCCTCAGAAGAGGATGCCTATCTTCCCAGCCCCAGGGTGAATGCGGGGTTTGCAGCTGCTATTTTTCGAGCAGAGGGTTGCATGGAAGGAGAAATCAATTCAAAACTGAGGGGCAAAAAAGGCTGTTAAATGCCATTGCATACCAAGCCGCTGCATCAGAGAGTTTAAACCGGCACGAACAGATGTAAGAAGGAGCGAAGGAGAAGAGACAGGAGAAGTGAAAATCAGAGACAACGAAATGCGTCGTAACGAACATAAGCACAGAAAGCCACAAAAAGCTCTGAATGCTGAGAAAAATCGGACTGCAAGCCATAGCTGTTGCCATCACGAGGACCTGAGCAGTCAGAACGGACAGCAGAGCGGTCTGTCAAGGACGGGGAATAGCCTGGGGCGGCTGCATCGTGCTGCCTGGAAAGCCGTCGCCCCCTTCGAGTCTGAGAAGGTTATGGAGTAGTTCGTATTAGTCCCACTAGGGAATCACAAATGTTTCTCACCCTTCTGTTTCTCTCTGGTGTTTATAAAGCAGTAAACTTAATACCTCCCTGTACTTCTGCTCCTGTAACATCTAAAAAAAACGCCCCGACAACCCAGAAACATTACCATCCCTAAATAATCTGCCTGTACATCAGCCGTAGAACACTTACTGCAATGTAGTTGTCTCTCAAACGTTATTCCTGGGCCGGAATGAGCCTAGGAATTCTGGAAACGAGCCAAACATTGTAATGGTGAAATAAGGAAACACTGAAACTGTTAGTGCTAGAGAGCCGTTTGGAATGATTTCTGATACAGCCCTGTCACAAGGCAAGGCGGAGACGATTTAACAGATGCTGAAATGCAGAACCCCACTGTCCTCCTTGATCTCACTTAAATTTGGGTTATATCACTCCAAAAGCATCTTTGAGTATGAGAGGCCCTTTTGTGTAAGGGGGAAAAAAAAAAAAAAGCAAGCCGTATCATCTGATGATGTAAGACTTAATCTTTGAGAAGCTGTGACTTCAGTGGGAGCATTTATGCATGCTGAATCTGTCTGAAAGTTGCATCCCTCACCTCTCAGATGGTGTGGAACGGTCTAGCTGTTGACCCTGAGTTTATGTGATTTCAGTGAGATGAGTTATGTGATCCCTCCATGCAAATGCAGTCCCTGTCACTGTGTAAAATGCTTGTTTAATCTATTACTGTACATGGCTGTCGGTGAATTCTGGGTGCAACTTCGGCAGCGGTGGTGGTTTTGCACTAAACCTGCAGTGAAATAGGATAAGAAAAATAAAAATAAAGGGGATCCAGTTTGGAGACAGTATCTTCTGCAATTCAGTGGAAAACGTGAGGCATGCCGTTCAGGCTTGCTTTACTGCATTTCTGTGTCCTGCAACAGGGAAATTACGATTTTGACCAAGTACTTTGTGAATGAAATACTTGCTAAAACAGTTGTGTGCGTGAGTATGTGTGTTGCTGGTTTGGTTTGCTTGCTGTTTTTTCGTCCTGGGCGTCACAAAGGTAAATGAAGTGAGCAGAAACCCTTCTTGGAAATGACCAGAAAGTGAGAGGTTGTACCGTGGTCGCAGGCTGAGCAATGGGTCCTCTTTACCGGTGCTCACTGGGAGCGCCCAGGGGTTACTGGTGCGTCAGCCTGGCATGGCCCGTTCGTCTTCCTGCCAACAAAGGACTCTGGGGTCCGCAGGACGTTTCTGAGGGCCTTTTACAAAAGTGTTATTCCAAAACACGTTGTCCTCGGCGGGGCGAGGGGTGGCAGCAGCTGGGCACTGATTCGGCTTGGGCAGCTCTGCTTTTGTTTATGTTTTGTGCTGGAGGCTAGTGGCGCAGGAATTGTGACTGAGACCCTGCCGTCCAGGAAATGACTTTTCAGATGAAATAAAGTGGTGGCGTTTAATGCCTTTTCTGAGATAACAAACCTTAAAATTGAAGTCGCTGGTGGGTTACAGTTGCCGTGAGTTCTGTGCAGGGTCTGTGCTGTTGAAAGTTACGTGAACAGCAGGTCGCCAGACAATTATTTTCATGGTTCTGCGTTTGTTGTCTTTGTCGGTATTTATAGGAGAAGCCCAGATGTACAAGCTAAAGAAGAACTGTGGAAACATATTCAGTAAGTATGATCCTCGTAGGGTCCGAGTGACTGCGTGGTTTACCTCTAACGTAGTTATTCACATCCCCTGTGCTGTGGCTGTAAGGCATTACGTTCTGATTTACTTATGTGTCACAGTAAATTACATGGGTGTTAATGACCTGCTAGAAGATACTGCAGATTGCCGAACGCACTGAATACAGATGACCGTTGTTTGTAGATGAGTTGCTAAAGAGTAATACAGCTTTTCAGAGATGTATTCCTCTGTGGCTTCCAAAATGTCCTTGTTTGTAATACTGACACTTTTAGGATGAGGCCCCATATGCTGCAGAACCACCAGTTAGGGAGATCGTTAGCTATGTTGAAATGTGTTTGGTGTTCAGTATACACAATGTTCGTATACGCTGTGAAGCAACAAGGTCAGATTTGCAGGGAGGTGAGAAGATGGTGGAACAGGATGCGACACGCAGTTGAAGCAATCAGGGTGAAGTTAGACGCATTTCTTCATAGGCTTCCTATTTTGATGTCAAGATAGCTTCAGGGCTGACAACAGCTTGTTTGAGTAAATCTTTTCAGCCTAATATGATAAAAATAAGAAGCGTTTTGCAGTTGTTATCTACTGTCACATTTTTTACTTTGCTGAATCCTTTCTAGGAAGGAGCTTGTGGATCCATCTGGTCTGTCTGAGGAGCAACTGAAAGAAATTCCGTACACTAAAATAGAGTGAGTTTATGTCAGGATTTTTATTTGTGACTATGAGAGCCCACTTTTCTTATTTTACTGTGAATTCTGTCATACTGAAATAGGAGTGGGTTTACATGTAATCTCTGAGCTTTTATCTACTCCAAATAGTCATCTAGGATGCGTTGGGTGAGGATAATTAATAATTTTGAAACCTAATATTTTCTCTTTCCAAAATGTGAAAAAAATAATCTCCATCTCTCTTCAACTCTCCCACACACTCGTGAACCTGCTGGATGTCTGTACGTTCTATATGTCTCCCTGTGCCATCTATCGATCCGTTTTATGTTATACACTATAGAATCAGAGAGAACAGAATGCAAACAAGCAAATGCATTTATTTCCTAAACTCCTGCTTCCTTTTAAGTTTTTATTCCAATCATTCTGAGGCAGTGTTTGACCTGTTCAACCCCTTTCCTTGCTTGTCATGGGCAGCTGCCAGGGCATAGCTATTTCCTTAAGAACTGACATCTATTTCACTATGATAATTGCCCATTTGGGATGCCATGTGGCAGTGTAAGCAGCTGCATGTGGCAGAAAGGGATCTTGCTTTGCATTATAATGTGCTTCCACAACACCACTAAACAGAACAGGCTGATGTTAAAGCTGTATATTTTAAGGCATTCTTTTAAAAATACTTTCCTTCTCGAATATGGGCATGCCGGTTTGGGACCTTTGCACTTTTAAATCATTGAATTCTGAGTACAGGCTCGTAAGAAAAGCATTTTAAATTCAGCCAGTGCAAGAAGCTGTCTGCTATACTTTAGTATGAAATGGGAGGATCTCTCTCAGTGCGCAGTTGAATTTATGTTTTTGTGCCAAAGGTCCGGCTGACTAACCTACCGTTGTGAATTCTGTGTCTCTCTTAGGACTCAAGGCGACCCCATCCGCATTAGGCATTCACATTCCCCTCGAAGCTACCGTCAGTATCGGCGGTCCCAGTGCTCTGACGGTGAAAGATCTGTCCTGTCTGAAGTGAAGTACGTGAATGTGGTTATTAGCAATGGACTGGCTTAGTGTGGCCCCAAAGTTGTTCAAAGGTCATGGTTAGATTAGAAGCGGCATAAATGCGGTTGGTTGCTAGCGCGTAGGATTCAGACAGCCCTCTAAATAGTAGGTCTTCAGAGGTAAATGGCTCAAGCACAAGAACATTTCTGGTCTGTCCTGGGCCACAGAGGCTTGCTTGATCCGCCTGGAAGGGGAAAAACTGAAAAAGCCAAAATAAACCTGTATTGCTCTTCAGTGGCAGGCCATGAAGTTGCCAAAGGGATGAGAACTCACGAGTTGCTTTCCAGATACCTTCATCCTTTGTAGACTTAAGACATCATCTGTATTAATTCTCTATTTGTTTCATGGGAACTCTACTACAACCCTCTTCAGCAGCGAGTTGATCAGTCTTTCCTAGAAGACTGATTTGTAAAGGGTGTACTTACTGATGGAAAAGTGACAGCCCCATTCTCTGTTTTATGAAGGCCTTAAATATCAAAAGCAGTCCCCTGATGATATCATCACCCACTTGGGAGGCTAGTTTTAGCTGATGGCACCCTGAAGGAGGTGTGGCACCCTCGTGATTTCAGGCGAGGCTTGTCTCGCATGAAGTTGGGCTGCCTCTGTAGACCGGGAGGAGACAGGCCCCTTGAGAAGGGATGGAATGACCTGTGCCTTGAAGGCGCCCCGTGACTACTGAGGATCAGCATGACAGCTTTCGAATGTCTCGAGTCAGGTGATAAGCCTTTCAGATTTTGCCTTTCAGATCTATGTAGCTGTCTGGGTCAGTTTAACTACAGTTACTACAACAAAGTTGTGGTTTGCTTCGTTATAGCAATATCCGTTTTGTAATGTTGTAATTCCAGTGCGAAAACTGAGCTGGTGCCTCCACTGCCTGTTACACGATCTTCAGATGTGAAAGGTCCCGGCATCCCATTGACTCAACAGGTTAGTCATTGTGCATCCTTTGCAATTCTTCTGTTTCGGAGGAGCGGGGTTCTAGTTCTTTATTTAAATTAGATCTTTGGTTTTCAGTGAAAATTACAGCTGGCTGAGATCTTTTTCAACAGCAGCGTGACTTGAGATTTTACGTTTTGCTTATGTTTACACTTTGTTTCTATTTCCAAATATATGTAGTTTTGTAGCACGTGTCCTAGCAAACACCTGCTTCTGCTGCTGGAGGACTCTTTCCCAGCTTGAATTTGATGCTTCCTTAAGATGATACCCTCTTCTCCACTTAAAATATGCAAGTGTACCCAGGATGCAGTTGTAATCACAACCTACTGTAATTTATTTGCGACTTCTTAGAGTTTTGTTGCTTGGGCTTGAAGCATTGCTTTTTTTTTTTTTTTTTACTTCTTTCCTTTTTTTTTTGCCTAAATGGTGAATGGTTTCTTACGTTACTGAAATCTAAAACGGATAGAACTTGTCTTTATAAATGTGATCACTGGCTTTCATCATATATTATGGTACCATATCTCTCAGCTTTGATAGCTTTATTAAGCTCAAAATCTGAGAATAAAATTATGTGCAAAAAGCACTTCCAGGTCTGTTGTACAAGCACATGAAAGGAAAACCAAAACATGGAAGGGAGGATTCCAGATACCTAAATTCCCACACCAGTCATCATGTCTGTTAATCTGGCATGTGGATATACCAAAACCGCACGCTGGTATGGTATATAGTGTGGAAACTGCACAGAATACAATCGGCAAAACACGTATTTCATCTTATAAGCAGTTAGAATAACTTAAGCTTAAACAATTTAACAATAATAAACAGATACTTTTTCACTTCAAGGCTAGCTAACATACTACCTGTGCTTTGGTAAGAATTAAGTTAAAGGATATTTGTATTCCTGCACATGATGGAAATTGAAAAAGATGAGCTGTCCTTGATGTTCCTGCAAGGACTTGCTCCAGCAGTGGAGGGGAAGTTAGTATACTTAAGGCTAAGCAAATTTGTGTGCTTTGTAGAAGTAGGTAACTGGTGTGAACTTAGAACTTTTTCCAAGTTCACATTGTCTTCTTTCTGTTCTTAGCCAATACAGCGTGGCTTGAATTCATGCTGTGAAAGGAATTAATGTTACAATGTTCAGCATCCACAAACACACCTCTTCTCCCTCTGCCCCAGACCCCTTCACAACAGTGGCCATTAATTCCTTGTGAGCGCTCGCTTGCAGTGTTTTGTTAAATATCAAATAATTAGTGGTGGCATTTCCTGAATAGGGAATGTGAATCCAGATAGCACAGAGGGACAGCAGCTGGCAGACGAGAGAGGAGGCAAGAGGGGGAAAAAGTTCTGTTTGAGCAAGTAAATGTAGAGACTTCAATATTCCTGGTGTGTATGTATATATAAATTGCTATATCCTGACCCTAAGGCTGTCATAGCAGGAGTTATCAAAATACAGTATTTAAATTCTGCGATAGCTTTTCAACAACGTGTTTTAATTTGTTCCGTTCAGAGACAGAATGGATCTAAAGACAGCCTAATAGAGGAAACATCTCAGCTATCCACTAACACCGCCTGTGGAAAACCCACCACTAAGATCATAAAAACTGTCCAGGTGTCACGCTTCAAGGTGGAAACCTGATTGCTGTAACTGAGGATGGTGAATGGATTTCATTCTTCGGAAACTGAGAATTTGTGTGGGTGTGCATGGGAAGGAACTGAAGTCGACACGGTAGCAATTTCTTCAGGACACTCGGAAGAGCAGCTTGCTTGCTGGGAAGGCCAAGCGATGCTTTTACCACCGACACCATTCTAGTAGTGTGACTGATCGAGAAGAAGCTGCCTGATTAGACAACCAAAAAAAAAAAAAAATCTTAGTAAAACCGAATGATCAGCAGTTACATTTCCAAAAAACGAACAAAAAAATTTGCTGCAACAAAACAGGCTTTATGGTCTGCTCTGTAGCTGAATAGCCTTTTTCCAAAAAATGACTGTTAACTGACAAGATCAGGACCAGATGCTTCAAGAGAAGCAAAATAGTCATATTTTTGGCCAATTGTGCAATACAGTGTGATATGGGGAGAACTATCTTCACAATTTTATATGGGGATCAACTTGTGTCCTGAGACATAAGGACTGACAGCTCTTACAAGGTTTATTTTAGCCTAGCACAACAGATGCTTGTGTTGTTAATACAAATGTTGACTCAACCCGTTTTAGCTCAAAAATAATAGACTCTGTAACACCCCGTAGCAGCAGAGAGTGCCAGAGGTGACAGAGACTTACGTTCCCTTGGCAGTTTTAAGTGTTCTCAATTTTGAATGCCGTTTTATGTAGAGGGACTATTTAATCGGACGTTGCATACCATAAAAATACATCTGCCACCTTATATTAAACCACACTGGAAAAAAACCTGGAGAATATACACTGACCCACTGTGTTAAGACAGCCTAGCAAGGCACTTAAGTACTGGTTAAATGAAACTTGTAGAGTAGGATTTAAGACAGCTAGCAAATAGCTTTTTTTTTTTTTTCTTAAACTAGATTAGGAAAGTCTGCCTTAATCTCTTTTCATATGAAATAATCACTGCTAGTACCTTCTCATACTTTTCTCTGAGCCATTTCTATTATGATAAAATAACAAAGGCAGTATTTGAGGTATGATAATTGCAATTTTTTTCTGTTGTCACAGTAGGAATAGTAAGTTTTAATAATGCTGCACATTGAGTGGGTTATCTTCTAGTACGTATCTGAAGCGATGCCTGTCTCTTCTCCTATCCTGTCACTTTGTACAATAGGAAAGTCACTCCTCTGCCTCCCGTTCGTCCACAGTCAGCACATGAATGAGGCATCTGGCGTTGCTAACTTGTTGAGAAGCTTAGCAAAATCTTTCTGCTGTGAAAGTAACTTTTGCTAAGTGTAATCCCCAAACTAAATATTGAATCTGTCAAACAGCGTCGGAAACAGCTGTAGTAGCTTATGTGCCTTCTTACGTCTGTCCTCCTTAAACTCATCCCACACTGCCTTCGGTGGTCCTGTGCCCTCTACCCCTAGCAACACCGTACCAGGGGGCTGCAGCCCTGTGGGAAAGGAATACTGTTCGAGAACTGGAGTGAGCATAAGGCATTTAAGTTACGCTTTACAAGAGGCATGGGATTACTAATACACATCTAACTTGACAAAAATGCGATGTGAAACCTTGTGTAATGTGTTCTATTTTCCACTTCATTTTTTGATTCTTTATTGTTTCATGGTCTGAGGTAGTCAGATGGATGCTACTAGCCAAGATGGTAGCCATACAGTTTGTATATTCCTGTCATCACGGTATGTATCAGTCTGCAGGTTGGGCGATGCTGCATCATGGCAGTGAAGGCAGATTCACTTCATACATATGTTTATTTGGTCGCTTATTTTGGACGCTTCTGCTTCTTCAGTCTCAATGAACAAATCTAAGGGAAGGAAAGAGCTTAGAACCCCTCTGTGGTAAAAATTCTGTTCTCATGGAGGTCTTCAGCGTTTTCTGAATTTCTGATTTCATCCTAGGACGTTGTTGGGCTTGGCTTCAAAGTATTTGCTTGAACTGTTTTGTAATTCTGTTAAGTGGTTTCATTGTCATTGCTACAATTCAAAGTGATCCTTTAGGATCTATTTATGACCTCGTGTAGTATACTCACAAGCACCAGTTGAGAAAAACCGAACAGCAAAAAACCCCCAAATATAAAAACCCATCACTGTGGCAAAGATTGTGGTGATACAGATCAATCTAGAGCATCGCAGTCTTTTGGAAGACTATTGAAATATCACAAACCATGCAAGAACTGGTTCCCGTGTCTGCAATGAAAGCCACTCCTTATTTCTTGAAGAAGGCGTTCCAAGCTGGAGCGTTATGCACTTGCTTGTAGTTCGTTGCTTTCTAAATCATTGCCATTGTTCTGCATTCCTTACTCAGGCACAGGGTTTGTGTTATTATTTGAGAATTCTCTGCACACAGTGTCCGTACCTTGCCAATCTTCAGAGATTGATCAAGAAGAAAATTACTTGTAAGGTTTATATCCAACCTCATGTTTTCCTGTATGTTGTCATCTGCTTGTGAGCGTTTGTGTATTATTGCTGGATACCGTCAGCCAAGTGTGTGGTATTTTACATCAGAAAATAGGCTTCTATAGGCTTCTGTCTAGTCTAGTAGTGATAGGTTTCAGTTCTCAAGTCACAAGATAGTTGTTTTGTAATCAAGCCAACTCTTTTGCATTTAAATGAGAAACTTACGGAGTCCTGGATTTGAGTTAGTGGTCTTCTCTCCAGTGAGACTGTGTAGGAAGCAGGTTTTAGCAAGTCTAATGCTCAGTCTGGGGCACTACAGTACGGTTTTGTATGTGCAAAAGAAAGACTAAGCTTAATGCTTGTAATGCGTGTTCAGTGTCAGTGCCAGAACAAGGCAAAACTTGGACAAGGATGTCACTGTCAGCAAACAGTACAGAAAAATAAACTTCTTCCATGTACGTGAGCCTCCTTTCCCTTCAAGCTTCTTTTCCTCAGTCATTTGAGGAAAGGCACCTTTTTTGTGATCTTATTTTTGTGTGAGAGATACCTACAAACGACCAATCACTGAAAGGATTTACTGAATCACAGCTCTGTAGCCCTAAACCAGCCCTACAACATCTGCAAATACGTGGCTGGCTTCTTAAAAGCTCTGAGCTACACCTTGCCCCTTTCTACTGTTGCTATCCTTCCCCAGCTTTCTTGGGGCTTTCACTGCCTAGAGGCAGCTGGTTTCAGACCTGGCGCTTGAGTGTCAGTCCAAAATGCTTGTACCTCCTTACAAGTCAGGCAGAAGACGGGAGATGTATAACCGTGTCCGGCAAAGTTTACCCTGGGGCTGGACACCGTACAGACCTGTCCTCACATGGACAAAGGACTGATACTTGAGACATTCTCATCCTAATTCTGCTTCTAGTCTGCTGAATTGATCTCAGGTCAACAATTTAAACTTTGTGCCTCTGCATTTACCTCTTTGAGACTTCTGTTAAGTGCTGAGAATAGGTAAGTTACGGAACTCTCTCGCTTAATAATTAGCAACACCTACAACGTAGATATACCTCTCTGCAAAACATGTATGTCATACAATAAAGAGGGCTTGCTAACCACACCACAGAAGCATTTTTGTATATCCCATATTGGTCCCCTTGCCTGTTAGCCGGATTCCTTCATTAGGAGCTAGCCTTGACCTGCTGTTTTCTGCACTGCACTTCTTTCCAGTATCTCTGACCTTGCAACTCATATTCTAATCCAGCTTATTATACTGAAAATGTTGGCTGGGGGCAGAGTTGGGGGTAATCACTACCACTGAAGTTGCCAAATCACTCACCTTTATACAGGTGAACACTGAAGTGAATAGATAGCACATTTTCTTCTGGGAAAGCCTGTTTAATTCAAAGCTCCCTAGAAAGATGTTTGAAAACAACATACATAAACATATCAATGTGATGCATATGTTCTATCTATCTACATTAAGTATTCATGAAGCAACGGTGTGCTTTATTTTAAATTGAGTTTGATAGATGGCTGTGTCAGTACTTGTGTCCAGGTTATTTAAAAGTCAATTAAAACTTGAATTTTTAGGGCACTCCATGGTTGCCTGTGTGTCTTATTTACATTACACAAAGGAGCAAAGCCTTCAGAAACAGATTCATTTGACAACACCATCTGGTAAAAACAGGTGTAGTACCAATTAAAATCCACTTGAGGATTTGGCTTCTCCAGATTACGTATTTTTAGTGGTAGCAGAAAGTTGTCAGCCTGAGTTTTATACTTCCAAGTGCATATTCATGCTAGTTTCCTTTTTACCAAAAAAAAAAAATCGCCAGAAAGCAACAGCCGTCTGTTGCTTAGCTGTCAAACCAAACATACAGATGCAGAGCCAATGTGGCAGATGCACTCTCCTTAATGTGCCGGTTTTAAGTTCTCTCTTGTATTTGTTGCCTTGATAAGAGTTGGGGCAGGTTGACCTCGGCTGGATGGCAGGTGCCCACCGAGCCACTCTATCACTTCCCTCAGCAGGACAGGAGAGTAAGTAAGACAGAAAAAAACCCTCATAGGTTAAGACAAAGACAGTTCAGTAAAGCAAAAGCAAAGTCTGTGTGTGGAAGCAAAGGAAAACAAAAAGTTGGTTCTCTAGTTCCCAGCAGCAGGTGATGCCCAGCCACTTTCCAGGAGGGAGGGCTTCAGTACACGTAGCGCTTGCTCCAGAAAAATGTCGTGATAGTGAACGCTGCCACTCATCCTCCTTTCTCTTAGCTTTTATGGCTGAGCAGATGCCAGATGGTATGGAATACCCCTTTGGTCAGTTTTGGTCAGCTGTGTCTCTCCCAAGATCTTGCTCACTCCCAGCCTCCTGGGTGAGGGTGGAATGTTGGACAGACAGCGTTGATGCAGGAGCTGTAACACTGGTGTGTTACCAACACCTTTCTAGCTACCAGTACAAAGCACAGCACTATGATGGCTGCTATGGGGAAAATTAACTAACTTCATTTCAGACAGACCCAATATAAGAGTGAAAAAAACCACTGCCCTCCCAGCTGATCACCATTTAAATGATACACCTTACTTGCTGTTAAGACACCAAAAACAGCTAGGACTGTGTGGTTATTTCCTCAGTGAGGGTATCAGAATGTACTGTACATTCTTCATAAAATACTGCTGTTTGTTTGTTAAATTTACCACAACTGAGCCCCTTTGGTAGGCAAAAGAGGTAACACATTTACATTCACAGGTCACCCACTGCTACATTCACTAGAGCTAGCCTTAGTCAACTCAGATGCAGTGTGCTGAAAGGTTAAAGATTAATTCAGAACAAGCCGTTTTTCTTTTTGTGCATACCTCTCAAAAGTTCTGATTTGCAGTCTTTAATACCAATAGCCCTCTTCCACAGAGCACTGGAGGCGAGTAACAGAAAGGAGGGTCGGTGTAACACCAACCTAGTGCACAGATCTTGCTGCCCTAGACCACCTTGGAATTGGTCCTTTCTATTTTTTAATACTACCTTTAATACAAACTAAGCAGTCTCTCCGCCACTGTGTTCATGTAAAACAGAAAAAAAGAGTCTAGAGGCTTTTTTTCAAGGGTACAGTCCAGTTAGTTAGCCACTCATAAAAACTAAAAAGCAGTCCTAATGCTCAATGCTATACTTAATGTTTACTAGCATTACTATTTTAGTCATCACTTCCCTTACACTCACCTATACCTCTCTCTACCTTACTTTTTCTTTGTTCTACCACAGTATGGAAGAGGCATTACATACTGAAGCTTAAGATTCTAGTTTTTCTTGTTGAAACTGAATTAACATTTTTGACAGCCACCATTAAAACTTAGCTGTTCCTCTCAAGAGTTTAAAAGAAAAAAAAAAAAAGGCTTAAAAGCTATCAGTCTTGCACTTTAAGAACAAAGACCCATGAGCAAAACTCCTGAACAGATGGTATCTTCAAGGAATATCAATCCCCAACTGAAACCCTAAGCTTTCAAATGCATCCAATAATTACATGTTGGTTCACTAAAAATTAATTACTCGTCTAAACCTCCTTTCCTCTTGACAACCCAATGCTTTGACTTTGCATTAGTAATTTGCTTATATTCAGTACTGAAAAATCAGACATTCCAAGGTAAATAACTTCAGCATTTGCTCTTCTGATAGAATTAATTTATGGTAACCCTTCCTGAGAGAACAAGCAAGAATTCTGGTTGTTATCCCTATGGTATTTCACTGTACTTCAAGTTTAGCAGAAGTACCATACTGTGCAGCTGATCAAGGTAATAACAAAGAAAGCTCAGCTTTCCATGTTGGAGAAGTAGCTTTCCCGCTATTTTTAAACCCACGTTTGCTGAATTTTAATTTCTACTTTTCCTCACCACAATACAAATCTCAGCTAACCCAATCCAAGCACTACAGAAGATCATGGTTTCAGTGATAACCTCCCATCCCCTTCATAGCTCCTAGGGTTTATTCAGTCCACAGGGGTGAACTGGTATCCCAAAAATAACTTAGAGGAAGTCAGTACTGTCAAAGAGAAGCAACTGCTATTACAGCTTGAGTAAGAAAGACAGAAATTCTGAGCACAGAAACATAATCTTTATTTTCTGCCTACATAAACATTACCAGACACTGTCCCAACACAGTTAAAACCACCTTGTGTTACTACATGCTGGTTTAATATTCCATCTTTGTAACAGTTTTTTGTTTCTTACGGAGTAGTCTTGCATATACTGCCAGTGGTCTCAGGCTGGTTCTAACAATTCTTCCTAGAGAGAAACACAACCACAAGGTGAGATGGTACACATAGCACACAGCTGTTTTCAGTAACAGCCTCTAGATCCCTGAAGACTGCTGCGAAGTAACAAGGATCAGCTTCCCCCTCATCCCTTTGGAGAAAAAGTCTAAAGCTAAAATCTGCGTATGTAATTTTTAAAAGAGCCTACCTGCAAGAGAGGCTCTTTGCCCACTTAAGCAAGATTTTACATCCTAACTACAAGTTGGTGGCAGTACTAACACTTTCTAGCTGGTGGGAATTAACAGAAAGTTTTGTAGTAGTAACTCATGCATGCACGTCTGTGCATTATACAACAGTTTAAGGGAACAGTAAGTCAATAATAACGAAGAGATTTAGTAATTTCATGCTGAAAAACAGCAGCAAGCAGCCCTGTTACTAGACACATTACCCATAGCGGATTACACATCCATTTCTCTTCCCAGCGCCTGACAGGTTCATACAAAAGGACTGCCCATCTATTCTTCAGCCTTGCAAAAATGCCCAGTGCCCCCGGGTGCTAAAGGTCTGGGATGGATTTTATAGTTCGTTTTCTATCGACAGCACTGGTGAAGCATTAAGTGCGTCTGAGTTTTTCCATGTTGCTCAAGTAGATTTTCACATTTCAATGCATGAAACATTGTGATCCTCGTATTTGCAAAGGCACTGTGACAAACTTGGAAGGAATTTCACCACTTCACTGAAGATTTCTGTTACGTTCTTTCCTGCAAAGAAACCAACGGTGAAGTTTACTTTTGTATGAGCATGTGAACATCCATGCAAAATACTGAACCATCTTCAGTTTAGTTTTTCCCAAAAAGTTACTTGAGTAATTTCTCATCAAGAAATAGCATATATTCTCTAAACAGCTCTGGATCAACCAGTCTGGTAGCTGCTGGGAAATCACTTTCTGAATATCTGCCTTCAGTATGGACGACTACTGGATCACAAGCTTCCTTCAGACCTTGACTCAGCTCCGTTTGCAGAGCTTGGCTTAAGAGCTTGTTGTGCTGTCTTTGTGAGCAGCTGCCAAATAATCGGCCTGCTTTCCCAGAGCTGCAACCACATTATGAAAGCTGCTACTGCAAACACCACACAATGTGTATTTCTACTCTACAGTAGTTTGTACAGTATTACTGGTTTCTAGCACAGTGAGAAAAGAACTTAAAAAAGGCAACAAAATTGTTTATCACCGAAAAGCCTGAGTAATCCAAAAGACTCATTAATGGGTGCCAAATGCCACCTCGATTCTTCCTGAAGTTTCCATAACTTACCATAACTTTTCTCTCTTCAAAGTTTTCTTGAACAATATTTATAGTTCTCCCCTAGAAATACTGTGCAGCACTGTCTCAGCACCCCCCTCTTCACTATGTCTCTAGGAGAGCTGGATGCATCAATGAAACAACAAAAACAAGAACACAAACAAATATGCAAAAAGTACTTCTGGTTCTTTTTGTGTCCTGGAACGTAGCTCCTGCATAATGAGGTTTTAATGAGGCATAGTTGCACAAGATGTGCGAACAGGATATCTCTTCTTTGTTTTCTACTCCATTCAATCTACCCTTCATCACCCCTGTACTGTCCTATGTTCACAGTCTTAAAAAAGTCAGCTGCTGCTGCGGCTAAAAAAAAGTCTCCAACAGGAATACTGCTGTCTAGCATGTGGTGTAATATTGTGACCCTTTCTAATTTACAAGATGGCCAGTCATTTCTTCAGTTTGACTTGAAATGTAAGTTTGCACTCCAAATTTCACCTTCGATTTAGTCTCTATAAGCTGTCTAATCGTTTACACAGTATGGTTTACATCCCCTGAAGTGCAGGTAAGTTATCATACTGATTTCCAAGTAATGGATCATTCTCATCTCGTATTTCCAGTATCGACCAAGAAGTTCCTCATTTCAAAGACTTTGATTACTTGTACTGCCCTTGTGTATCTATGTTACACAAACCACAGTTTCAGCACTGAAGAAATCTTTGGTAACAGATGCAATTTTTATGAATGCTTTGTTTGTACCAATGAATT
Organism: Steatornis caripensis; assembly: GCA_013398225.1. NCBI lineage: Eukaryota > Metazoa > Chordata > Aves > Caprimulgiformes > Steatornithidae > Steatornis > Steatornis caripensis. The sequence goes on from VZSC01011159.1 coordinate 420,129, forward strand.
TCACACTGACTTGCACTACTCCACTTTTCAATAGTCTGCTTTTCCAAGACTTCACAGTAAAACACCATTTTGCACTTAAGATTCTGAGCTTTCATGTTTCCCCAGTCTTTGAACATTTTTCAGACCTTGTATTCTGAACTGCTCCACAGCTATCACCCCCAAAAACCAAACACGGAAGAGCATGGACTCCCCTTGGACACACTGGCAGCCATGCACCGCTTTTAACAAGCCACTTACGCCAAACTTATTTCAAGTTTTCCGCTTTGCTTCTGTTGATGAGAAGATAGTAATCAAGCTAATCTCATTCTCAATGTTTCAGTTCTAATTTCTGCTTTAAAGTCACTCTGCCAAACTTCTTTTTCAATAGAAAGTCTGCTTCATTCTAAGACAAGGCACACACGCACAAGAAATTACTGTCACTCACCTCATGAAGGACATTGCAGGACAGCTGGGGAATCAGTTCTTTCTAACTTTTTCCTGCGTGCCCTTCTCATGCTCAGAGGCTTCTACCACATAGGGCTATCTCTCTGAGCTTCTGAACTTCCAGCAAAAAACACTAGAACTCTGTAAGAAGCATTCCTAGCATTAAGCATTCTGGTAGGAACAGGCCTTGCACTCCCCAAGGTAAGAGCCACCGCTGCTAGCAATATTCAAGCATACTTCATACTTGCAAAAGCGCACCAAGGAAAGCCTGTTCTATATACAGCAAAAAGGAAGACGACATTGTTATCCATACCAAACAGACCTACAAAAGGATTCTCTTTATACCCGACACAGTCATAAATGACAAAAAGGCAAATGCACAAAGACAAACCACATTTTTTTCCCCATTAAAGAAGATTTTCATCATTTCTGTAGCTGAGTATTCCGAAGCTGTAGATATCTATTTGAAATAGAAAAACTAGGGACCACCACAGGAGTCCAAAATGTTATGTACTCATGACTTGCAGCACAGAAGTAAGAACTTATCATGACAGACAACTAAACAATGTTAAAAGCGGCCAATGTGATTTTAGTTTTCCCTCCCTTAATAGCTATCAAAGTCTTCATTTAAAAAGACTGAAGCACAAAATCTACCATGTAACTCCTCAACCACACAATTCCTGCAGTTTTGTTTTGTCCTTGCAAAAACATGAAGGAGAAAGGTAAATAACCTGCTCCCTAAACAGTTGTAGCAAGAATTCCTGTTTGCCTTTTCTGACACCACAGTCATTCTGGACAGGAATGAATGGGCAACACAAAGGCAAATATTTAAGTATTACAACTGATAATCTCTGCAAAACGAAATTAACAGCATATAAAAAAAAGATCAATTTATCAGTAGGCAAATACTTTAAAATTCACACGTAAATAATGTTTTATACAGAACGTATGCATTTAACAAGAAAACCCAAGCACACCATGCTCTTGGGACATCCTGTGGTCATGCTGGTGCTTGCTTAGGCCATCGACAGACTTCCATTGCTTTCACCTGAAAGAAAAGCGAGAACAGACTCACATTTGGAGGAGCGACTGAGATACACAAACAGTACAAGGAGCCTAACAACAAATACTTGAAATAATTGCCCAACTTCATCAAGCAGACAGCAGATTCTATGCCTCTACGTCCTGGGAAAAAAAAGCCCCAATCATCCCTCTCAGCACACCTTAAGATTAAGGGCTACTCTATTACACGAGCTCCAGCGGCCTCCTACAGCAGCCAGAGATTATGCAGAAATCCATCAACATCCCAGAAAGCCAGGCACAGGTGTGTATGGCAGCCCCACTCTTCTTTCCACACTACTGAAAAACTATCCTTTAAAACGAATGGTCCTTCCATCGAGGGATGTGGCACATTTAAGACCATGCAGTGCTGTCTGCAGGTCAAAAACCTGCCCTAAAGCGTTTAACGTAAAGCAACTGCACGAATAAACCAGAAAACTCGATCTTACAAATAAAGGCGAGCTTTTGCAGAGTCCTGCCGAGCAGCAGCGAGAAGCCTACGCAGAAACCTCCAAAACTCGCAACTCCAGAGGCTGAAGGGCCGCCGACTCACTCCATGCTTTGTTCCACGGGGACACGCGAAGGGGGTGGCGGGGGGAGGACAGGCTCGTGTGCTAAACCGGCGCGGCCGCTACCCTCATGCACCGGCACGCCAGCCCCGCACAGGACCCCGAGCCCCAGCCCCCGGCCCAGCACCCCCCAGGCCCAGGCCCGGGCCCGGGCCCAGCACCCCCCAGGCCCAGGCCC
>VZSC01011159.1:422459-452262 GCA_013398225.1 Steatornis caripensis
GGCCCAGGCCCCGTGCCCGCTGCACCTCCCCCTTGCGGTGAGGGCGCCTCGACGCCGCCGCCGCCGCCTCCTCCCCCCGCTCCCGTCACCGGCTCAGCCCGCCCTGGACCGCCCCCCGCCCCTCCACCTGCAGCAGCGAGCGGGCCGGCCACTCAGCGCCGCCATGGCGCCTCGGCTCCTTCCCCGCGCGCCGGCCCCGCCGCCACCCGGCAGCCTCCGCGCGCCCCGACGAAGAGACCGGCGGCCCCTGCTGCTCCCAGAGTGCCTCAAGAGGGGTGAACCAATATTCCCGCAACGGGGGGGGGTGGTGGTGGTGGGAAAGACACGCCATGGGCCAGCTCCTCCCGCAGCGCGGAGGTGTTCCACAGACCGGAGGATACCGTCTCTGTCCTTTCAGCTGGCGGAGTCCCGAAGAGGCGAATCTGCCGGGAGCAAGGCGGCGAGGTCCGCCCCCGGCCCCCCCCCTGCGCGAACGCGGCGATGGAGGAACCCCAGGGGGAAGAGGCGGGGCCTCACCCCCAGAACCCGCGCATGCGTGGGTGGCCCCTCCAAGGGGCCTAGCAACAAAAACGGTCCCGTTTCCGTACCTCTCGCGCCCGTTGTTGGGTCTGCACCTTTACGCTGATCGGCTGTGAGGCCAGTCGTTTGCCTTTAAAGGCACGGTATTCCTAAAATTCACCGCGCGTGCTGCGTGAGTCAGGGCGTTCACAGTGGCCGGGGGTACTGCTGCTCGCTGGTGTGCCTTGCGCCGTTAAAACGGGATCGTAACGCGCCAGGCTGCTGTGAGGGACGCGGTGACCGGAGCCTACTCACCAGCTCGGCTTTCAAGGCCAGCTGTGAGCTGAGCTGCCCGGTAACTCATGCCCTGGGCAAAGCTTTGGGCTTGCTCCTCAGTCGTTGTGCCGTTACAGTTAACGTTACAAAACAAATTAACGTTACAAAACCGTCGTTGTGCCGTTACAATTAACGTTACAAAACAAATTAACGTTACAAAACAGTCCTGTGCCGTTACAATTAACGTTACAAAACAAATTAACGTTACAAACCAGTCCTGTGCCGTTACAATTAACGCTCCCAATATTCCTAAAGATGATATTCCACAGTCTTTACAATGTACTGCTTTTTCCTACCTTTTAATCACAGCTAGTTTTCCTATGCGATTAAATCTTGATTATTTTTCCAACCAGGGCGTTGCCGCACGTCGGGCCCTGGGCAGCGCTCTCTGGAGGACCTCGCGCTGTGGGACGTGAGCCTCGCACCCACAGGACGCAGCAGGTTTCCCTTCCAAGCGCACCGGCTCTGCGTATTTGCAGAAGCTCTCGTGAAAGGTGTCGAGGTTCACGGTGAGACAACGGCGCATAAACATCCCGATCTTGTTTGTTACTCGTTCGTTGTCGTATGGGTAGTGCCCTGCTGTTTGCTTCCCCGGCTGGAGGAGCATGTGTGAAGCCACGCTTCACACAGGCAAAGTGTGCAATACCTCTGGACGTTTAACACTTGAATGTAGGCAGAGGCTCAGTTCTGAGCACGCAATTTCCAGATTTGCTCCACGTGTAAGTGTAGGCAGTACATGCCTTGCTTGAAACACTGTGAGAAGCGAGGAATAGAGCAGTTATGTACACCAGGTGGATAAACTTGGACCGTGTCTGCAGAAAAAGCAGAAAGAGGCTAGTACAGCTGTAGAGAAACAGGAGGCCTGTACAGCTCTCTTACGTGCCTTGCTCTCTGTCACGGTTTAAAGCTGGGCTGGCTATTGAACGGATGACACATGCTCTTTGTTAACCCCCTCCCTCCCCAAAGAGGGGGAAAGAGAAAAGGGAAAGAGACTTACAGGTTGGAAATATTAAAACAGCTTTAATCTAACTGCAATAATAATGTATAATAATAATAGGAAAAATAATAATGAAATATATACAAATATACAAATATATACTAAACCAATCTCAAGCTCCCCCCCACTGATGTCGAATATGTCACTGGACACTGTGGGGCATGCCCTGAGAAAGTCCCAGCCTGGACTTGGCAGCAGGCAGGAGCTGGATTCAGGAATGCATGGATCAGGATCGAAGGCAGAAGAATCGGACAGAGTCCTCCTGGGAAACCGGCCATAGAAGGAGAGAGAGCGACCTTTGTGATCCCCCAGCTTTACACCGACTGTGACGCGTATGGGATGGAATACTCCCTTTGGTCAGGTTTGGGTCCCCTGTCTGACCCGCTCCTCCCCACCGCAGGGTCGCAGGGGTGACCCCTTCTCTGCTCTGTCGGTTCCTGCGCATGAGAAAGTCAGCAGAAGCAAGCATCGGCCTTGGTCTCCACAGGGATAACTACAAGCAAGGGCCTTTCTGCATGCCATCCCTGCTGATGTTCCAGCACTAGCTATAAACACCGAGCCTCATCGCCGCTAGAAGCAGCTACTCTCTGGAAAACACGCAGTTAATTTCAGAGTGCAGCTGCTCAGAAGAGACTTAACTGAAAAGTAAAGTTACTAAAAGAAAATTTGTTCTGTCCTGGCCCAAACCAGGACAGTGACACAGTTATATGTGAGTGTTTTGTAATTCTGAGTTTTCCCAATAGAGGATTGTTTAGGCCTGCTGAGATATGTTTGAGCAGTATGTTTTAGAACTAGCAGAGCTTGTAGGAGTGAACAGGTAATAGAAGACTTGGTTCAGCCTGTAGTTGAGACTTGGCTCAGCCTGTGCAAGTTATCAGGAAGACTGCTGGCCTTGCAGTTTGGAGGGTTGCTACAAAGAGAGGAAGAGGAAGGAGTGTTTCTTCATCATCATTAGGGAGAGGCAGAGCGATGAAGTAGCGACCCGACCCTCAGAACATCAGGACAACCACCGGGAGGCGTAACTGTGCAGCCGCAAGGGACATTATAATATTTAATGAGTTCCAGGAGATTTCATGCATATGTAAAGTAGTTCAGGAAACTGAATTAAAGATGTATGAGCTGTGCCTATATAGATGTGGCTCAAGTTGAGCCAGTGTGGGCATTAGGAAGGAAGGATCCCCCGCCCGCCTTAGTGCCCTGATAAAGGAATGCTTCTTTCAGATGCCTAAAACCTTGGTCTCTGTGAGTATTATTAATTTGCCGACTTTTACAGTAACACTCTGCTTCTTACAGCTGCTCTGGCCTGCTTGCTTGTTCTGGCTCCTCCTTACCTGGGAAAAGCAGAGTCGTTACATCTGGTGTCCAGAAGGCACAGTTCCAAAGTCGCTTTTGCAGGACAGCCTGATGCGTGACATCTTTGCTAAATTATGTAAAAGAACTGCCAAATGCCCGAGTGTTACAGAAGCGGCATGATTTATTGCAGCCTTGATGGATAAAAAAGATAAAAGTAAGAAAAAGCTAAGGGGCAACCAGATGTCACCACTCACTGCTTCTGGAGAAGTGTGCAGACTTGCAGGTGTGCAGGATTCTTCCTTTGGTAATTTAGGCTCAGTTTGCTTTACAGAAGTTATTTCTTGTGTCATTACGCTTAGGCATATCTCTAAAACAGACAGGGTGCTCTGTTGAAGTTTATAGCAAAACTAACAAATACTGTTAATTTTAAGGAGATTCACCTTCAGTAGTTTTGACTTGTCATTCAGAATTCTGTTTTCCACGTAAAGAAAATTGTCTCAAGCATTGCCTCAAGCCTAAATTATGCACACATAAAGGTCAGCACTTCAAATAAAGTGATACTTAAAATACCAAAGTAGTTGGTTGTGCAGAGGACACGGATCAGATTGTTGCTGACAGTCTAGCTAGTAAATCAGTGGAGGTCTGTTACTCTGTTGCTGAGCCAGTCAGGTGTTGATCTGAAGCTCAGGGGCAGCTGCCTGGGCAGAAGTTTAAGTCAAATGCAACTAGTCCAGATTTTGATTATGTAAGTGAACAGTATAGTGAAGAAAAAACCTTTAATGTTTGTGACATTTGTTATTTGTGCCTGAGGATACAGGAGAGATCGAATAGCTACATGAGTAAACATTCTATCTATAAGACACTGTCTGTTTAGATGAAAAACTTAGTAATTTTAGGTGTCCCGAGAAGTTGTTACTGAATCACAATCACAGAATGGTTTGGATTGGAAGAGAGCTCTAGTCCAACTCTCCTGCCATGGGCAGGCAAACCTTCCACCAGACCAGGTTTCTCAAAGCCCCATGCAACCTGGCCTTGAACACTGCCAGAGAGGGGGCATCCACAGCTTCTCTGTGCAACCTGTGCCAGGGTCTCACCACCCTCAATAGTAAAGAATTTCTTCCTTATGTCCTGTCTAAATTGCACCTCTTCTACTTTAAAACCATTACCCCTTGTCCTGTGACTACAGGCTCTGTTAAAAAGCCTCTCTACATCCTCCTTATAAGCTCCCTTTAAGTACTGAAAGGCTGCAATAAAGTCTGCTGGAGCCTTCTCCAGGCTGAACAACCCCAAGTCTCAGCCTTTCTTCATAGCAGAGGTGTTCCAGCCCTCTGCCCATTCTCGTGGCCCTCCTGTGGGCTCACTCTAGCAGGCCCATGTCTTCCTCGTGCTGGGGACTCCAGAGCCAGACACAGTAGTCCAGCTGGGGTCTCACCAAAGCAGAGGGGGAAAATCCCCTCCCTCGACATGCTGGCCACACTTCTTTTTATGCAGCCTGGAGTAATTGGCTTTCTGGGCTGCGAGCGCACATTGCCGGCCCATGCCCAATTTTTCATCCACCAAGATCCCCAAGTCTTTCTCTGCAGGGCTGCTCTCGGTCCGTTTATCATCCAGTCTCTACTGATACTGGGGATTTCCCGGACCCATGTGCAGGACGTTGCACTTGGCCTTGCTGAACTTCATGGGCTCACTCCTTAAGCCTGTCAGCATGTGTCTCTAACTGGGTGTGGACAGGAGTTGTGTTTTCCAGCCCTACTGAGCCGCTTAGAACTCAGCACTGAAATGAGTCTTACCACGTTTTCCCTTTCTGTTTAAATATTGCTGAGCACTTCCTGAGCGTGTGTTAAAAGCCTCTTCTTATCACTGAAGTATTTTATCAGACCTGAGAATATTTCTGACTAGTTAGCACTATTTAGACTTCTGATGGCAATGACTTTAATTCTAGAAAGTACTGCACACCAACAATGGGCTCTTCATTCACTCTTACTTCCTATTTTCAAAGCAGAATTCAACAGCTGGCAACTGTCGTCCTCAGATGAGGGTTTTCTTTTTTTTATTTCCCACCCTGGAAATATCATGTCAATGACGTTAGTTTCTTATAAATTTACCGCTACATGCAAGGAAGAGTGAAGTCAATAACCTGATCTAATTGAATATTCAGTCTCACTCTGCAAGGACAATGCAGTAGAAACAGTTCTGGCTCCTCATCCCTTTCGGTAGTAATTGATTTCCTCGGACACTAATAAGCAGTCAAAATCTGAATCTGTGACAAACATCTTGTTTTGGTCCACTCTAGGTGTGTCCCTAGTTTTCCTGAGTGAATTCCAGCACTAACTTGTAAGGGTGTAATTCCCCGTTGTGCTTTCTTCAGCAAGAAAAGCAGTTCCTGCCCTTCCTGGCTTGTGACCTCTTGTTCCTGTTCCCAGCACCAATTAACTGCTCCGTGAGTTTTTTCAGTGCCAGTGTTTGTGGCAGCATGCCACAAAACAGGTCACTGAAACTATCAAGACTCCTAAAACCAAGTTATTTGGCTTTGGGCACAATTAAAGTGTACAACAGAAGAAAATAAAAAAAAGTAGTTAAATATAATCTTGGTAGGGCCAAGAAAGGTTAGAGTTTAGCATACACACTTTAGTTTGGGATGTGTTTTTCATAGAAAGCTTGCAGATCCGCTTTTCTTCCTTTTCCTCATATAGAATAAGGGGCTGCTGCGTACACAATATTTTAGTGATGTTCCAGGAAATCCTAACACAAGGTGATAGAATATCTCCAGCATTGAGTAGAAGCTGAAATATCTCTGAAGTGCTTTGTGAGCAGTGAGTCATTAGTGCGATCCTGCTCCTTCCCTGTTGTCCTGTGATTTGGAGCACTGTCAGTGCTAGGCTTTCTGCATGCCCTCGCTGAATTCCCACCAAAGTTGCGGAGTGTGAGTTCCTTGGCCTTTTGTCCGCTTCATTTCTCTACACTTTTTTTCCTGCAACCCACCAGAGGTCAGTGTAATGCCAAGAATGCTGAGGAGTAGGGGCAGGACAATAATGCCAAGGTTCTGCTAGTTGCCAGGATCATAGGAATTACTTGAATGTGGCAGTGATCTGTCTAGCAGTGTACTTTGTCTTTTTGTCAGTACCAGTCGAATTAGGGGAAGGGTGTGAAGCTGGTGATAGGTCAATGCAAAGTAATCCATAGATGGTGAAACTGTTAGAGGTTGAGTAAACGCCAGAAGCATAAAGTTTACTATATCTTTCACAGCATGTTAACATCAGTTAGCAGCATTCCAGATATTCTGGAGAGGCAAAGAAATGTCCAAGTCTTGCTAAGCTTTTGTCTCAGTGGCTCCTTCTGCTAAAACAGGTTCACAGCATATTTGCAGGTTGGATGAGGAAACAGTTTGTTTCATACTCAGTTTCTCAGCTGTGTTCTTGTGTTACGAGGCAAGATGGACAAGTTCCCAGGATTTGTGTCTTCATTACTTTACATGTTACTACCGGTTTTGCCAGTTTTCCGTGAGAGAGAGGCACTTCTGTCTTTCAGGCTCTCTTTTTCATTATTATTATTATGCTGTTTTCCTGAGCTCGTTAGGAAATAATCCCACCTGTTTTGAGGTAGAATACCTGGTAATAGCATATAAAATTCCGGCTGAGTCTCCACTACTGGTTTCTACAGACGCACTGTATTGTTTTTATTATTGTCCCATCTCCCATTCATTAACGGACTTCAGTATTTCCCTTCCTTTTCCTAACAGCACCTGTTCATTGAATAAAGGTCCTCACTAGGCTACAGTGACATGTCAGTTTCATCCAGAACTGGTAATATTAATTGGAAGTATTTTAGGACTCCTAGCTGTAAAGTTTTTTCTCCAATATATTTTACTTTGTTGTTACTGAATTTGTTTGCCATTGTAGTTGCATATTCAGCTGACTCATGCAGGCCCTTCTGAAGTTCTACTCAGCTTCTGTTGGTAGCCTGAATAGCTATGTTTAATTATAAACCCCAGTAAAATACTGGTGGTTTAAGAATTCTGTTAAATGTGTGATCCTTTTTTCTTTCAGAAATTTCTGTAGCTACCCTGTATCACAAGTCTTCATCTGGTGGATTGCATTTGGAGCTTGTTTCCTCAGAGTGAAGGGTTTTTCCTTCCTGTTCTGTGGTTTCTTTCATGATGAACAAGGCAATAGACAAGGTTATTCTGGAGGAAGAAAAGATTTTGAGAAAACGTCTTTTTCCCCCATAATGTGAATCTACCGACTGACTCTTTCTTTTGTGGTACTTCTAGGACTGAAAGTTTGGTAGAGACAAGTACAAGAAGTACCTAACCCAGGCGAATGCAAATCAGTTAGTAGACTAGATTTTCAGACACTCTGAGCATCCCCAAAAGAGGACTCATTTACTAATGTGTGAATCTGCATGCCAGATCACAGACTGCTCCCTTAAATATACTGTTAGGCTAACCTGTTTCCACCGGTACGTATGAAATAATTCTTACACTTACTGAAAAAGCCACAGAAAGTCAGTATGGGAATTGCTTGGTTCGAAGATCTCCACAGCAGCGTTTATCTATTTACTCTGGAGCTAAGAAGACAACTTGAAACTAGCTCAGGAAAATGATGCGTTAGTCTGTGGCCTAGAGTGCCCACAATTCTGCTCAGCAGCCTGGTGTGAACTGCTCAGCTGCTCTCTGGAGCTGGTAGATGAACCTGCCTCAGCTTCTACTTGTGAGAATGTGGCCTTTGTGAAGCCAGAGGATTGTTAATTTTTGTGTAGGAGGACTGATCCATGTCATTTTGTGTGTATATTGGCACTCCCTTGCTCTGTATATGGTATGTACACTACACTTGTTTTGGAAAAGTTAACTCTAATCCTGATACGTTCACACATTCTAGAAATAGCTTTTATTTTCAAAACATCAGTTAATGTAAACATACACCCACTCATCCTTACCACCAGCATTGTTACGACTTTGAACTCTTTGTTGTTGAGAAGCCCACTCAAAGTGGGCACTGAGTGAACATAGTAACTATTTGTTCCTCTAAGTTACCACTGTGTAGTAATGGTAGTACTGGTAGCTTTTCAGGGTGGTTTGTAAAAGTAGTTTTCTTCTTCTCACAGAAGTTCAGTTTTATTACAGCACTTTGTGTGCTAGCCAGGAGTAGGGTGTTCAGTTCATTTGGTACTGGGCACATTCGAAGTATAGCTTGTAGGTTTTACTTGACTCGCTATTTCTGTTTTCTTGGAATAAGGTTCTTCTGCTTGCCCTGTGGAAACTGGCAGGATAACAGTGAGAAAGATTACAGCATCCTGACTTTTCTTCAGGGTGTGTTCTGTTTGCACAGTCACTTGGACAGATCCGGGGCTAGTGGTGTGGTTTAACTCCAGCCTGCAACTCAGCCCCACAGAGCCGCTCACTCCCCTGCTGTGGGATGGGGGAGAGAATCAGAAAAGTGAGAAAACTCATGTATTGAGATAAAGTCTGTTTAATAGGTAAAGCAAAAGACACGCAAACAAGCAAAGCAGAGCAAGGAATTCATTCACTGCTTCCCTTGGGCAGGCAGCTGTTCAGCCATCTCCAGGAAAGCAGGGCTCCATCACGTGTAATGGTGACTTAGGAAGACAAAGGCCATCACTCCGAGCGTCCCCCCTTCCTTCTTTTTCCCTCAGCTTTATATGCTGAGCATGAGGCCATACGATATAGAATATCCCTTTGGTAAACTGGTGTCAGGTGTCCTGGCTGTGTTCTCCCCCCAGCTCCCTGTGCACCTGCAGCCTCCTCGCTGGTGGGGTGGGATGAGAAGCAGAAAAGGCCTTGGCTCTGTGTAAGCCCTGCTCAGCAATAACGAAAACATCCCTGCCTCATCACCACTGTTTTCAGCACAAATCCAAAACATAGCACAATACCAGCTACTGTGAAGAAAATTAACTCTATCCCAGCCAAAACCAGCTCAGCTACCTACTTCTTTCTTCCCTGTTCTTCACTTTCTAGTGAAAAGGGGTGGAAGAGATCCCAGGTTTGTTGTACAGAAATGCTAGCTGCTGGTGGTAAAATGCAGCATTAATGTTATTTTAGACTAATGCTGCTCATTAACCCTTAGGATTGTAGTTTCACTGGAAAAATGTGTTGGCCTGACATAGGCTAAGATAATCAGAGCTTTTCTTTCATTCTGTGATTGCTCATCCTGTTTAATTAGGAAATTGCAGACTGGAAGATCTTTTCAGGCTGCAATAAGAAAAATGTCAGTATTAATCTACAATATTTGTCCCATTCACTAAGAGCAATTACGAGCTATGAATTATAAATGATAAATTATACACTGTGGTATTCATCTGTACTGCAACACAAATAGGTTTTCAATTCTTGTTCCGTGTATTTGAAAACCTCCATAGCTTTATTCACCAGGAAAATGGGATACGAGTTTTCACTTGTCCTCGAGAGCTGTTGGCTTTAACTCAGGCTAGAACAGCTGCTGGTCACAGGTGTCCATTCTATAGATGATATTCGTGTTCAGGGACTGTTGAGGACAAACCCAGCTGCAATGCAGGCATGCACATTGATTGCATACCAGGCTGAGCCATCTGAGGGGCTAGATCCCTTAAACACACACGCCACCTTGCAGATACGCTTTCTCGCTCATGTAAATACAGTGCCAAAACTCTTGAAAGGGAAACGTAAGACTTTTGCCGTAGCCTTTGTATTGACCATTGTAGGTAGTAATTGCTCAAAATACTGGGGTTTTTCTGGTCCTCGTCCTGAAATATTTAACTCTTCCTTTCCAGGGTAGAGATAGATAGACTTCAAAGCCAAGGACTATGTGGTATCACTGCAGTACGCTCTGCATAGGGGAGCCTGTATTCCTCTGTGGATCTGAGCCCTGGTCAGCCGCGTCCTGATTCTGTGCTGGGATGCACTAAGGCCTGTGCATATGACTCCATAGGGCCGTGAAGTCGGGAGCCTTTTAGGGCACCCTGATACCCATATGTTTTCAAACATAGATGTCACTATTTCACTGTGTTTGTTGGCCTAATTATCCCTATTTAGTGCTGGCTTTGTTTACCAATGTGTGCTTGCTGTTTCACACAGACTTCTCAATGGAGTACTCTGTTGTTACCTGATCAGGCTCAAATTTGGCATTTAAATGTTTGGAATAAACGCTGATTTCCAAACTTGAGTTGTAATTCCCTAGTGGTGTTGTATTAACCATCTCAACTGGCTAAAATCTAGAATATATGCAGCTACTCTGGAAGTTTGCCTCTAAACTGGCAACCAGATACGGCATTTTGACGTAGTATTTTGCCCAAAATTACATTTACCTCAGACTTTAGACTCTGTCCCAGGAAGTGACTGCCATTCTGTGATTCTGTGAAAGGCTTTTGTTTCTCAGCAGATCTGCTCACTGGATTCGAGAGGACAGGATAAATGAGCATTAACCAGCTCTTCCTCCTGTTAACCTTAGAGTCAGCTCGTCTAAAAGGAATACATTGAGTCCTCGTTTTGTACATTCCTCGTGGAGTTCCTTACCAACTGCCAACTTGTGTAAGACCTTTGAAAACAATGGGTTTCTCTGTTCCTGCATAAAGGCAAAATTTCTCTTGATGAATGTTTGTTATCGTCGTGATCATATGCAAACAGGAATTAACTCAGCTTGCCTTTCAAATCCCGTGCTAAACTTGAGGTTGTCAGAAATTACTTCATTTTAATGTGGACATGCTGATATGAAGGTTTCAGGAGATTAATAAATATCGAATGCCCCAAACACTTGCCTAAGAGACATGAGTCAAAAAAATTATTTTACGTTACTGTTTTAATATGGAGTTAGAGGAGTCAAATTGGAGTGGCTCAGTTACAATTGATAAACTTCAGAGACGAATGCTTTTAGCAGCTACAGATACCAGTTGTGCTTTTTTGTGACATGTCTGGACACCACATGTTGCCTTAGTGTACTTCTCAGGTTCCCACTGCTATGTACAGTCTGTCATCCTGGCCGTTGTGAACTCACGGTCTTCTTTTCTCCTGCCACTGACGTTTGGCACAAGTGTCATTAGCTGTTGTGTGAAAGAAGCATATGGTATCGCTGTGACTGAGGAGGGATTCCTTGTGGAAGTATGAGTCCTGTAAGAATTACGTCAGCTGGAAGCTCTTTTTTCTTTCTTTAATTGTTATTTTTGCTTTATTGAAACTGACATTCAGTCTGCAAGCAGGCACCTTGCCACTTCAGCAGATGGTCAGGAACTTAAGTAGCCAAGAGAATAGATCTGTATACATCTCAAATGTGTGATGGTCTGATTCTCAGAAAGAGCTGTCACTGTAGTTCTTCATAGGGAACTTCCTTGGCATATGGCTATAAGGGAGATAGTGTATTACCACTCAATTACTTCCAAAAAACAAGCTGTCAAAAGAAGTGTGCAGTAAGATGCTGGGTTTTTCGCTCTAGTGAATATGAGGCAGAGTGTCTGGAGTTAACAAGTCATCTTTGGTTTTGTGCGTTTATTTGAAGGAAAGACTGCCTTGAAAAGCTAAAGACGAGTAGCGTGCCGTGCCATACCAGAACTGCAACTGAGGGGCTTAGAAAAATGATAGATTTACTTCATCAGCACTGCTTTTTCATTTTTGTTTAATATTTAAAGCTAGTAACACTTCTAAGGGCCAACAAGGCTTGAAAGCTCTGTGCAGTCTGCTAGATTGTGGTAAATGACAGCTGATAGTCCCGTATCCCACGGCATGCTTACAACCCAGAAGCAGACAACAGATAACTGGTACCGGAGCAATCAAGCAGCTGGAACACAGGCATAGTTAACAGAGAGACTGGCTATCACAACTGTATATAATAATACGTTTTCTTTGAACATGGTAAGTATTAGAGATTTTGCATCTCAAGTAAATTGTTTTGACTTTTCCCTTGCCAGAAATTCTTTAAGCCTCACATCTGTTCCACTCAACGGAAGCACAGTGTAAAAAGGTCTACAGTTTATACCTTTGCTTAAGTGAAAGATCTAATCACTTCTCCAGTGTTTGCCCAGAAGGTTTTTCAGAAGGAAGAACACATTATACGTTCATTTTTTATTATTACTACGGTTGGTTTTTTGTTAGCCTGTTTTCCTAAGGAAACTAAACCTTTGTGATCAGACAGCTTTCTGGCTGCCAGGTCTTCCCGTAGTTATTAAACTCGGACATTTTCAACTGATTTCAAGGGGGAGTAAAAAAATCTTAGAATGAAGTATACTCCTATAGATCTAATGGAAACTAGTGGCTTTGTAGAAGCAGAAGCCCTCAGTGAGAAAAAAAGACAACTCAGTTGCTAGATGTTCTGTTCAGCAGCCCACTAGCCAGCCAATAGTCACACATACAGTTGCATATTAGCAGCTGCATGTTCTTTTTCTTGCCTTGTGAGGTTGTGGTCTGAGGGTGACAAGAATAAAGGACACAACCCCACAGGAAGCCCTCTTGTTAGTTCTGCTTCCCACAGAACACCCTGTAATACTTCTACTTTTAGATTATGAGAAAAATCAATATTTTCAAACCAGAAATGGATCCAACGCGAAATGTAAAATAAGGTCTTTCTTCAGGACTGCTGATGTATTGGGCTGGCCAGATCTATGTGGGGAACATCAGAGAATATTAAAACAGAATAATTAATACTATTCAATCAGAACAAACAAGAACATCCTTTAGTGTTTAGGGGGTTAGGAGCTTGGGTCTAAGTCTTGACTTTCTTCTTTCCTGCTCACGTAGAGGAGTGCATGACCTTCACTTATGCAGTCACCAGCTAGGTACTGTTAAATTGGGCCGTTCAGGCGTTAACGATAGCGCAGCCTTTGCAGTGTGCAGTCCTGCAGAAGCTAGCTGCACAAGTGTTTATCTGTGGGGGCAGATTGTACAGAACCCCACACTGCAGCAATTGCAGTCACCTGTATACAGCCTGCTTGGATCATCTCTGGGAAAACCTCTGACTGCAGGGTAGATATGTCATTGCCCACAGCGTACAGCCCTGAAGTTGAGTACCAGATAATTCACTTGCCCTTGAAATGGGGGAATCAGAGAATGTGTGCAGGAGCCCCAGTAAATGATAAGAATTGATGCCGAAGCCTAGGCAGACATGTACTCTAGCACAGCCGAATGCTCATTCTGGATGCTTCTCCAAATCCTAAGTTGCTCATGCATGCAGTTTTCTATTTTTGGAGCTAATCTTCTTTTTCATTCTTTACAGATAAACCAAGAAACATGCAGG
The DNA here is from genome assembly GCA_013398225.1 of Steatornis caripensis. Taxonomy (NCBI): domain Eukaryota; kingdom Metazoa; phylum Chordata; class Aves; order Caprimulgiformes; family Steatornithidae; genus Steatornis; species Steatornis caripensis. Next base: position 435,798 of record VZSC01011159.1, read on the forward strand.
GTCCAAACTGAAATCACGTGTTAAATCTAGGCTGATTTTTCATGTATCTCTGCCCATTATCTCTCAATTTTCAGCAGGGCTCAGACGACTCAAATAAGAACGGAGCCCCGCTGTCCTAGATGTGAATAAAATCCTTAAAAATGCCATTCCAGCCTCAAGAACTTGTTATGTTAAGGCCTGATCTATAGATCCGAAGAAGAGCTAGCGAGAACAGTGTAATTGGATTACCTGCTTTCCTGCAGGGAAATCCAATGTCACTTCTTTGTTTTCAGTGGTGCCCAGCGCCAGGACGAGGGGCACCGGGCACACACTGGAGCCCGGGCAGTTCCCCCTGAACATGGGGAAGAACTTCTTTGGCGTGAGGGTGCCCGAGCGCAGGCCCAGGCTGCCCAGAGAGGCTGTGGAGTCTCCTTCTGCGGAGAGATTCAACCCCGCCTGGACGCGTCCCTGTGCCCCCTGCGCTGGGGGCACCTGCTTTGGCGGGGGGGGTGGGCTGGGGGATCCCCAGAGGGCCCTGCCAGCCACCACCATTCTGTGTGATTCTCTGTGCGTGGTTCTGTGTAAGAGCGCTGTTAGGTGTACACTTAATGTTAAATGTGCATAAATACAAGATCTGGGCCTAAGAAAGTAAGTTTTTTGGAAGTAAAAAGACGAGGGATACAATTATATCTGAATGTTAAAGGTAATCCGAAACTTGTCCACGTACTTTCGCATTCTTTCCCTTGCTAGTGCATAGTTGTTTGAAATTGGAAAGTGAAAGCAGGTACCAGTTAGCTCAGGTGTGAAAAGCATTTAGATAAAAGACAAGTTTGTTACTGAAGGAATAATAAAATACTCATATGTGGATTTTTTTATTTTGAGTAAAGAGTACAGTCGCTTCTAACAAAGCAATATAATGCACTTGGCTGCTAACAAAGCTGCTTTCTGTCCATCTCTAGAAAAATGCACTTGAATGTGGATGGACCAGGATGTTGTTTTATTAGTTCTTGGGCATCTTTCCTCTCTTTTTTTTTTTTTAGAGCACTGTACATACTGTGTATCTGAGCTAGCACAGAAATCATAACTTAGAGGATTGTAGAGGGATAGCTGTATTTTAGGCCTAGGTTAAAAAAATGTCAGAGAAATCACCGTTTCTAGTCAAGGGATACTCACAAACTTATGTCACTTATGCCCCTGGAATAACTCCACTGAACTGAGATGCAAAGCTTCAGTTTTACACAAACGTAAGTGAACTCAGAATCTAGGCATTTGTCTATTATCATTATCTGATCTTAGAATTATAAACAGTTATGTTAAAAAGAGGCCACAGCAGGTCAGCGTTGCAGAAAGCTTGATTTATTCAACTCAAAATGCAAGGACTAACCACTTAAAAAGCCATGTGATTAAGATGACTCACTCTTCGTGGCAACATACTACACTATAAAGGAAAATAATCTTGATTCCAGTGCTGTAATACTAAACAGAAGCTCATATATACCTTCAAGAAGATGAGGACAACTTAGGTGTATAGGTTGAAGTGAACTGGAAATTTGGCCATACCTTCGTCTTTGCTTTGAAATGATACGGGAGAAGTTCAGAAAAGTTTGCTATGTTGCATCACAAGCAAAATTGTATTTTTTTCATGAGAAGGTTGTGTCCTTGCGTGTGCATTTTTATGCGAAGTCGTTCCATTGTAGTGTGTTGTGATTTAAATGAAGCATTACACAGCTCTAGAAATGGACTCGTATTCTAAGAACAAGAGAAAACTTCTTGAACTTCATTTTACAGGGCAAGTACCTTCTTGGTCATATATGCTAACAGGCGATGGAGATGCTGAAGATGATATGGAGGGCTTGATACAACTTTAGGCAGGTTGAGAGTGTGTGGGAGTGATGGGATTTCTTCCGTAAGTGGTGGAATCCTTAGTAGTTATGATTCTACCCCTTTTTTGTTTTTATCTCTGTGCAAATGCCAACAGCTTTGAATGTATTTTTAAAGTAGCTTGTGAAGTGTTTTGTTTTCTAATATACAACTTACTGCATCTAGAGTGGAAGAGTATAAAATCAAAGATGTGCGGAGCCAGGCCTTGTTACTCTCGTGCTGAAGATAGCTTCTATTTAGGCAGAATTTCCAAGCAGCCGTGGTGCCAAGGCTTGTTGACTACCATTTGCAGCCGTATTAAGTCGGCTGTTTCTGACCAGTTTAAATGCTGTATCTTCTTTTGAGAGCGTGAGAAAGCTCCCATTGGGTCCACCACTGCTGAACCAATCTTTACTTTTCTAAATTTGTACTTGGTGCTGGGAGTTGCTGAACACCTTCTGAGTTACTTCCCTCTGAGTCAGAGAGGTGCGGTATCTTAGCCTGAGAGAACTTGCTCTGCACAGAGACCGAGCCCATCTCATCCCTAGACAGCTAACATAGTCACATTCCAAAGACCAGGTGCTGTGGCTCGCGCAGCTCGTGCAGCTTGTGCAGCTCAGCACATAAAGCTGTACAAGCGTGTAGCATTAACGTCTGTGTCAGCTGCTGTGCGCGGAGTGAATAAGGGCTGTGGAGGGTCCCTGCGCGAACTCGCTGTGGCGCTGGGAGCACATGGAGAGGAGAGCGAGCAGATTTTTTCCTGGTGGCAGAAGTAAGACTTTCTAGTATGTGTGGTCTTGTAAAGAATGACAGTTCAACATGATTATGCAGGGCCCTTGATCTTTCCAGCAATCATAATTGTGCTTCATACGGCTGCCATGAAAACATAAACTCTTTGCTTCCATAGGGTTTTGCTGGCCTCCTCTTGCAGGCATACACACACAAATTCATTGTGAAGTGAATACAGGTAATACTGTTTGATGGATTCTGTGAATTAACTTCCAAATCAAGGCACTCATTATGCTTTGTGCTGGAAATATTTGCTGCTTCGTCACTGCGGTTCAGTATGGTTCACCAAACTATTTGCAGAAAATGGAGCTAATGGAGCACTTACGGCTTTTTATTGAAGTTTAGTTGTTTATGTGCTTTGCTGTACGGGTAACCTAACACACCAAACCCAAGCCTATGTTTAAAGAAAGATAGTCGCTATGTGTTTATCTTATTATGGTCTGGATAGAAAAGGTCACTGGTAGGAAATAGGTTTAGCTCTGAAAGATGGCACATACAGGTTATGAATATTAGGAATATTATCTGGATTTTTAATATTTGTAAGCACATCCTTGGCTTTTTTATAAAGATGTGTGATGTCATAAAATATAAAACAGCCATTACATTGTGCAAAAGAAAGTACCACTCTTTATCTTGTACCTGTCATGTTTTGTATGGTGCTGCAGTACTGAGGTGTTTTCCAGGTAAAACCTCAATAGGGAGACTTACCCTTGCTGCATTCCATCTGGCCTACCTGTAAGTTTATATGAATGCAGAATTATTCATCTGGTAAACAGGCTAACCCCCTACAATTTACCGTGTGACTTCGATCATGGTAACAGGCAGTTCCCGTTAACTTATCAAACCTGCGTGATTTATTCCAACTTTTGAAACCTCAAAACACAACAAATAATTAGGGGAAAAAAAGAGCATGACAAAAAAAATGTTTCCTTCTCTTTCTCAAAATACGTAGTTATGCAGGTTTATTTCTTCAAAAAAATCTCTATTCATGCACCAGTAGTAATAAATTTAATACAGTATTTATTCTAGCTTTGTAAGGTTAAGGGAAAATATGCTTTAAAACTGCAATCTTTAGTATGTTTGAAAACTGCAATGTTTTAAGAGACTTTAAACATCCAGTCCATATTTTTTTTAAGAAAAGCTAGCTTATATAACTTATTGATGGCTATACGATTCCTCTGTAGCACAGTGATTTGGATACGTGATATGTAAGAAAAAATGTTGTAATCAGAGAAAAGAATTGCAGTTCGTATACCATATTGTCATATTTTGGTGTTCAAGAATTCTATTTGTATACATATGGTGTGTGTAGTGTATAGAAGCCAGATAACATGGTGTAGACACTATGAGGAATTACATAACACCTAATTAAGGGTTTTTTAGAAATATTTAGTAGTATTCCTAATACTCTTCTTTTTTTGGCAGAAATTACTGATAATGTAACTGTATGTGTGATGGAAGAACAACTGAGCTAGCCTTTAAAATACTAGGATTGGCTATTCAGAGCTCGACTGTATTCCGTGTTTTCTTCCTAATTTTTTCTTGTGTTGAGACCAATCAACACGGTTCTGAATTGGGATTTTATCTACCTCTTACTTGTGACTTTGACTCATTTTACTAAATCACCCGTTCTAAGCGCTACTTAAGAAAGCCTGTGTACAGGCTATTGGGGAAAGAGTTTATGTGGTACAAACGTGATGTGATAAACCTACCTTTTTATTTACAGAGTTTTATTCTAGTGCCTTAGCATCTCCGGGAGAAGGACAAAAGGTAACAACAGAAGCTGGTTAAGAGAGTCTATAAATGTGTCCTTTCACGAGTAAGCGAAAGGCAGTGGTCAAATGAATGCCTCAGGCAAGCACTCTGAAACACTTGAAATCAGCATTTCTCTGCAACAGATTGAAGTAGTTCTTGGTGACAACCTTTTGTGAGTAAATATTCATTAGCACAAGGCGACAGAAAACAGATGCCCTGTGCAGATACAGAAAGCTGACTAACAATGCTATGCTCAAGACTTTAGTCATAGAGGAAAATGTTACTGACAAATTAAGGACATAAAAATTTCTGCACGAGCTGTGTTTTCAGTGACTCAGTGGGATGAGAAGTCTCAGTACGGTCCGTAGGAGATGGGGAGTGATGCCCCACGGCAGTGAACGGAGTGCCTTCCTGGGAAGAGCTGCCGGTGTTTTTCACCTTTCAGAGTCTCTAAAAAGCACTCTGGTAAATGTGCCTTTTATTCTTAACCTTAACTTGCTGAGAACAGGCCTGCTCTCAGAGTTAGAAATAATGCGTAAGTCCTCAGTTTGAAAACCACTGACCATGGCCAGCCTTTTCAGACGTGGCCAGTAAACTCAGACGATCAGCTTTGTTTCTGGGGATTAACATAGCTGATGCCTAAATGTGCACAGTGCTTGACGTCTCTAAAACTCACTCCTCGTGTATCTCATGCTGAGCTTCTAAAAATGGAGACAACCAGAACGAATACCTGAAGCTGAAATGCTGGCCGTTAGTACATTTTCATGGACAGATACAAAAGTGAATACATTTGCTCTGACTGCACTTAGAGTTGCCTGGAGGTGGGCCAGCTTTGGCCCGCAGATCATACAGCTTCGTTACCGTAGCTCTGAGCCTGAGTTAATAAGCTGTGCTGAGCAAGCTCATGTGTCTCTGCACCTGTCTCTGGAGCTACTTCAGGAGACAGAAAAAAAGATATGTCCTTTGGGGAAAACCCAACACTTCTTTTGTGATAATTGCAAATGCTTTCTTTTAAATCTGCCCTATTCATTCTAGAAGGTTTTCAAATTTGTTAACTCAATTAGAGAGCGGAGCTTCTGCGAGAAGAATTTATCCTGAAAAAGAAGTCCAGCTCATTTATTTATATTGCAAAGCTCCTTGCCTCGTGCTGTATCAACTTCATCTCTTTTAATCCAGTCATCCTCAAAAGTTTGGATATTTTTGGATACAAAGGTACTAAACGCCCCCAATTCATACATTTATTTAAAATAGTTTCTGTGTGATGACACCACAGTCAGTGGAAGGACAAAAAAGCTACTTTTACCATAAACTTTTTGCTTTTCGTTTAACACTCATCTCACATAATGAGAATGGAATAGCCTGTTGTACTTTATGCTGCTGGTCATTCATATACTGATGCTTTGAAGTTAACAGGAGTTTTAGTTCCTTTGCGGTTACAAGATTAGACCTACTACATGTGGAGATATTTCAGCTGCGAGCAAAACTTGTTCAGATTTGAAATAAATTGGACTAGCCTCATTTATAGCAATTAAATGTTTCATAAACATAGGCTTGATTTGGAATGATGAACCTCAACTAATCCAAAATTTCGCTTTTTCAGTATTTGCCACTATTGCAGGCAGTCAGGAATTTAAACTGAAATAATTACCGTCACATCACAGTTGTGGTGTCTTTTGTAATGTACGCTGATGTACTTCGTAAAGTGAATGTCAAAAGCGTGTATTTTCTGTTCTCTTTAGTGAGACTCTCACTTTATAAACTCAAATAAAATGCAGAGCACATCTGAATCATACTTTGGTACTACTTCATAACCTGCTATTATGAGAAAAAAAAGTTGTCATGGAAACTTGAACTGGGAGATGCAAGACAATAACTTGATTCAAAACCTTTATTCAATGAATATGTTCTCTTTCTGTTAATTAATTGTGAGGGATTTGTGGTTTCCTTGTATTTGTCTGTTATTTGAAATAAGTTGCTAAGCAATTCCTATTAATGTAATTTCTGTGTACTTCTTTGCACATATTAAATATACGACATTGAAAAGGCTCATTAGTTTTGGTTGAAAAGAGCGGTCGCATGATGTGATGTGTTGCTTTTCCCTGTACATCAGGTATGTTTCTCTTCCCTTAAGAAATTTTCTTCTTTCTGAAGTTCATGGTTTTGATGTGAATACTTCTAGTTTTTGAATATTGACTTAACAGGCCATGTTCTGGGGGACACTCCTGTCTGCACACTCATTTATTATAATATTTTTTTGAATGTAAGAAGACAAAAGGAATTAAATTTGCTACTTGAGCATGCTGAAATAGGATTTCTTGGTGGAGATTTTCCCCAAGCTGATTAATTAGGAAAAAAATTATTTGACAATATATGACTTTAGTGCTTCAAAGAGGATCCATTCCGTGAAATGCATTTCTGTAGTGAGTGAAATACTATAAATTTGGGAAGAGTCATAATGTTAGGATTTGTTTTTTCCATAGTCTATTTAGGAATTGTAAGCCATTTTTACAGTATATTTTGTTGATCAATTTCTTGTCAGGTGCAAAAGTTGTTCTGGTAGATGAATAAGTAAGTAGCTGCACTAATGGCTGTTTTTGTAAAGGCTGAAACTGAAATACAGCTGGGTATTTTTCTGTGAATTAATCAAAGGTAGACAATTCAGGCTGCTTGACTTTGTATTCTAGTTTCTCTTAAATATCCGTCTTCTTCATGACGACCATAGTCTTTTGCTTAATATTATATTTAAAAAATGTATTTCTTTTCTAATGGTTAGTTATCATTAAATATACTGGACTGACAGCCATGGAAACAAAATTCCTCTGTGAATTCACAGTTTTAATCTAGGCTGCACAGCGGCTCCAAGTGAATTTTTTGGAACTGAACTGTTCTCATGGGCAAGTTACATTTCGGAGTGGAAAATACCTGTTAGGGCTCTGCAGCCACCTCTGTGTTCTGACTTACGTAATTTTGTGCTCTTTTTTCTCCCCAGTCATACTCCTTTTTCTTCCCTTGTATCTACTGTTCTAATCTACATGAATTTTTGAAATGTTTTTCTGCTGGGGTTGTTCCCAGAGTGTTGACACGGAGTGTATCCAGCCACTGATGTTAGGCGTGGTGTGATTTACTTCTGCTTTGAAGAAGTGTGGCTGGCACAGTAGCTGAGTGGCTTTTGGCCACCAGCAGCCTGACTTGCCTTGTCAGCAGTTTCAAACCCGTGGGAGACGGGTTGGCTTTAGTACTTTCCATCCCTGTATAAGGTACACTAGAAAAAGGACTCGTGTCCAATAGAAAGTTTTTGCCGGTATAGTCTTCACGAGTTTAGCTGAACCTGCAGATTTTCCTAAAAGAGCTGCAGTTTATATGGAAGTTTACTAACATATACCAGCCAAAAAGCCTTTTTTTTTTTTTCTTTTTTTCTGGATGAAGTATGTCTTTAGCTTTTTTTTGACAGTATGACACTGACCATCATTTCTAGACATGTGGCTGCAGTGTGCTGGCAGCACAGGACTTGAAGAGTTAAGCTCAAGAGATGGAAATGGAGATGCTGACTGCTAAACAAAAGAAGTGAATGGTAGAGGCTGTCTTTGCTCTTCCTGATGTGCCTTTCAGTGATACAGGCTTTATCTTCATCGGTGAACAGCTGTTTGTTCACTTTTTCCCTACCCCAAGGTCAAGACAATCCTCTAGTTTCAGTGATATAAACGTGAATAGCATTTGTCTTCTTTTGTAAAAATCTTGTCTCTTCTTCATTTTGCGGTTGTGCTTTCTCACAACAGCGAGATCTGTTTTGGCTTCAGAATCATATAGGTAATTGCTTATTGATTCTCTCTAATCTTTTGGCAGGTAACCTGAGAAACTATTAGTTCAGTCCCTACATTATTGTAAGCTTTATCAAAATCACTACTTGCGCCTAGATAGACTTTGAAAAAACATTGCATTAAAAAGGTCTCGTTCAGGCAGTTTTTTAGATCCTTCCTGAAAACTGTTATAGCAAACAAAATAAATCATCTTCCTTTTTATTTGACAGACCTTGCTTAGGAGACAAGTAGTTTACCCTTAGGAAGAGGTAGCGTAAAGCAAGTTAAAGAAAATTATCTTATGCGAAGCCATCACTTATTTAGAAGACTAGTAACTACATGTTTAAATAGACTGTACATAAAGCATTCTGGAAAGCTTTGTTTAATGGGAAGAATCCAGTGCGCATTTGAGAGAAGAAATGAAGAACTAGTTCTCCACTGCTTCTCTGTTCCTTGTAGAACTTTTTTGTGCAAACAAGTGATTAAGTTTAGGAAACATCTTCAAGTTTGTGTACACAAGAGTACTCAACATGACACCAGCTCTTCTTATAAAGAAAAGAAATTACCATGCTGACTGATATTATCAAGGTTTAAAGCTGGGCTGGCTCTTAAATGGATGACGGACGCTTTTTGCTAACCCCCTCGGTCCCCAAAACGGGGTGGGGGAAAGAGGATAGGAAAAGAGACTTACGGTTTCGAAAAGTTAAACAGCTTTAACCTAACTACAATAATAATCTATTATAATAAGAGGAAAAATAATAATGAAATATATACAAATATACAAATATGTACAAAACCAATCTCAAGCTCCCCCCTGCCTGATGACGGTCCTGGACACTGCGGGGCACGCCCCGGGAAAGTCCCGGACTGTACTCAGCAGCAGCAGGCAGGAGCTGGATTCAGGAATGCACGGATCGGGATCGAAGGCAGAAGAATCGGACAGAGTCCTCCTCGGATGCCGGCCATAGAAGGAGAGAGCGTGACCCTCGTGATCCCCCAGCTTCATACCGAGTGTGACGCGTATGGGATGGAATACTGCGTTGGGTCAGGTGTGGGTCCCCTGTCCGACCCGCTCCTCCCCACCGCACGGTCGCAGGGGTGACCCCTTCTCTGCTCTGTCGGTTCCACCGCATGAGAAAGTCAGCGGAAGCAAGCTTCGACCTTGGTCTCCACAGGGATAACTACAAGCAAGGGCCTTTCTGCGTGCCGTTCCTACGGATGTCCCAGCACTGACTATGAACACCGAGCCTCATCACCGCTAGAAGCAGCTACTGGCTGGGAAACACGCAGTTAATGTCAGAGAGTGCAGCTGCTCAGAAGAGACTTAACTGAAAAGGAAAATTACTGAAAAGAAAATTGGTGCTGTCCTGGCCGAGACCAGGACAGATATGTAGAATTATCTGAGCAGGACAGAATAAACGTTCCCTGGTGAATTACACCTTTCAAACTGTTGGCAAAAATCAGTCTCCAATTACTAGTGCTTGTTCAGAGTAAACTAGCATTTCAGCATAACAGTAGTGACAACAACATTGTCATCAAACCAGTTTAAAGTCCAAAGCTTGGTCTAGTTTCTAACCCCAAGGTATTTTGGAACTGTACTAACCATTGCTTTCTGCATACTGCTAGTGACTGGAGACTTGAGATTGGAAGAGCTTTTGGAATTACAGGACTTCCATGTTACATGGTTTATGATCTTAGGTTTAGACATCCAGATTTATTCTGCTGATCAGATTATCCCTGAAGACATATTACATTAAACACTTGTTTATTAATTCCTTAAGAAAATGATAGCGTGGATTTTATTTCAGCTGGGCTGTACACAAACATAAATATTTGGCTTGTTTAGATCGTGGTGCCTGTAGAGACAAATATTAGCAGCACTGTGAGCAAGACGGACACTGTGTATGAAAGATGGGCTGCGTCAGCAAAAATGCAACCACCAGTGATCATTCCCTTCTTACGTGCATATGAGGCCATATCTGGAGTACTGTGTCCAATTTTGGGACCCCAGGACAGGAAAGATACTTCCAAGCTTGAGAGAGGGTAGCAGAAGATGCCTGGAGCTCGTAATGTATTCCATGACTGAGGGAGATGGGTTTGTTTGGGTTAATTTTCAGAAGACTAAGGGGGGATCTTATTACAGTCTTCAGCTGCAAAATGAGGGCTGTTTAGAAGAGGAAACCATACTGCTCTCGGGCGTGTATGCTTGAAGGACAAAAGACAACAGTCCCAACTTGCAGCAAAGTAGATTCTAACTGGTTATAAGCGAAAAAAACCTGCTCACCATGGGACTAATTAAGCACTGGTACAGGTGCCCCGATAAGATGTTTAACATTTATCCCTGGAGATTCCGTGTCCTAAGCCAGGCCCTGAGCAACCTAATCCAACTTGGAGGCTAGCCCTGGTTTGGGCAAGAGGTTGGACCAGATGACATCCAGGGACAACTTAAGTGACTCAACTTGAATGAAGAGTAAATGTGAACAAGGTAAGGAGACAGACAAGCCTAAAAATTCCTGGTGAAATTTCCCCAAGCACTACTCACTTTCTACAGACGTTGTATTTTCAAAATATTTTTCTCGCATTTATTAAGTGGCAAAGATCAAATGATGTAAGTGGTATTTTGGATGAAGCTTAATGCCAGCTGTAATAGATCTTTTTGAAGAAAAGCTTTAAATTTTGGGGATTTGAAGTCTTTTTTTTAAAAAATTAGATGGAATATATTGAAGTAGAACTTTAAGGACATTGGTGTGACATTTTCATGTCTTGTCATTTATGGCATCTGTTTCATGCACTTCAGGCCATCCATTGCAATTTTCACAACATCTGAGTCTTGGAACATTAGTGATAAACAATTAAACTTCTTATTAGCTAGCTATTTAGCTCTAAAAATAGACTTTATGCTCTATCTTTATCAGTCAACAACACCTGCGATGATAGAATTCGAGTTTCATTTCCTCGTTCAAACGCACAAACCATGAAATTACCCAGAAGAACAAGATACAGAAAGTCTATCATGAAAAATAAAAACTGGAGTGTGTAAGACTTGTGTGTTCTGTGCACCATTCATAGTAATTATATCCTTAGCGCTCCCCTTCTGTAAGAAAGTAAGAGCCTCTTTAACATGTGGTTTTGCTGACATTTACTTGGTAGAAAAGCTTCCTCCTCTTCTGTAAGGATCCCACTTCAGTTATCTCTAAACCTGTGACCAAGCCACTGTGTGGAGAAAAGAACGATGGATAGAGAGCAGTCAAAGGATCAATTTGATAATGTATTTATTATTAATGTATTTATTTTTAAACAAAGATGTTTAGTTTGATGCAGGTCATGTATGAGTCAGCAACGGACAGTTTGGAAAGCTAAGATAACTTTCAAGCTTTTTCTGTAAATCTCTCTTAATTATGCTTGATTTATTTTTTCTTTGAATTTGGACCCTGACTTTATTCAGAAAACAGGCTCATGGGGAGTTGTATTGAAGAGAGAAAGCTTCTGGTCTTCTGGATGGGCTATAAGACACGGCCCCTCTTGATCATTTTCCCCCTGCTTTTATTTTAGGAAAAGCTTCCATCTGTCCCCCGGTAATGATTAGATGTTGGTTACAGTAAGAGAGAGGGAAAAGTCAGATAACTGGAGCAAAGGTATGGTTGGGGCCAAGTTACGGAATACTACCCATCCTCCTTAGAGGTGGAGAAAAAGAGGAAGAGAATGGGAGAAAAGTAAAATACCTTACTGAAAGTGTTTAATGGGTGACGATGCTGCTCCATTTTTCTACTTGTTTCCAGATATAGACCCTACAGTTACTTAACAATTAAATAATTCAGCAATTATTTAAATAACAAATTATGTAAAGCTTAATTAGCCAGAATATACGCATCGGAAACATGAACAAATGTAGAACAGCAGGGAATAGATCTACCCACACAAATTATCCTTCTTCCTGAAAGGTGTAACACAGATAATTGCCTTCCTTTCGGTCCAAGTACCTAGAAAACCTGTGGGGCTTTTTGAGATATTTCAGTGAGGGGAAGAGAGCGAGCATTGAGCTGGGTTAGTTTGTGCTGGTTTGTTTATTTGCGATGACACAGAATATTTAGGGGTTTTGAGCAGATGAGGGATCCAATAATTTCCTCCTCAAAATCTTTTAGTTTGGGACCAAGCCTATCTTTGCACCTCTTTCTGGGCCCCAAGCAAATCTAGGACTTTTTTACTTCCTCTATCAACATCTCACTCCTTTTCTGCCTGAAGTGCCCAGCATCCATTCAAGCTTCAAATAAAAACATATCAAATCCCTTTTACCTATAGCAACAGGATTTCTTTGCCTTTGTTTTCAGCAGGAAAACGTACTTAACTTTTGCTGCAACTGTCTTCAGTGAAGGGAAATGGGTGAACTTCCCAGGTTCAACAAGATTTGATTCAGTGTCTTAACAATACCCATTGCAGTGGTCTGAAAAGTACCGGGCAGTTTTAGTCAAAAGGTGCCTGGAGCTCAGGCCCTAGAAGCAAACATCTGTCATCATTCCCTTTCTTTTATTTTTCAGTGCTCCAGCTGGAGCAGCACCTTTGGCAGAATCAGTAACAGCATCCCATGAGAAAAGAGTCATTTTTCCAAAGAGGCAGTTCTCATGCTATTCAGGTCAGAGATTATGCTGTTAAATGTCATCTAGAATCCAACAGACGACTAATTAAAGTCAAAGAATGCCAGTCCCGTGCGCTCTCAGGAAGTGATAGTGATTAGAAGTAAATCCATTTTCACTTTTTCAAGTCTGGAAGAAGAAACATCACTAAGACCACAGTGCAGTGCAGTAAGGGAAGTAAGAGTAAGGTGTAGATAACAACGGAGAGGTCCAAACTTGAAATCTTTGTTCTAGGACCAGGCCCAGACACAGATGGGAAGGAGCTGCCTTGGCTATTGAAGTAATATGGTTATCTTAACCAACTAGGAATCTAGCAAAGGTATGATAAGCAAGATAAAGACGCGTGAAAATAATTTGTTAATGTGTGATGAGGTATTTATTAGTACCAAATGGGAGTCGAGGTCAAAAGAACCATTGACTTTTTTGGACAGTTACAGTTTTTCATAGGGGGCTAAAGCTGTGGGTTAAAGTCCCAGTGCTGAAGGCATACCACCCCTAGCTGTTTGCCAGCCACCTCCTGGAGATCGCTACCTTTATGGCAAAGAACATCTGGATGACTACCAGCGAAGGCACTTGGGCCGCTGCTGTTTCCAGCCCATTACCGCAGCAATGTAAAACTTGGTCCGGGTTCAACCAGTGTTCCGGTTTATGAACAGCAGTGGTCTGGGAGGTGTTTCACCTGGAGTTCAGATGTCGCCGTTGCATGTTGGTGACCTCCAGGAGAGTAGGGCAGACAACCGGAAACCGAAACTGCTGTAGCCACCTAACGGCAGCATCCTCCCTTCAGGAGTCAACACCATAAATCTGCTGTGCCAAAACTGTTCGTTGTGTGGGCTCAAGAGAATGGTATCAGATTTGGAGACAGTGCAGAATTCCTGTTGAAGCAGCTGCGTTTGGTCTTAAAATCCTTACCCACATCAGACAGAGGACGGCTGAGCATACACAGGAGGATAAAGCAGGGCTGAAGTGGAATAATAGCTCCCAGCAACACTATGTTTAGCTGTCAAAAAGCCATGCAAATTCTAGAAAATATTTGGAAAGATGAAATAGATGCCTGCCGAGACATAACCTGTCAAGAAGCTTAGGCCTGGAGAACTCAAATGATTTGTTTTTTCAAACCCACATAGTCACTAGGCAAGTTTCTGTGAGTTGCCCCAAAGCTGGAAGTAAATGGCTTTTTCATAACCTTCAGCCTTATGGAAGCCTTCTATATAATGAGAAATGTTCTTTGAGAATGCTGCACTGATGGGACCAGGATTAAAAACGTGTTTTAACTCAAATGGAAGGGAGAGCAAAAAGAGTGAAATACAGACTGTAAAGAAGGCAGGTGGCATCGGGCACGATCTAGTTCTAACTTGTAGTTGCTTCACCTCTGTTCACAGTTTTAGCAGAGGCCTTCAGGACTAACACCAACCCGAAGGCTGACACATTTTTAGCGTCTTAATAATCTTCTTTCTAAGTGATGTTTGACACTCTCACCATACATAAACAAAGATGTTTACATTGTGTTCGTGCCTGTGGGTGTAAGTACAGGTATGTAATTACTATTTTTGCACAGCTTTGGTAACTGTGAGTGAAAATTGGTTAAAACCACCGCTGTTTTGTTGATGTTGTGTTTGGATTTTATGTTTGTTGGGTTTGGGTTTTTTGGTGGGGTTTGTTTTTTTTTTTTTGTGTGTAAATGCTTGCTGTTTCAAGGTTCAGATTTCAGTCTATGTACAGTAATACTCCCACAGCAGATCCACACTGTAGGTTTGTGTTCAGTGTACTAGAAACAGAAGTCAGGAGCATACGTATTGCAAAGATGTTCTTAATTATGTGCACACTTCTTCCAGATATTTTAAGGGGGTACCTACGTGTTTGCCTGCAAACCAGACCCTGCAATGTTCTAAGATGGGTCAAACAAAAGGAAGGTGGCTATCTGAGCTCTTGCTCGGATTCCGTTTTGGTCTGGGCTAGATGCAGTGATTTCCAGCAGAAGTCTTGTAAGAGCTGTACCGTAGCTGCTGGCTCCCCCATATTAATGTCAGGTCAAGCCAGTGTTTTGGCTGCGAACTGCTGCTGCTGAAGGGGGACACACTGCTTTTCTTGCCAATACTGCTTCGTAGGTGATAGATAAGCAGAGAGTGATAACTTTTTAATCTGTGACATATGTCATCTAACTTTGACAGTAACCATGAGTCAGAGTATTCAGCACGGCACAGGCACAGCACAGTGTCAGCGTGTTCCTACGGCTTCTTGAGAGGACCTGCCTTGCGGTTTGCGAGGTTGTGGGCAGTCCTGGACTACCTTCACTGAACTGTGCAGATAAGTCCTACCCCTTCTATTTATATTGCACATGTTTATCCTTTTTTCTTCTGGAATTACATCTAATGCATAAGGAAATCAATATGCTTAGCTCACCTCAGAGCACGACAGCATGGCGTTGCTTAGACCGGCTGATGTCTTGCACATAAATAGTGAATGAAGAAGGCCAGATAAAGTGACTGCATGCATGAAAACACCCCAGCGGAAGAAAAGAGCTCAGGCAACCCAGGCTTGATAATTTATCTGTTGCAGCATATTTGTCAGTAGCACAACTCTGTCTTTGTCAGCTAGAGGTGCGTTGCCGTTAACACCTTTGTCCGTATCATCATTATTAACATTATACAAGCCCTGTGAGGATCCAGTCATGCTTAGGGCTCCACAGTCCTCAGCATTGTACCAATGCCGCTCTACAGTCAAGAACAGTGTCGGGAAAAGTGGTCTGGGGCTGTGGGGTGCAATACTTTCCTTGTCTATCCTCAACAGCACAGCAGAACCGAAAAGATTCACGTGTGTCTGTGTGCGTGAGAGGAGAAGATTTGGACTGGTCACAGCCAGTCTGCTGTGCTTTTTACTCCTCTTCTTTTCCCGTTCTCTTTTAACTTGTTTTATAGGTGCAACTGAGTTCTCAAGCAGGATTGAATTTTCATGCCTGAAATAATTTTTTATACATTCCTACTGAAATAATACATCTACATAGTGATGTTGTGTACAGCATTTTTTGTATCTTACAGAAATGTGTGAACTTACTTGCTTTATCGGTACTTGTTTTCCCTACACTAAAATCCGTCTGCACTTGGAGCAAAGAGGTAAGGCTTGGCTGAACACAGAAGTAGTCCTCTTTGTAAATTCTTATTCTCTTTCCAGAAATTAAGAATTGCTATTTGCCCTTGCCTATTACCTTGTCTCTGTGGCCTGGATAAATTGTTGGAATGTAAGCATTCAGTGAACGCTAACTTTGTACCTCTGCTTTGCTCAGTTTGAGACTGTTTCTGTGGCAGCAGGAAATGAATTTTTTGAAGAAATGTATTTGGCTCTGGTGGTTTTCTTGTGGATCTGATACTGTTGTCTTCAATAAGAGGAAAACAAATAGAATCAACTACTTTGTTGAACCTTTCTGTCTTGTAAGCCTGTTCATGTATGTATATTTACTGTCTAATTTGATATATGCTTCTCCACTAGATAATTGGGGTCAGACACGTCAAGCAATGCATTGTTATGTTCACAAATGAAGCGTTATCTTTTGCTATATAACAGACTTCTTTCATATCAGGATGTATGTCATTAAGCAGCTAATCATATACACATGTATAAAAAAATACAGAAATTAACTCTTTCCCAGATATATCT
>VZSC01011159.1:454449-492028 GCA_013398225.1 Steatornis caripensis
CCCCGCCTGGACGCGTCCCTGTGCCCCCTGCGCTGGGGGCACCTGCTGTAGCGGGGGGGTTGGGCTGGGGGATCTCCAGAGGGCCCTGGCAACCCCTGCCATGCTGGGATCCTGTGATCCTGTGATTCTGTGATTCTGTGATTCTGTAGGTGTTACAATAAGTTTCCTGGTCACTGCAGTCCTCCCTGCTCTAGATGTGACAGTGTTGATCACAGGGAAGAAAAACGGACACATAGTCTGTTTCTTAAGTATGTCTCCGCAGTGAATAAGATAGGATTTTCTGTCTATGGTTTATATGGATGTTTGAGTAGCTGAAGTACTCACAGCACTGTCTATAATTCAGTGATAAAAACCGTAACACTATACACATGAGTGGCTGCTGTTCAAATACCAGAGCATCCTCAGGCTCAACCAGTGATATCAACAAATATTTTTGTCCTCATCTGCCAGATTCTGAAACTGACGGGTGGAGTGAATGTCTCAACTCAAATCACACAGCAAGTTAGTAACTACCCATGAGTGTTTAATATATGTTATATAATGTTCCGTACAACTTAAAATACGTATTTTATACATATATGTAAACCACTCATGGGTAGTTTCATGCTTGCTGTGTGATTCACAGCTGTGTGAATCCTTCCTTCAATTTCTGAATGAGTAAATAATAAACCCATCACTGTTTATATTTTAGTGTTTTGTCCTTCTGTTATTTTTTCTCATTCCATTCCCTTGCAGTTCTTTCCTGGTTGGCAGTAGACACCGACCTGGAAGCTGCCATGTTTTAAGAGGTGATTTCTTTAGCTCTGTCCACTAGACTGTTGTGGGCAGTCAGAAACCAGCAGTCTGCTAGGAGCATTTCTAAAAAATCTTCTGTAAGTTTTGCTTGAAAGTGCTATTAACTTTAGATTTGATCTATGAATCGAGTAAAACTTTTTAATCTGTAATTTAATCGAAAGCCTGTAGTCCATAACAATTTTATGTGGCTAATATTTCATTTTGGGATATTTAACAATATAACAAGGAAGGCACTAAAGCAAAACAGCTAGCAAAATGATCTGGTACTCATTCTTCCAGAAAGAATTATACCATAAATGTAAGTAGATCAGAGGTTATATAATTATTTAGGTTTAGATTTCAGACGAGACACATCCAAAGTAAAATGTAAATGCAAGAATAAATCGCTTCCATGAAAGCAAAGGCTACAAAGCCAGGCATATACGTTTATTTACCACGCAGAGAAAATATTTACTTCTAACTCATTTATAGACTTCATCCCTTCCAGCGATATGGAAGCAGTTTTGTGGTCAGTGGAGTCTGCCGGATGCCCTTTCCTGGTTCAAGTATTAGATATTGTACGTGAGGCATGCAGTCCTGTGTGTAATGTACGCCATCTGTTACAAGACCGAAAGGAACATTTGGTGCGTACGCCTGCCAAATGAACTGCTGCGAGCTGCCAAAGTGTAACACGTTGAAAAGTAGAGAAGGTTGAATTTCCCGATTCTCTGATGGCTGAGAACGTGGCAATTGGGAAATAATTTCTAGTGTGGCATACAGTGGAAGAATACAAAATTATTTATAGTTCCCTCTCTCTGGTGTTTCCAGTCATTTCCCCACCTCCCGCCCTTGTCCACAGTTGTCTCTCTCAGCAGTGAGCGGAGGTTTGCTGCCACCGGGCATTACTCAGTCTCTCCCTGAGGTGCACAACCAGGCATCCTGTTTTTCCCTTGGAATCTCCTTGCTTTCTGTTTCAAAAATATCACTTCTCTGCTAGAAGTCGTGGCTACCAGCAGAGCTGGGTTGTTTTAAGCATGGGTACTAGACCAATGAGAAGATGCATAATGCACCCAGTTGGTGTTTCCTTAAAGTGAGGGAGACTTGAAATAATTCCCAAGGGGGAGCTCGAGCCCCCCCACCCCCGCCTTACACTAGGAAGTGTGCCTACAATCACAGAAGAATGAGCCTATCTCTTTTTCCGCCATCTCCTTCTGCTCGGTGCAAATGTGGCTTGAACTAGACCGGAGGACATGGCACTCGGGCAATTGCGGGTTGCTGGTGCTTGGCCGAGGTGTGTTCCCCCCGCTCAGCTTAGAGCCCCGTTCTTGCCGCTCCTCAGATTTGCTCTTGGTCCTTGGTCAGTGGAGGAATGAGTGAGGGGACAGAAGGGTCTGGAGAAATGGCTTGGCCTCAACTTGCTCCTGTGGCAGAAAAAAGGAAGTCATTTGCTGGGCATAGAAATGCCCCACTTCTGCGCCCCCCTCCGCCCCCCAGCAAAAAGGAGAGGGCAGCGTAAGTCTTCCAGCTTCTGAATTGTGCAGGCTGGGCACTGCCTGCACCAGCACTGTGCAGGACTGACAACATAAGCTCAAAGTAAACATAGATAGACTGACCCAAAGCCCCAGGTTCCCATGGTTTATGGAAAAGAGAACTAAAACATGAGTGAAAACCTGCATCTCTTCTGCTGTAGGGACATGCACCGGATGAGTGTGTATGGTGCAAGGGACAGACCATTTTGAAACCTGAGTATCTGGTATTTGGAGTAGTTTGCTACTGGATTCCCTGAGGATCATGTGTATGAACACAGGACATATGGTGATGGATATAGATGCAAAAGGACAAAACACAGTGATGTCAGCAAACCAGGAATGAAGTGAGTGGGTGTACAATCGAACCTGCAACAGCCAGATCATCTCTCTTGCCTGCTCTCCCCTCGTCTGCCATGAATAAAAGATAAGCCTGTTAAGGCTACCCTCTAGACAGCGTATTGAAGAAATTTTTGCAGAAACAATGGGACCACAAAACATTGCGTTGAAACTTGAAGGTTTAAAGAGGTTTTAAATTCTGGTTTCCCTTTTGCGAATGTTTGCTTTTGGGACATTCTGCTTGAATAGGTAGTTCTTGGTTGTGTTGAAAGGGCTGAGGTTTCCCTTTGCCTATGCAAACAAAGCTGAAAGCTCGGATTTAGACACAACTATTGTGTGTCTTAATTTAATTGAACAAACACAATCAGCTATAATGAAAACAAAGCATTTCTGTGCTGTACTGTGAGCGGGTGTTGTACTTCTCAGGGGTGGACTATGAGGTTGACAGGATCTGTCCTAGCACAGTTTAGTATTGTCTTTCTCTTTACTGCTTCTCTTGGGGATTCATGTTAAAAAAAAAATATGTATTACAAAAATGAGAGAAAGTAATAATGCATACCATACAATAACAGAGCACAATTGCATTTGACCCAGAACTCTTTCTAAACGGTCAGTGCGATCACTTGTGAGTGATCACAGCAAAGCACAGGGAACGATACAGCTCGATAGACCGGAAATTTCGGTAGGTGGTACAGTACAAATTAAATTTTAGGTAACTTTTCTGTCCCTGACTACTCAGTTTTCTGCTTGACTGGTAGCACATAGTTTCGCCTGGGTCCTGTCTCCTGACTGCTTCAGGAGAAGCAGTGGGAAACATGCATGGCTTCAGCACTACGGCAGTTGCCTGCTGCTTGGAACGCTGTGCAGCAGCCATCGAAACTGGGTATAATCTAAGGTCAGCAGTAAAGCTGATCTGTCTTGGGCAAAGAACTAGTATGGCTCCACAGTTAGGTAGCCCCCCTCTAACTCCAGTCCTGTGACACACAGAGCATGAATGAACCCAAGGATCCAGAGATAACGGTAGCCAGTTGAGTATATAGATATTTATTTTCAGTATCTAGCAACGAGTCCAGCTTTTATTCCCTAGCCAAGAAATTTAAGGTGATGGTGTTACTAGCAATTCTTCTTATCATAGGTCTGTGCCTGTGTGGGAGGAGCAGGATGACACACACAGGTGTCTCACACAAGGACCCAATAGCAAAAATGACAGATAAAGCAAAAGAGGAGTTTTACCAGTTGATAAAACAGGGTGTTACTCACATAAGTTCAGACAGTAGCTGAAGGCACGGGTGCTTTCTTACAACCAGACAAAGTAAGAACTTTCCTAAACCCAAGGTTTTAGCGAAAGCCACAAAACGCAAACCCACAGGAACAGAGTGAGAATTTGTCTGCATTTCAGACTGTACAAGCGCAAGGTACCACCTCACTTGTTCCATAGTCTCAACTCTTAAAAGGTTTACCCAGGGACTCCCAGAAGATTCAGTGGGAGCTTACCCTCTGGATAGGCTCCTGGAAACAGATGCCAAGCTTTGCACGTTGAAGTAACTGCAATTGCCTCGTCAACAGTGTGGCCCAAGATAGATCTTTCAGGATATGGTGCCTTGGGACAAGAATGATTAATACTGCAGTAAGCAGTGGTGCAATGTTCTGCAGCTCATCACAAAAAAAAAAAAAAGAAAGAAAGAAAAAAAAGACTTGGAAGTGGATTTCACTTTAAGTTGAAATGAATTAGTTATGTTTGAGATTACCTAAGTACTCAGTGACAGATGAGTTGAAAAAGGTGGAAGAGGAGACAACTGTACAAATGGGAAGTCTTCTTCTGCTGCAACTCCCTGAAAACTGGAGCCGTACGCAGCCTCCATCGCAGCTGACTAGTACAGACAAACATCTCTAATTTGTCTCAGGGGAGTGTATGTGCCAAGGCTGAGGTAGAGAGGTGTACATTTCTTGGGGTCAGAAGGCACTGAGAAGGGTGGAAAGAAAGGGTGTTGCCTTGGACAACCGAGAATTAGGTGCCCCAGCAGTACTTCTAGGTGTTCTGAGATTCATAAACAATCCATGATCACGGTCACTGCAAGACAGTAGTGTGAAGGATGATTAAAGCACTGAGTAGCCTCAGAAGAGTTAATTCCAGAAAGAAAGAGACAGTGAAAGAAAGCTAGAGGCAGAACGTGGTTGCAAACACTTTCACGAACACCTCTGCGTAGAAGTCACTGGAGATGGCAGCAGATCTTAAACCGCTGGGAGCCACCGGCTGAGTAAGAAGGCTCACCCGGTCAGCACTCGCTGTTCAATATAGCTTGCTTCCTGCAGCCCACTCCCTTTCCCCCAGGACGATGAGCTCACAGCGGATACTCTTCCACTTGGCTACGTGCCACATGCTGAAGTGGACTTGGAATGTGATCTGTATTAGCAACAAGCTCATGCCATACCGAGGCAATTCTTCGTATATTGCTTTTGCTGTAATGCCCCTCATATAATTATGATTTAATAGTGACACCGTCATCCGGGCTAACCTATGGCTGCATTATCTCATGCTCATCTGTGGGCAGAGGCTAGTCAGCCTGTTTGGCAACGGTCTCAGCAGCAGGCCGTGGTAGGATTCTTCTTCCGTTTGTTTATAAACATTATATTCCTGCCTGATGATAGTGTAACATTACACATGGTTCTCAAAAGGTCACCCTAGCCTTTTTGCCCTGTAGTTTCTGTAGTTCGACCTGCTTCCATGTCCGGCAACATTGAAGCATACATACCTCCCTTGCAGCTAATCGCATACTTCAGTATGCTCAACACTTACAATTATTTCCTTCCCTGGTGGTAAATACCTTTTCTCTTTCAAAACAGCGTTGCAGGTAGTACAGATAGAACGCAGACTAAAAGAACAACTGAGATGCAATGAAGAAGAAGAAAAATTCAAGATTAATTAACTCTTCTTTGGTTTTGCACGTTACAGAAAGCTGCAGGTGCAGTCATCCCGGGACCAGAGCGTGGGCTGTTCTGAGACTTCCGTGGCCCGCAAACATGAACGTGGTCTCACACCTGTTTCCACACTTGGCCTGCAACAAGGATTGTAGAGGGTCTTAAGGCAACAGATGCGCATGAAAAAAACCCAAAACCTTAAGAGCAGCAATGTGTCCAAGCCCCACCGATCTAAGATGGGCAGTAATCACTGCTGGCCGCGTTTGTAAGAGGGAGAGAGACAGATGTGATCCGTGCATGTGGTTACAGTTGCATAGGTAGGCAAATATGCCTGCAGATGTTTACTCTCCACTAGGAAAGCTGTTGGCAGGAGTGGGATTGTTGAAAATAGGCTGTGAGATGCACTTTGTGCGCAGATTGCTGCTGCCAACTTCGTGGAGTACACGCTGAGTGGTGCTTAAAATGCCTTCTGATTGATATTACAATGATAATGCAGGGGCACATTTTGGCTGCATAAATTAGAAACCTTCTTGAAGCAATAACCTTTGACAATCTAGGCTGCATCAGCAGAAGCGCAAATGGCAAGGTAGAAACCACCGAATCTATGTTGGCTACAGTGGTAAGTAGTAGGACAAATCTTCCTGTATTCTCTCCACATTAATTTCTACCCTAGATTAAATTTTGTCCTCTGCTCTTCTGATTATCTAAACAATGATCCCCAAGCAAGGTCATCGTACACAGCTATGGATTTACGATGTGTAATAAGGTCCACGGACAGCTAGTGTACGTCGTAACAGCATCTCATGGTTTAGTCCCAGTGCAACGGTGACCTGCAAATCAGAAAAAACCTAGACCAGGAAGAGATGTATTGTCACGTGCTACGGCCCAGTTAAGGCATAAGAAAACCTCAGCGTTTAGGAAATCTTGTCAAACAGAAGTTCCGTGTACTTAATTCATTTTCTAGAGCACTTCTTCAAATACGTTTCTTCCCTTCATACCAAATAAAGCGTCTTTGGAGAGAAGGTACTCTTTCCTCTACATCAGCTAACACATAATAGCAAAAAAAAAAAGAATTTTTTTCTATAATTCATGAAAAGCTAATCGGAAATGGTACTTGAGTTTCTTTCATTTGTCTCAAGGCCTCAGGAGATGGGCAGGAAGTATTTTGCCATCAGGGAGACTTAAAACTTCATGAGTATTTTTTTTGTATTTTCACTAGAAAAGAAGCTTCCACCAGTCTCACTGAGTCAAATGCTATCTTTTTGACAGTGAGGACAAATTTTCAGAAATCGGTTAACATTTCAGCATCTTGGCTTAAGTCACCGTAATGGGCCCAGGGCTTTGCTTTGAGCTTTGGGAATATGCAAGAGACTTGTTCAGTGAATGCATAAGCACGAGTCTTTGATCACAGGAGATCTTGGATACGGCCACCAACTGGCAAGCGCAACTGACGCTTTCCTTCCTGCATTTGTTTTTTTAATGTATTAATGTATTCCCGTTTGGGATTCCTCCGCTCTCTCTTCGTACTCTCCCTATCATTCTGCATTTGTCGTTTCTCAAACTTGCTACTGGAAGAGGTAGTTGTAACAAGAGGAAGTGTAGAAGAGCACTATCCATGGTTAAGCTAGCCTTTTAATTTTTAATCAGCATTAGCCGAGCTAGCAATATACTTGCAAACTGCAGCGGAACTGAATCTTACTACTGGTGTTTATTCTGTGTCATTTAGAAGTTCATGTAAGTCCCAAGCAGTACTGAAACCTTAGTGTACAAGACAGTAAATAAAACCAGAACATGTCAGGAACATCCCTGAGGACTTTACAATCAAATTCAATCTACTCACATCAGATGTATCCGACCGGAAGTAAAAAGAACAGGAGAGGGATCAGGGGAAAGTCTTAATAGAAGGAACGTTTTAATAACTGATAGACGCACAGCACAAGGCTTGTGACGTTGAAGAGATAGATCTGTGGAGATCATAACTTGCATACGATGTATAAGAGCACGAACTAACAGCTAGAAGCGATGCGAACAGGAGGAGAGAACCCTGATGCTCCAGCTACTTTTTTCTTAGGAATGTCAACGGGCAGAGTGAGGAAGAGGAAAGGACAACATAAAAATGCGGTTGTATTAATTGCAGGGATCTAGGGCCAAGGGAGACATCTAGACACTGTAGGTGACTTCTGAAAATGGGCGAAACGTTATGTGGAGAAGGAGGAAGAGAAGCGTGGATATAGAAGTGAGGCTTGAGTGGGAAACTGTGGAAAAGCAGAGGTGATAATGAGGTGGGAAACAGTGCAAAGGTTGAGCAAGACAAGTGGCGAGCAGGAAGCAAGGAAAGCTTGCTTCGAATGGATAGGAAAATCGGGAAAGGTGGTGGAAACAGCTGTGAGAGAGAGAGCAAGGAATTGGAACAGGCATGAGAGGAGGAGGAAGAAGGGAAAAGGTAAATGACAAAAGTGCAAGCCGTCAGGAGGAAGAAAGAGGAGGCAAAGTGGCACAAGTATGGTGGGACAGTGGAGAAGCGACGCCTAACAAACACTCTGTGGCTTGGGGAAGGGTCACTAGCACAGGGGAGTAATCAGGGAAGGCAGGTGGTAAACAGTCTGCTGGTAGGAAGCCTGGGCACGTAGCTCATGAGTGAGTCAATCAGATGCAGAGCATCAGGTTCGTTAACAAGACAGAGCAAAGGAACATCCAGGCTGACTTGCCTGTGCTCGTCACTGCGAGTCTGGCAGGTGCCAGCTGAAAAGCGGGGTATCAGCCAGCCTCTCGTCAGTGCTTCTGTGAACAAGACAGAGTGTGACTGTGT
The DNA here is from genome assembly GCA_013398225.1 of Steatornis caripensis. Lineage (NCBI taxonomy): Eukaryota > Metazoa > Chordata > Aves > Caprimulgiformes > Steatornithidae > Steatornis > Steatornis caripensis. Next base: position 462,817 of record VZSC01011159.1, read on the forward strand.
GTAAATACTTTTGAGGATGTGGGCTAAACTGGTCTGATTTTGGTGTTGGGAATGAGTGATGTGTGGACCAGAACCCTGGCGTGATGCCACGGGGAAAATCAAGGAAGGAGCAGGGAGAACTATTTTCTCAGCGGTTTGTGAGCCCCTAGTGTTGGAAGCTCCTGGTGTGCGAGGTGGGTGGGTTGGTAGCAGAGGCTCCTTGAGTACTATTCTGCTATCCCCAATCACTGGAAGACAGCAGTCTTCAGCTATGCTCTCTTGTCCCCATTTGCTAGGTCCCTCTGTTGGAAAAGAAGAGGCCCAAGTGGGTACCACTTTGTCTCTCTAAGGAATTATCGCCTTGCTTAGGGCAGCTTTCTTAGTATATTGCTTGCGTAGGGATCCCACATTTCTGGTCTCAAAAACGGCTTAGCTTTCAGCAGCAGCGTGACACTAGCAACAGATTCAAAAGAAGATTGGACTGAAACACTGGTTATTTAGATATAACCTCAACTTTAAATTAGCCTGCAAACTAGTTGCACTTACTTATCAGCACAAAACACCAACTAAGGGATTAACTTACCTTCACCAGGATGTTTATGGAAGCTTGATTAGAAAGGGTGGCTGCAAGATGCAAATATTAATTTTGAAATCTCATAACATGAATCTAATATACTGCTGAATTATTCAGTGGGACACTGCAGTATTGGTAGATGATATTTAAATTATTAACAGCATAGCTTTCCATTTCATAGGCAAGACAGTTTTTACAGGAACCTTCCCATTTAATGTTATCAGACTGATTTTACTTGTTAAGAATTCCAATCAGTACACTATAGTACAGTGTGTACTGCTAACAAAAAAAAACAACAAAAAAGGAACATACAGAGGATTTATTCCACACTTCATACAAGATGCTCTGTTTAGGCTTAATTCCACAATTTATGCAGGATGTTCTATTTCCTGGGTTTTGTTTATTTTTTTTTAAAGAAATTAAACAGTGCTCATGCCACAATTTTTGTGTGATTTTTCTTTGTTTCAGTTAGTGGCTATTGCCTGAATTGTATTACACAGTACCATAAATGCACATGGTGCTTTACAGATAAGCATGCCAGATCTTATGCTGAAGGATGTGTCATTCAACCAAAACAGATAGGCGTAATGTTTTGCATTTCAAAATCCGCATATCTATCTGCCTGCCTCTGTTTAGTTACTTGATTTACCACACACATTTTTAATGCTTGTATGACTGTAGTATCTGGCCAGCCTACAAATGGATGAAATTCTACATTTCTTTGTCATTTTAGACCCAAAATAGATCAGGCCCTGTAACTGTGGTGATGCTCGGTGTTGGACAACATGCCAGCTTGATTACAGCATGCAGAGATGGATACTTCATCCTGCTTTTCACAGCAGATGCCACAGAAAATGTCCTGCCTCACCTTCTAGGCGCTTCTCCCAAGAGTCCTCAGAGGCAGCCAGTATTTGCCATCAGGATGGGATGCAGAGGTGTGTCATCCACTGCGTAGATTTTCCCAGTATAGACCCTAAACAGCTGACCGATGCAAAGTACAGACTGGTATCGTAATGTGCTCGGCCAGGCAACGTTGGGGTACCCCACTCACACGGCATCAGCAAGAGGCTTTGCGTGTTTTCCTGCGTCTCTGACAGCTGAACAATACCACATCTGTCCCAATGCAGCCCAGGAGCATGCTGTGAGATAATTTCACCGGGCTGAAATTTCAGCTTCAAATACAGTTGAGGTCACCAGTGACAGAAAGCCCCGCAGAACCTGGCACCTACTGGGTAATCTGAAGAAAGGTGACTTTCAGCCCCTTTCCAGTGAGAAGTGTTTCATGCTGCAAGATCCACCTTCAGTGCTTTCCAGCTGCCTGCTTGGAAATGATACGCGTGTGAGATCCAGACTTAAGGCCTTCATCCTGAAAATGCTTCCTGATCCAGATATTCCCACTGAGGTAATTTCTGTGAGGTTTTTCTGGTCGGGCACGTGTTGGCCCAGAGCCTGAGATGGTAGAGATTGTCCTCCCAGCTCCAGCGCCAAGTTATATTTGAGAGAGAAAGGTTGAGCCACCTCTATGGCTTTTACTCTTCTGGGTCTGAGCAATGACTTTCAGCCACTAACGTTAACAGTTGACAGTGACGGATTTTTGAAAACCCTGATTTGTGCCCTTTCACTGTGCCTTTAACAAAATCAAACCCATTGTGCCAAGTAGGACGGTGCACAAATAAATAAATAACTCATAGCAGCTGTGAAGCCAGTGCTTGCCAGAACTGTATATAGCAGTTCCCAAAGACCCCTGGGAAGTTGTAGAGGAAAAACAGTTTTAAAATAACATTTTTAAGTACAATTTTTAAGCCAACTAATAATTTAGAGTGCAACTGCATCTGTGCATTTGTTTAAGTAGAATAATTGTGGAATAAATGGAATATTGACATCAAGCAAATGTTTAAAAGGACTGGTCAGAAATATACTCTTCCTCTGCACTATCCATCTTTTAAGCACTACAGATTTGGGGAAGTGATTCAGACATCATCCTGCATCTTGGCATTTGATACCGATTCGTTTCCACCCCAAACCTGAAGGATTGTGAGTCAAAGGATCACGAGTCTTGCTAAAGCAAGAGAAAATGTTGACTCCTGAGTATTGCGTGCCCGATCTTTTGAAAAAAAAGTGAAAAGCATTTAATGCTAAGTGCATTCAATTTCAGTTCCAATTACCAGTTTAGCCCATTTTTTTTTTTTTTTAATGCTCATTGCTTAGCGGTTCCCATTGTGACACTAATCACTAATGACTGGACTTCCAAGAACTTTGTGCTGGATATACACGGCTTTTCTGAAAATCTGGCCTCGGTTATAGCAGCTAAGTTTTGGAAATCTGTCCCTTATTTTAATTCTTAAATTCATCTTATAATTGAACATGAAATTATAAAAGTGTAACAGATCTCCTGAACAATACAATGAGAAATTGAAGAACTCTTGCTCTATCGTCCCAGTCTAGCCTCGTGTACACGGACAAACTCCAGTTGGAACTGTAAGCTTTGGAAAGGTTTCTCCACACTACAGAGTTCAGATGTGAGACGACTTTTGCTTTTGAACATGGGAAGAGTTACAAAATGTACTGTCTTGTTCTCTGCCTGTGAGGGTGCTTTGCACCCAAATGCTTGGTTTGAATCAACCTTGGACAGGCTTCTGGAGGTCTGTTTCACATTGCTACATCAGAAATACCGATATAAACTATTCATATAAAATATTGTGGATGAGCCTACTCCTGTATGCCACTTAAACTGAGTTTTACAGCCTTTTTTCAATAAATATATACATTTCTTTGTTCCAAGAAAGAACAGTAATATTCTGTTGAAAAAGATGATCTGATTTCTTGTGTATTGGGGGGCAATCAGCTTCAAGATTCTGGTGAAATCTTCGCTGGTACAAGGCTTAGAAGCTGAAAGTTCCAACTTTAATGGCTGGCAGGAAAGCAAAACCTTGGAGTGGGTGTTGCTGGCTATTGGAAGTGCAGAAATGGATAAATAACACTAGTAGATTGTCCAGTTTTCATCCAATGGAAATTGGTGAAAGACAAATTTATTTTAAACTCTTTTGAGCACCAAATAAAATAGCAGACATGGTTATAAAAAGAAGAGAATTTCATTTTCCAGAAGTGACTGGTGAGCCTGAGCTGTGGACTCAGACTTTGGGTGTCCAGCCTTTGATACTGTTAATGAGATTTTTTTAGAGATCGATGCACTTAAAGTGTGGTCAAATTTGAAAATCTGTACCACTTCATTTAGCGGAGCAGCACACAAGATGCTCATAAACTCGCAAAACATTAAAATAATCTAGACAAACTTCACGAAAGAGAAAAATAATTCTAAATCATACTACTAATTTCATATAAATTTACAGTCCACAGGATATATAGCTATTAAAATGTAAATATGATATAGGATGCTTTTGAAGGTAAGAAAGCAAATCCTGTTGCAAAGAGAAATATCTTGTAGGATACAAAACCAGTGACTAAGTAGGGGACCTCAGGTTGGAACATAAGGGTACAAGAGTTCTTGGAAAGGCCTGTTAGTAACAGGTAAATGATCTCATGCTTTCTGCTTTTCTTGGGAGCAAACAAATTAATTGAACACAAAAAATATTTTCATTCATTGGATTAAATTATACCATGAGTTGTAATTATGCTGTTCATGATTATAATTATACAGCTCCTTAGATTAGCTGATGTGATGGTGAAAAGAACTGACCTGTAGTTTCTGATTTAACTGTCCTGCTTTCGGTACGAGCGAAGGCTCAGGATCTGAGTTAGTTGTTATATTAATGAAAACCAAAGCCTAATTTTCGGAGAACTAAATCTGCGATTTCTTTCAGAATTTAATTTCTAAAGACGTAGCTTCCAGCTGGTCCTCAAGGTGTCAGTGCACTTTTTACCCCTTCTGGCACCAACCAAAATAATTTAGTGTATCATTAAAAAGTGTTGTAAGTTTACAAGTGTCAACGAGTTGTAAAATGTGTTGTAAGTTTCCAAGTTTGTAAGTGTACCCTAATCTCGGCAAGTGGCATCAGCGTGCTAGTAGACACCTAGTGAGTATCCTGTTTTAGATCACACACCGTCACCAGCTTTCTCTTGGCTGACTGTTTTTGAACAAATAATCATTGCTCTTGTGCTTGGTGCAGAGCCTGGTGCTGTTGAGGTGTGTTGGGCGTGATTTGAGCATGCCTGCTAAACTCAGCACTTTGGGGCTGAGGTAGGGAGCGTCTGTGGGCCTTGGTGTATACCACTGGAGGGGGCCGGGCGGTGAATTCAGCAGTGACGTTTCTGAGTCATGTCTGCACAGATGCTGAGCTGAACCAGAAGCACCGCTTAAACTGCCTGCTTCAAATCTTAGCTGTCTCCTACATTTTCCTAGCAGTATGTTTAGGCAGAGGTCATGAGGCTTACATGTGTTGAATGAAGTTCTGCTTATGCCTTACTTCAGAGATCTAAATCCTTTTATGCGTCTGAGTCGTAGGCTTGGGTCTGTAACACAAGTATCGCGAGCAGACTGCTGCATCTTTATGGGGCAAGGGGCTTGGATGACAGTGGTCGTCAGATTCATGGCTTTGAAGTAGTAGATGGCTTGTCAGTTTCTGAAGGGAAGGGTTAAATATCAGCTTTGTGCTAGCTCCTGGTAGACCCTATTCTGTGGACTAAAATGATGCGCGGGTCGGGGGCACATCCTTCTCTCCCCTCCTCCCCACCCATGAAGATGAATTTCACCCACGGGGAGTGGGAACTCACAAGGACTGAGACACTGAGTGTTGGCATTAGTCATTTTCTAATGTGAGCTAAGACCAACATCTATCCTGTATTAAACAAGGAAAGAGGGGCTATTTCTAGTGAATCTGAGTATGAATCAAATGCCATGAGTATAAATCTAATAAGCAGTAATTAAAAAGGGCAAGAATTTTATACATTTGAAACAAGGAATATGGAGAAATTAGTCAGAGATTTATGATCCGCTCTGTATTCTGCTGTTCTTTTTTTGTTGTTGTTGTTTAGGTGGTGACGTCTGCTCACAAGTTTACACAAATGGAAACATGGCATTCATGAGTCATTGGTCTTAATGTGGTAGTAGGAACAAAAATTTAATGCTTCTAGGCACCTCTCTTCAGGTGAGAAAACAGACCAGCTAAGCTAGGTGGTTTTACTTGTCTTTGAACAAGTGGTAATAGGGAAAATGATAATGCAGAACCTAATTAAGCCATACAGGGAAAGAAATGCAATGAGAAACACAGACCATAGAACATCTACTGTTTTGGAACGGCTGTATAACACCAAAGACCTAGCCGGTGGGCTGCAGATCGGGCTATATCATGTGCCTCATTTTGCAAAACACGTGTGATGCAATGACACAGGAAAAAGAGAAAAAGCTCTTACATCCAAATCTTGCACGGTCTGTACAGGATGGCGTGTTCACAAGGCCCCTTTAGGCTGGTCAGAAATAGACTCCTTTATCCACTGTCCCGTATCCACTATCTCATATATGGCAGTGTAGGGTATTCTGTCTGTGGTTATGCCTGTGAGCACTGACTAGTAGCTTCCTTTCATCCTTATGATGGCTGCCTCGCTTGTGGACGCGTTTGCAAGACTCACTCCTTGTGTAGCCCGTTGCTCTGAACTAGCGTGCTTTGGGTTGAAGGAGCCAAAGTGGAACAGGTGAAACTTTCTACATCTTGCTCTTCCTTTCTCAGTGGAATTGCAGTTGCATGGATCTTGAATCCTACGGCTTTATCTACGTCATGCTTTGCAACCGGTCTCGGAAAAGGCTGTGAACACCACCATTAGGATTGACTGCTCTTCCTAATCCACACCACTGCTGTACTGGCTGCCTACAGGCAGCCCACGGGGAGCCTGTCTGCTGTAAGGTGCGTATTAAAATGTCCAGTCACCCGTCAAGCTACTGGACATTTCTGGGCATGTCGTGCGCTTCATGAAGTGGCCTCTGGCTGCACCTGCATACTCTCTGTATGAACTGTGCGTTTGGTCTTGAGCTTTACCTTGGGACATCCTTTACAAATGCAAGACAGATGTATCCTTTGTGCCTGTAGATGGAAGGGAAGGACTTTTGCCACAGAGCAGCAGAGGTCTGCTTTTTGCACAGCTGTGTTTTATACAAATGTATAAATATAGGCAGGATTTCGTTTGAAACTAGCATAGTCTTCATGAAGGATACTTGAAATCCTATCCCATAAGTAATACAGTGGAAGAAATCGGAATGTACTACGAAGAGCGCATGTGATCACAAATGCTTAAGATGATCTACAGCTCTTTTGTGGTGTGGGAATATATTATTTATACTTCTTTTTTGTTTTTCTCCTTTTTTGTTGAAGTGTTCTTAACTGACTCTATCTTGGCCCGGAGTCAGTGTTTCTAGTACATCCAGAATTACATATTTGTGGAACTGAAGTACTAAAGATGTACAATTTGTTCTTTACGATTTGGCTCCTCTTGTAATCTTCACTTATAAACCCAGATAAATAAAAGAACACATGCCTGGCTGAAATGCACAATCCTTGCAGTTCTGCCTAATTGCTTCCTCGTTGCAGTTCTCTTTCAACCCTTTCCCCTCTAGTTTTGTTTAAGACTGTGAAGACATTTCTGCCTGGCTTCACGTTTGGCAGATGATTGAAGGCAATGGCTAGCTAAAATTTGGTCACCATTCAGGGGCCCTATAAGACAATAGCTACCCAGCCTTCTGCATGATGCCAAGCCAAAAACTTGTCCAGAATAACTCTTGTTCCAGTTAAGCCTAATATTTATATGGAAAATTCTCGATTAGTCAGCGGAAAAAAATATTTTTGCATTTTAAATAACATACTCAAAGTACCCTGACCGAGAACCCAGAGAGTAATGTGGTTTAGCTCAAACGGCAGACTTGTGCAGGTAGGTCTGGCACGCTTACCACAGGAGGAGAATGCTGAAGCGGCAGTTACAGACAGCAGTGGGGTATGCCAGCACTGTGACTATTTTCGTTTGCAGATATATAGCAACTATCAAACTCTTTCAAGAGATGTGAAACAGTCTTGTTAACTATCAGAGGACGTGGTCAATTGGTTTCTTACAGTTTTGATTTATTTATTTTCGCTCTGAAGCTTACAGACCTGAACAAGAAACACATTCAGGTTGCTTATATGTTAACGTCACCTATGCGGTAAATAATAAACATCCTACTTGCGTTTGAAGTAGAATGAAGCAGATATGCTTGTTCTATAATACTGCCTTCAAGAGGTCACGCCTTGGCCATGTCAAAAGAATTTTGTTTCGATGACAGCTTCAGAAATGCACACAGACTATCCAATTTTATATCTGAAAGGTGCTTTTTAAAACATAAAATTCTAGAGAAGAAAAGGTTAACCTTCAACCTGTGTTTGCATAACAAGTGCTTTACCGGAATGAAAAGACATAGGCGTTGTATAGCAGCCCTAGAGCTATAAAGGCAAAGATTTGCAATTTATACAGATTGCAAAGACACTGTGGCCTCCTGCTTACCTGCCCTGAGGGGAAACAAGCTATTCCTTAGAAAAAATATCGTTTTTCCTGTAAGGTTCTTTTGTCAGTATAGCTATGTTGGGTAGGGCTTCATGCTCGTCATACCTTCATACTCTCCACAAGCAAATTCCTTGTAGTGTAAACCTAGGTGAGTATTGGATTTTTACTTGTAATATCTGCACTTAGAGACCATTTTCTTGTGCCACCCTCCCCGGGATGTACTTCTTCCTGGTTTCCTAGCAAATACCAATGGTATGACCTTTTGGCTCAAATTGCCTTCTGAAGTGTTTTGTTCAAACTGATTCATCTTATTAATACCTTCATCTAGTCAATTCCAAATTTTCTAGAAGATTCTTGCCATAGATTAGATCATACTGTGAAGAGGATCTGCCTACAATATATCATCAGTATAATATGATTCATCATTTGTTTGCTATTGCATCTGTTGCTATACAATTGCTTGCTAAAATGAACCCTTGACTGTTTCCAATAGACTGTCTCATCGCTTACTAGCCACAACACTTATGTGAAGTTTTACCTGTGTGTAGAGTTCTGCACCATGGCATACTACAGGGAAGGAGAAACCCAGACTGGGAGCTGAAACAAAACCCTTTGGCAAACCTCTGAAGAATGGTAGAAGTGAGAGCTTTCTGCAGAGCACATCATAGCCAAGGTCGAGCAGACCGCGCCTCGGTGGCACTTCAACCTACCACTTTTTGTTTAGTTAATGACATCTTGAATATATGTGCTGGTAGCACGAGCCGGTCCAATTGCTGAGCAACCGCGGCTGGTGCCTGGCTGAGCCAGTTCTGGGCAAAGCCACTGATAGTGTGGATGCGGTGGGGGTGGCAAAATAAGCTCCCTGCTCCTGGTTCTCCCGGCCTGAACTACAAGCTGTGCAAAGTTATTCTGGTCCTTAAAGCAACAAAATTTGTTTTGCATAATCAGATGAAAAAACGCGAACTGGATCTGGTCAGAAAAGAAGCTGGGACTGATGGGTAGTGTGGTGTGCTTAGGACCCCATGAAGTTTCTCTGTGATTTCACATGCTTTGCTTTCCGGAAGGTAAAATTTCCGTAAGGACAAACATTAAAATCAAAGTGACATAGAAACGTCACTTTAAACCTGTTTAGAGAGTCTTTGTGTAGAAAATACTAACTTCATAAAAAGAATCCAGTTTGGGCAGGTCCTCTGGAGATCCCCTGGTCCAACCTCATAGCCAAGTTGGATCAGGTGGCTCAGGGCCTGGCCCGGCTGAGGACCAGACATCTCCAAGGATGGATATTCTGTGTCTTCTTGGGGAACCTGTGCTGGTGCTTAACCACTCCCAGAGTGAACATTTTCTCCTTACAGCCAGTCAGAATTTTTTTTTGCTGCAACCTGTGACAGTTGCCTCTTGTGTCATCGCTGCGCATCTGAGATGAGCCTGTCTTTATATTTTCTATACTCCCCTCTATTTTAATGATGAAAGTCCTCTGTACTCGACTACCCAGGTTTAATCTAGTTCTTTCCAGGATGCAGATTGTCAGTTAGGCAGCTCCCACTGCGTATTTGCCCACTATGGCGGTAGTTTTTCCTCCGCTCTTGAAATTGAATGGATGGCAAAATCAGAGCTTGTTATAATGCAACTTAGCGCATGCTATCCCCAGCTTGTATAGCCTGTATAGCTTGTATAGCTTGTATAGTTAAGTCACTCTAATGACATGTAATGAACATTTATGTAAGACAAATACACTTTCATTGCTCCAGTATTGAAGTCTCCTATTTGAAGGGACTAAATTGTTATTTCAATCTGATACTGCACTGCAAAAAAGTGAATAGTCCAGCACGCGTTTATTATGGGCCTTTGTGCACTTCCCAGTTCCATTCTCTGTGCTGGTGGGGGTCAATTAGATCTGATGCATATGCCTGGACAGAAACGGGGCAGGCCTAGGAGCTAGCTGCTTTTTTCAGCATTTTCCTTGCAAAACCTAGTGGAAGCCAATACAGTATATCGGCAAGGCTGCTTATTACATACTGTGTTGTGTGGTTTCCCTACGGAAAATATAGGGTGGGAAATGAGAAATTGGACAGGTTGCAGAATGTCTTGTGTTGAATCTCTAGAATGCAAAGAATTTGTGAGTCTGATTTCCTCACAAAGCTCGGTATCCACTCTTCAACAGAAAAGCATAAGAAAGGAGACGCCGTTTGTCACGTCCTGGGGCTGTTGTCTCCTTTACCCACTATTTACTGTGGGAGGTTATAACTCAGCCTTATGTTATTGTAAATGTCATCTTAGTGACATCACTGGGAGAAAGATGGAAGGAGAAGGGAGAAACGGGAGGGAGAGGAAGGGAGTGAGTGCCTCCGCCAGGTTAAACTACTAGTCCATTGGCAACGCTGCTGTCTTTCCACTAGATTCTATTGAGAGCAAAGCAAAGGATGGCTTAGTTTCATCTTGTTTGATGGCATGGGATTTGTTAGCAATGTAACCATCCTACAGAAACCTTCAGCAGTGATAGATAAATAGTGATGCCCAGAAGAAATTTTGACTGTACATGACACACTCCAGTCTTTTGCACTGTAGTTGTAGTTCCTAATGGTAGTCCTAGAAGACGTCTGCGATGTCCAGTACCTGCTGCTTTTGTTGGCATTAGGAGACTGTATCCCAACGTTGCAGCTTTTTCTAATATTCCAGGAGTTTTCAGTACTTTTTCATGAGGAAGGCATTGCTGTAGGGTCTGAACGTAAACCGAAAACTTCCACGTAAATATATTCTATTTTGTAAATAATTAAAAAAAAAAAAAAAGTAAAATCACAAAATGCAGCTCAGAAAAGATGACATTTTCATTTATTGATATGTATTACTGTGCATGGACGTCACAAAGGGTTGAAGGGGAAAGCACTGAAATAATTAATCTCACAATTAAATTATATTCATTATTCTGATAATGTCTGAAAATTGAAATGAACATTTGGACTTGTTTACACTCTATGAATTCTTGTACAAATCCTTAATTCTTTACTCAAGGAAGCTCAGGTTGTCCAAGAGCGTGACCGACATTTACAAACAGCAAATATGATTTCAAAATACAGTCTCCAATGAGAAGTACATACTTGGATTAGTAGGATATTATAATTCTTTCTCAGTGGTTCTGTGCTTTGGCAAGATACCTCCTTGGATGCTGGTGACCAGCAACTGCAGATGGGCTGAAACAGCTGAAGAGGGAACGTCTGAAGTGATTTTTACACGTAGATGTAAGTCACTCTTCTGCTTTAAATTAGTGAGATGTAAAACATCGTGGTAGCAGATGTCAGTCTCTGAGGCTAAACATTTCAGAATGGAAATCTCTCTATGCGTGTCTCCCCCTCTGCATACATAATATTAACAACACAGAAACGTATCTTGTCATTCTGAGAAATACTTTCACCTACATTGAATTGCTGGCTTATTTAGAGGAATGTTAATAGTATTAACAGTGTTGATAATCCTCCTGTACTTGATTGGAGTACATGCTAAGGGCCTATGGATACGTCTGATAGTCAGAAGAATCATTCATCATCTTTTTGTTTTGCTATCCATATGAATTACTTTTTATAATTAGGGGGATATAGAGGATCATGACTTACCCTTTGGAAAAAAGATTTTAATTTTTGCATGAAAACCTAGGTTTCCAAAAACGTGGGCCGTGCTAACAAGAGCAGAACAGAAGTGAGTGCTGGAGGATATATACACTAAAATAATTAGGATTTCAACTTGAGTTCTACTGCAGAGATGATGTTTTCCCAAAGACCTTCTGAAGGTTCAAAAGGTATTGATTGTTAGATTATTTGAGTAGATGACTTCAATTTCAACAATGCACGATAAATTTCTTTTATAAATGAATTGTCTTTCTACGTTTAGCATCAGCATTGAAAACACTCCCTTTCTCCCGCTGCCAAATCTAACATATTTTGTGTGGGATCAGATAAAAATACTTTGAGTTTCCAAAAAAAGTTTCTACTCCCCTCAGGTAAGGTAAGTTTACAGTGGATATTTTAATGTCAGTGCCTGGTACTGGCATTTAGTAGTGATTAAAAATGGTAGGTGATTAAACTTATCACAAGTTGAAGTTTCCCGTTTGCCAATTTAGAAATTAATCAGAAACATTAATCAGACCCACGATCTTAATTTTCTTAATCTGTTCTGAAAATTGAGAGCAGATCTTGTGTTTTCTAAAGACGGAGAAAGAACCCAGAAAATATAATGCAGAAGCATACATGGGTTCCTTTTTCTTTTCCCAAATAAATGTTTTAAACACAACATTTTTCCTTTTTATTTTTTCCTTTTCCTTTTCCTTCCTTATCATTTCCTTTAAACAATACCAAAATTCAGCATACTTGAGAAGAATGACTGTCTTAAAACTGGGGCTTGGGACAGTTAACTTCAAACAGTGTTCTGACAAACAGATGTAGACTCATAGACTTATTTTTTTTGCACTCATGGCAGCATTCATCAGGGAGAACTGCCTAAGTGGAGTGAGCTGTGTGTGAGGAGTCCCCATAGCTAGGGTTAGTTTGCTGGTCCCATTTCAGCCCAGATGTTTAATTGGTGGAAGGAATCCTGAGGACTGCTCGCAGCAACGAAGATGTCTTTGGTACGTTGCACACCTTGAGACTTTTTTTAAAAAATAGAGCGAGGTGTTCAAGTTTTGTGTCTCCGAATATAGGAGAAACAGAAGGAAGTCAGAAAAATTCTTCCATGAAGTAGCTTTCATTCTTAGGGGTTTGAGGTTTTTTTTTCTCCATCTGAATACCTTTGTGTACTTTTTTTTTGACATTTTGTCCACACTTCTCCTCTCTTCCGGAACTAGGATAATCGTGCTGGAGACTGAGTTCCCCCATCTCTTTCCCAGTCCTCTTCAGTTGTGCATTAGAGTCTTTGAGTCACTCCAGTAGGAGTCTGACAGTGTCATGCATCCCATTGCCTTCTCTTCCACTCCTGTGATCATCCCGTTTAGAGACATGCCCACATTTTTCATCCTGGCAGACAGCCCACTCTCCCTTTCTCTGAATCTGCTCTGGGGATGGCCCGTCAGTTTCTCCTAAGGAATCATTTAAACCTGCTTCTTCTGTCGTTCGTATGAAATTCCTCCCCTGCATGTTCTTCCTTCTGTTTGCATATCATTCTGTATTTGGCTCTCTTTCTCGTGATTTTCTGTCTATCATCCTTATGCCACCTTCTGTTTCATCCCTTGACTATTTTTGTTATTTCTTCTTCTTCAGTCTCTTTTAGGAACAGCTACTTCGTAGTTCTCATTTTCTCTTTCTCAGTGCAGTCAGTCTCCTCAGCTTTCTCTTCTTTCCTCCGGCAGCTTTCTTCCTCTCTTTCTTCTGTCCCTGCGTTCTTCCAGAGGTAATCCATCTAAGCCAGGGTATTCTTCTGTTCCTCTTCTCTAGCGTGTACCTCTCAGTCTTGGGTTACCTACCCATTTTCTGCCCCACCAGGATGACAAACCTCTACTGAGCTCTGTTATTCTCTCCAGCTGCATTTAAGTCGGGTCTCATCGTTTGTTACCTTAGTTAGGCCAAGCTGTTCACAGTAATGCTTTGTGCCCGATACCCTTTCAGAGACAGTGGATATCCCTCTGCCTCTGCACCCCCTCATTTTTGTCGTGCGAAGCCTCAGGTCATCTCCACTTCCCTCTGTCTTTATTTTATCACTGCCAAGTTCTTCCTTTTCATCGGCCTTAAAAAAGAAAGAACAATATCCCAACCTTTCTTTTATGCTCTTTGCTTTACTAGCTGCGTTTCACAAAATAGAGAACGAATGTCACAATTATGAAAGCTATGCTTCTTTCCTCATGCATAACAAAAGTGGCTGAATTTCTGCTCTAAATGCAAAATTCAGCTCTGTGTTAACTGTGGAAACTCAAGCCGTACAATTAGTTGGCAACATTTGCAAAATTAAAAGCAAATGTATGGGATTGTGTGCCCATGTCAGTTACTAGCATCTGATTCAATATTATACTGTAGGGCAAGAAAAGGAGGGGGGATGGATTCAGGAAGATCCTCAGCTAGCTCCATTTGCTAGGGAAATTTTCATCTACGCGGGACATTGCCATTAAAATCAGAAAGACTTTTTGAGAAACAGCAATTTTGGTGATCAGCAATATCTGAATGTTGTCAGACGCAAACGTGTATCCGTTAAACCAACAAGACTTAGAAGGGTACGAACTGGGTAGTCTACAATTTTCCAGAAGTTTCAGTTCTGCCATTCAAGGGCAGAATCATGTTTAGATTTCAGGGAGGCACATCCGTGCTCGGCACCCAACAGCCAGTCACAGCTCCCAGTCACAGGGCACTGCTTAGTCCCCACTGAATCTGAGTGACAGAGGTTGCGTATCACGCCAGACAGAAATTGTGTTCCAGCAGTGATGCTTTCACCACGAGCTTATATATCCGTGTCTGGTTTGGTGAAAACCAAAGGTCAGGTTTTCACATAGTCCCTGTGATGTGAAAGTAACCTCAAAATGGTAATTTCAAGAGTCAGCCCTCATCATGCTGGTCCTACCAGATAACTAAAAATGATCACTTTTAGAAGGCAACTGAAATACCTCTTTTTACCTATTATTAGAATTCACCTGCATGATTAGTTCCAAATGGCTTTTTCTGCAAATGCTTCATAAAAGCAGCATTTGCAACAGATGCATTTGTTGAACTGCGTTCTGCCTGGCAAACAACACAAATTCTTGCACCGCTTTTGTTGAACCTTGTGCGGTTTATTGCTTTGAAAATTATCTCGTTTCAGTGCTATTGCAGTGAGACATGCGGCCCTCTTTGCAGGAGGTACAGCAGTTGCACTTTTATGACTGAATATGAGAATTCTTATTGCGCTCTGTTTTGCCTTTTGCCTTCTGCGGTGCTGAGCAATCTGCTGCTGCTGCTGCTTCAGGGAGCTCTCTGTGGCAGCAGCTTTGCATTTGACCTTTCTTACGGTGCAGGTTACTCATGCCAATTAGGAGCGCTTCTAACGATGACACTTTGTGTGGCCGTTTAAGCTGTAAATTAATTCTGCTTCTTGAATCATCGTTAAAGCACCTTGCAAAGATTCCTCCACTGATGAGAGAGGGGGTGTACGTTTGCTAGTGAGTAAGCGGTATGACAAGGCCTCTGAGCCAGTAGTGCTGCTCACGAGAAGGAGACGCAGTGCTGCGGGATGAGGTGCTGACCTGGGTGACTAGCCGTCGTTTTCCGATCAGGTTTCTAGCACATCATGTGCTTGCTCCGTCCTTCCCTTCTCCAGCATTTCCATCCCCTTTGTCCAGGGAAGCAATTCAGACATTTTCTGGACTGGTGAACTGGGAGTTTCACATTTATTTTGTTCTCTTCCGTGAGCTTCTTCCTTTGGCATACAATTTCGAGGGGAGTTCAGAAGAGAGAGGGCTGCTGTGAAGAAAGGTGCCAAGTGGCGTGAGCGTTGATGGCAGAAACAGGTCTTTCGGTGAGGTCTTTGTCTCTTTGTTCAAGCACAAGTCTTAAACTCGGTAACAGAGTAATACAGAAATTCTCTTGGACGCATAGATGTTACAGATGGAAAAGTCGCATTCGGTCATCTGGTTCACCCTTCTGAGAGCACAGGGTTATTCAGCAGGACATATGTTTCTAATATTTTGCCTAACCTGTTTTTATAGGCTAGGTAATGAGTCACGCGGCTTACACCATCCCCAAAGGAACAACGTCCTGTGCCTAATCAAATTTCAATGCTGGGAAGATTTTTTTCCTAGTATAGATTTTCCACTTCTTTATTTTATTTCATTGCGCTTGCTTCTAAGCACTTCATCCCGGCTTTTGTATTTAAGCTCTTCAGCTGTATCTTTGCTCCCATCAGTATTTTAATGGTATTTTGAACAGGGCAAGTTGTTGAAGCCTATCTTTATTTTTGTCTGGCATGTTGCCTTATAAAACTCTCTGTTCATTAGTGTATCATTTAATCTTCAGACTTAAACATTTCGGAAAGTTCAGCCGTATCTGAGAACTGTATGAGGCAAAAATACTCTTGTTCCCCTCCATGTTAATATAAGCAATACAGTCATTCAGTTGAAGCTCTGCACGCCCATGCTTTGAAGCAAGGCTGTGAAATTTGGCAGGAAGGGTGGGTGCTTACAACCAAAATGTACCTTTTGCCATCACTGCAAAATGTATTTTAGAGAAACGATAAATCTAAAAAAAGAAGTCAGTTCTCAGGAGAGCAGTGGGAGCTTGTCAGAGTTTGGCTGTTGGCTTCCGAGCGTGGAAGATGCTCTGTCCAGCCACGGCTGCCGTGCCGTGAGCGGAGCGCGGCTGCTCCAGCTGCCCGCCCTGGGCGGTGTGCTGAGGAGCCTCTCCGATGGGCAGCCACCCACCGTGCCCGTGGAGTGGGGAAGGAGAGGGGATTAGGGCAGTCAAGGAAAACAGTATAGGCCGGGCATAGGAAGGAGCACGAATCTCCAAGTTATATGGTCCCCTCCAGAACTGGGCGTATGACAACAGATAGGGAGGCTTGTTTGTCCGTGTCCTGTGGAGACGGGCACCTCTGTTTTGCAGTCCTAGTTTTACAGACCTAGTCTTAAGTGCCAGACGTTTTTTGCCTGTCCCCCATGCGTCTCCATTCCTGTCTCTCACCTCCTGTCCCATGTTCTCCTGACCAACATTCTGCTCAAAGGCAGCTCCCTGCTTCCCCTGTCTCCTCGCTCCCCACCTGTATCTGCAACCTGTACGTTCGTTAATGCTGGCCCAGCTTGTGCTCCTCTCCCTATTCAGGGCAGCAAATTGTGCACATCAACACGTTTAGGCCTCTATTCTTTTATTAGGTAGTCAAGTACCGTGAAACGTCCAGAATGACTGATTTGTATGTAGTGACAGGAATCATGACCACTGTCATTTCAGTAACTATCAGCACAGCATGAAGAATCTCCCAACAAAAACTACTGTTTAGCACCTCCCATTTCAGTATTACGTTTCATAGTAGTTCTGGGTTTTGACAAACCCAAGGTTTTATCAAAATACATAAACAACTAGCTCTCTTGACCCAGGTGAGATGAAGTAAAAGTGAACGTTGCTATTTGTCGCGGTTTAAAGCTGGGCTGGCTCTTAAACGAATGACAGACGCTCTTTGCTAACCCCTTCCCTCCCCAAAATTGGGGGGGAAAGAGAAAAGGGAAAGAGAGTTATGGGTTGGAAAAGTTAAAACAGCTTCAATCTAACTGCAGTGATAATGTAGTATAATAATAGGAAAAATAATAATAAAATATATACAAATATGTACAAAACCTATATTGAGCTCCCCCCCACTGATGACAAATCCGTCACCCGGACGCTGCAGGGCACGCCCCGGGAAAGTCCCGGACTGTACTCAGCAGCAGCAGGCAGGAGCTGGATTCAGGAATGCACGGATTGGGATCGAAGGCAGAAGAATCGGACAGAGTCCTCCTCAGACACCAGGCGTAGAAGAAGACAGCGTGACCCTCGTGATCCCCCAGCTTCATACCGAGTGTGACGCGTATGGGATGGAATACTGCGTTGGGTCAGGTGTGGGTCCCCTGTCCGACCCGCTCCTCCCCACCGCACGGTCGCAGGGGTGACCCCTTCTCTGCTCTGTCGGTTCCTGCGCATGAGAAAGTCGGCAGAAGCAAGCATCGACCTTGGTCTCCCTAGGGATAACTATAAGCAAGAGCCTTTCTGCGTGCCATCCCTGCTGATGTCCCAGCACTGACTATGAACACGGAGCCTCATCACCGCCAGAAGCAGCTACTGGCTGGGAAAACACGCAGTTAATGTCAGAGAGTGCGGCTGCTCAGAAGAGACTTAACTAAAAAGTAAAGTTATTAAAAGAAAATTGGTTCTGTCCTGACCCAGACCAGGACA
This sequence comes from Steatornis caripensis, assembly GCA_013398225.1. NCBI lineage: Eukaryota > Metazoa > Chordata > Aves > Caprimulgiformes > Steatornithidae > Steatornis > Steatornis caripensis. The sequence goes on from VZSC01011159.1 coordinate 480,715, forward strand.
CTACTATGCTTTAAAGTAAAAGACAACTTGCTGTAGTGGTGCCCTGCTTGTAAAGAAGATAAGCAAGTTGTTGCTTCGTCTCCAGGGATTTTCCTTCAGTAGAGGCTACAAGTCTGTCAGATATGAAGGGTAAGGTCGTGAATTACAATACTGGAGTATCTTTCACTGCCTTGAGCATTACTATGCTAGTCATAAAACAATATAAAGTTTCATTTATTAGTCTCTCTGCTGTCAGTATTAAAGCTGCTTTATAAGATCATGGCTTCAGAGCTGAGATCACTGTAAATTCAACTATTGTGTCAAAAAGAAACCTTTTATTGTTGAACTGGGGATGTTTATGCTACTGCAGTAGAAATGACATCTAGGAAAATGCACTTGATGCTGTTGGATTTCTTAATGGCTTATCATCTAATTCCTAGTGCATGATTTTATTCTACTGTGTTTGATTTCTTCTGCAATACTCGTGCTCTTTGATTCCCTTGCAAGCAGTCGTTTCAAGGAACAAATATTGCTACTCTACCACTGAAAGAAAAGATTGCTACTGAAAGACCCAGTTGCTACTGGTTACCCAGTTCCCAAATCCAAGGCATTATATCTCTTTGGGTATGACTTATTTTTGTTTTCTGAATATAATCCCGGATTCGGAGTCTTGTTAATGAGTGGATAGAAGACCTCTCCTTTGCAGAAAGTGTTGTATTTAATCAGCTGCGTTTCAGGATTTAATGTGCCAGGATTTATTATGACCTGTCACTAAGGTAGTTGGGATTGTATCGAATACAAAGCATGTATTTAAAAGAAAAACGGTGCATAGTGATCGATGTTAGAGTAACCTGAACGCTTTAAAATATCAGAGATCATTCTGTTCAAGATGTGTTCATTAGTAAGAAAATATTAAGAAAACTACTATCACCAAAATGATGGCTTCTTTTCGGTGTCTGTTTGAAAACAGTAAACGTTTGACGTTAAACTCTCAAAACCACATTTGTCAAAAATTCGACTATACTGTCAGATATCTTTGCGAATTTCTTTTGCCATTGCGACAGATTATTTATCTGCTATTGTACTGTTGTTGAAGAAGTAAATACATTTTAAAAGGATAAATTTATTTATGATAACTAGACAAACTTGTTCTTGCTGAAATTAAAAGTAGATAAACTCTTTTCACCCCTATTTACCCTTGACTGCATTGAAGTGTTGCAGTTAATTGTCATTCTCTATCACACGCACACCAATGCACATTTTACACTTTCATTTGGTAAAGCGATCCAATATTTGAGTGTATGTACAAATAAAAGAGAGACTCCTACTCAGAGCCAGAATTTAGACTAGTGATTCCTTCCTCCTCATGCAGCCCAGCAATCTCTGCAGCACAGGAGTGCCAGCCCTTCTTGTTTTGAGTCAGTCCTGTGGGAAGGCTGCTGAAAGCTGTGTCCTGAGGAAGAAACTGGGCAGAGTGCATGACTGGATTACTCATTCCTGTGGGCACAAAGATTCCCATGAAAGACTTCAGCTTCTTGAAGCAAACTTTCCTTGGTGCTCCTCCTCACTCCCCCTTACACAGAGTAATAGCATGAAAGCCACAATCTAATCCTAATTACACAGGCTGAGTCACTGCAACAGCACAATCCTACCCACGACTTTCTTGTCTTCCCTCCCAATTCTCCCTGCTTGTGGCTTGCTTGAAGTACATGACAAGAACCTCTGGACAAAGGGCGCCTGCTGCTCGGCATTGTTTCGTTATCTAGTGCAATATGGTTCAGTCTTGATTTGGGGTGCAGGTCAGTACTGGAATGCTACTGGTAAACTAAAGAGGGAACGTTGATTATAAAGGAAAGAATTTCCATGGAAGAAGCCTGGCAAAAGAATATGCTGCTGCCCGCATGGCTGCATTAGGTTGCAAGGTATATGGTCTGAGGCAGGACCTGGTCAAACTGTAAGCTGTTGTGTTGGAAAGTATGGTTTGGCTAAAAAAATGGTGAGGGATTAATACACGTCCGCATGCTTCTCTGGTGATTTGCATATACCTTTGTATCTTGTGAGTATTTCCTTGCCTCTGAAACTTTAAGACTGTCCAGATCGAACTCTTTTTGTCACTACATCTTTGTTCTTGAACAGGAAGGAGAAACCATCAAGGTTAAGCAGGGATAGCACCATGCCTTTTCAGCCCTGGTGATCTCTCTTTCCTATGGAAGGGCAACTGAACCTTGAGCTGGCTGCAGTGCAAACGAGTAACTTTCCAAACCTGGATTTCCAGATTGCAGTCTGAAAGAATATAACCTGTTTATACACGACCTGTCAGAGTGGCACTTGTGTGGGTGGGTGAGAAAGTCAGTCTAGAAGCTGAGACTGGAGAAAAGGAAGCAGAAGACCCTGGAAGGTGATTAAGAGATATTCAAGGTATTGGGGAGAGAGGTCAGGAAAGGATCTGGTCAGACTCAGGAAGCTTGAAAGCTACTGGGTCCCAAGCCGTGGAACCAGAAAAGCCGCTTGACAGATATTCTTGGTGGGAAGGCCAGATGGAACAGTAACTGGACTATTTCGCTCATTTGTTCATCAGAACTTATAGTGCATCATTAATAGTGATTCTTCAGTCCAAACATACTGCAAAAGACAAGGTTACTGTAGGGTAGCTAGAGAAAAATGTAGGCACTCAAGTCCAAAACTGCACTTCTATAAGTCATCTGAACCCAGGAGGAACAGCATTCTAGCAGACTCAGGCTTCTTTTTTAAAGCGCTGAATTATTGGCACAATGCTAATCAGCTTCCTTTGGTGATCTGAACAAGTGTGGCACTTAACACATCAGTTAATATGAATCAAGATATGGATAAACCAAACCACCTAGTAACTGACTAATATGCAAACAAGTAGCATTTTTGAAGTCTCTGTTACCTCAGGTTTCCTGCCGTATTCTCCAGCTGCTACTTAAAAAATTTTGCTTGTGTTATTACCAAATTGCATATTTTAAAAAGTCATGATGCAAAAGCTGGCTGATTAAAAGCAAGTTACTCATCAAACTCATTACAGCTTTCATGAGTATCTGTCTCATAGTTGCCGGAAGACTTATTTTGCTATAGTGGCATTTTCATTAAGTCTTCTATTTTAGTTTCTGTTTATCAAGCCTCATTTCTTCAAGGATTAGTTGTCTTACAAATGTATCCAGCATTCTTTTGATTTTGCCAACCAGTTTCCTTGAGGTAGGCGGTCTGGCCTGAAAACTGTGCTGAAGACCATCAACTTGTCCCTTTAAAACTCGTATTTAATTTCTCAGTTCTTGCTGCATAGAGGTGCCTCCTTTCGGATCAACGAAACCTCCCTTTTGTACCTGCTCCGACTATCCATTAATTCCTTAAGCAAAACGCAAGTCGAACTGCTCCTGCTTGTATTTGTGTCTTCCAATGTCTTCAGAGCAAGCTGCATTTGATGCTTCTTCAGCTGGGTTATTACTGGTTTTTCAGCTCATAAATTAGAGAACTGTTAAGATGATTCCATGAAGCTTGTATTGGAAGGCATTCATTTTCCTTCGGTTGAATTCAGGCTTTTCCTTGACCGTAGCGCTGAAGCGGTACCAGTGATGTTACAGCAATGATACATTTAGGCTCCTAGTTCTGTGTTCAGCTTCTTTTCCTCATTGTCTTCAGACAAATTCTCACGGGTTTCCTGCTTACCCGGTGGGGGAAAGCCAGCATCATTTTTGGCTATAAGGGCTATTAAGAATGTTCTAAACTGCTTTTTGTTTGTTTGTTTGTTTGTTTGCTTCTGTGGCTTCATTTTTGAGGTAAAAAAAAAAGGAAAAAAAAAAAGATTTGGTGTAAGAATGCTCTTTGTTTCCAGGGAACTTCAGCTAAGTGGCTTGAAAAACTGCCAAAGTTCACTTACTCATCTGACAAGAAACGTGAATTAGCTTGATTTTTCTATTACAAATGCTTAGCTGAAATACTTAGAGTAGAAGAGTTCTTGGGCATGTCTTGGACGCAACATCAGAATTTCAGGAGACACTGGTTTTGCCTCTTGACAAGAGCGTCACCGCCAGTGTGGGCAACACTTCCGTTGAGGACTATCCTCTTTCATTTGCATTCACATCCTCTTTCTGAGGACTTCTGGGGTAAACTGTGCTATTACAGTTTAGAAGTAGCTGTATTTATATGGCTGCCATCATCTACGGCACCAGTGGTGACAGGACGATGAGAGCTTGCAGACGTTGAGTACAGCTAAACTTATAGTTTGGTGTCAGCTAGCGAGGAATGTAACCCTTAGCGCTGAAAATCTGATAGCTCCGAGCCAGAAAGCTGTAGCAGTGGCATAAATGTGAAGGGAAAACAAAAAGAAGAGAAAACACAGCTTAGAAGATTTGAGTGCTGAAACTGCTTCTTCTGCAGAGACAAAAAATTTTAAACAGCGTAGTGAAGGCAAACGCATCTCAGGTTGCTCTATGAAAGACAAGAACAATTTGCTTTCAGCCGCTTTCTTGTAACAGTCCCCTCCTTAACCAGCCATGGATGAAACAAGCAGTAACTCCACACACAGATAAGGGATTTTCCACAAAGTTTCAAGAAGTTTCATCATTCTACTGCTGTCAGAGGAGGATGAAAGCGGTGCTATGGTAACATCAAAGCAAAGACCAAAGTTTCACATGTGACAGGAAGCCAGAGCAACCCATTCTCTCTAAATGCACCGCTATTTCATATTTTCCCTTTCTGTTCCACCTGTATATGATTATGGAAAAGTCTTTCTTGGTTCTGGAAGAAAGAATATTGCAGTGTTGGCTTGTGAATTCAATGTTCAGAACTCCCATGCGTATTCTTTGGGGTGAAATACAGCACATAGATCTCTGTGTCATGCCCGCCGCATGGATTTTGGAAAGTTCGACCCAGCCTGGTGACTTCAGAAGCCTTTTGAAACCTCAGATACAACAGATACTTTCATTTTTTCCTGAGAAATGAAGTGCATGGAAAGAAAGTTGTCTTGCTGCAGCTTCAGGGTAAGTTCTTCTTAGTAACATGAAATATTTTTAGATTTTTATAGCATCTACAAAATAAACTTATATCAACTCAAATTGTCAGCCTTGAGTTTTGAACAAAAATGCAATAACCTTTCCGGAGAAGAATGGCACAATGGTGCCAGAACTTCACCAAACATTGAGATGCGTAGTGTCTTCATCATCAGCGTTGTGAAGATTGGAGACTCTCCAAGCCATCGCAATAAATTAAAATATTACTTATCGCTTAGTTTGTCATGAGAGTCTTTGAGCAACAGATAAGAGGCTTATCAGCAAACAACGCTAATCTGTATTTTTCAGCATGGCGCTGGGACAGGCTGTTTGAAGCGAGCTGTTGTTATAACTTTGGTAATGTTGTTCCACCTTCCTTTTAAACTTTTCTAAACAAGATTTTTTTCTGGAAAACCAAGCTCATCTTAAGAATCTGTGAGGCGTTATTTTCAACTGGAAAATAACATTGTGTACCTCTGGTATAGTCAGCTAACTGTAAATCCAGAAGTAAAGCGACCATCTACTAAGAAGCAGATCCAGAGACAACAGAAACCCTGACAGCAACCGGGGAACTGCTTTCAGTCCCAAATACTTTGCTTCCCAGATTATTAGGAAAAGTAGTCAGCATCCGATATCCCTGTAGGAACTAGAAATCCATTGTCCTGAAGGGAATCCTCGTTTTCTCCTTAAACCACACCATGGATAGGAGTGATGCGATGACATCTTGAGTTTCGTAAACAAGCTAACAAGAAGCTGCAACAAGCATAGCTGCTTACGTTTTGCATCCCCGGCAGCCAGAGTGCGAACCAAAGACACAGAAACAGCTCTTTGAGATGATTGTTGTATTTCTACAGAAAAAAGAAAGCGTGTTCATTCTTTGTGTGTTGGGTCTCCCTTACGTACGGCAAACCTGTTCCTCAGTCCTTTCCCTTTCCAGCAGACTGTGGGACACAGTGAAAGTGCTAGAATAGCATGGGTCTTTGCACTCGAGTGGTGGTAAGAATAAACGGACGTGCAAAACTGTGCTGTTTCCTTTCCGCTCTGAATGCTGAGTCCTCAGTCGTGCAGTCTTCTCTATCGTGGAGATCACGGTCACTACAGATATGCTGGGAGAGCTACTGTGGCAAGGTAAGTAAATGGCAATGCAAGTAACATGCAGTTCTAGCAAGTATAGAATATCCTCTCTCCGTTCAGTTCAGTTCAAACAATGGCAGCGGTGTCGGAAACATCCCATGAGCTTTTGAATTTCGGGCATCAAGAATTTCCCATATTATTAATCATACCTAGCCTCTGATTACTTAGCAAAACCAACACAAAATGAAAACAATGTCCACCTTCTATTTGCTTGGTGGCAGACATGGCTCCTGTTATCACAAGATGTGTTTATCATATCTAGGGCACTAGTTACGGCTTCTCATTGACCCTGGCTGTCATCCCATACCACTGAAATGTATTCCAGTGAACATAACGCAACAAATGCGAAACTGGTGCGAGACCGAAGACACTTGGCCATCATATCCAGTAATAATGTTACAGACCTTGGTAAAGCTCCAGCAAGTATGAAATGCAACAGCCTGTTACCTTTGCAGCCAAAATCAGTGTGATTAATTTCACTGGTGTTTTGTTTTCTGTTGGTTATTTTCTATTCACTTGCTTTTGAAAATAACAGTTGCGTAGGGTAGAGTTTCCAGTTGTTTCATGGGATTAGTACTCAGAAATATCCCTTGACAGAGATGTTTTGCCACAACTGCAGTATGCTTGATCAATAAAATAGAGGTAGGCTTAAACGTGATGAAGGCAGAACTTCCGTAGCAGCTGAATTTGTACTAGGTCACTCATTTCTGAAACAAAAATGGCTCAAGTTTTCTCATACAAATAAATGTAAAAGTATTTATTTAACTTTCCCTTAAAATGATTTTTCGGATTCAAAACCACAACTCAGACATAGACAATACAGTAGGCATGGAGTGGAACAGTCAATCTAGTCCTTACTCGTCCTGGGGAAAAAAAAGAGATAGAGTCTGAGAAAGAGACTCTTATGGTCATTTACATTTTTAATGCTTTGGAGCTATACAAACAGGTATCTAATGAAAGACATTAGATCATCTGGATGGTAACAACAGCTGTTGTTATTTAGCAGGAGGTAGAAAAAATAGATACACTTAAAGAGCTATTCTGCTCTGGTAATAGGGGACCTTTCACTGTCAATCTGTTCTTATGTAATGCAAAAATAATACATAAATTGTTAGCCAATAAAGTGAGCTAAAACTGGTCAGAACAGATACGCCAGAGAAAGCAGCTTCTTCAGTTAGACTCAGATAGAAATTCGGAGAATTTCTGAGTCTTTTCTGCAAAAAACTTCTTTCTGCTGCTTTCCTTTTTTTTTTTTTTTTTGTTTGNGTGAGCTAAAACTGGTCAGAACAGATACGCCAGAGAAAGCAGCTTCTTCAGTTAGACTCAGATAGAAATTCGGAGAATTTCTGAGTCTTTTCTGCAAAAAACTTCTTTCTGCTGCTTTCCTTTTTTTTTTTTTTTGGTTGGATTTTTGTGTGCATGTGTGTGCAGTCAGGCTATGTCTGTATGAAGTGTAGTAATTGCTGCCTATAAAGGGAGCAAGGAATCCTGGATTCAAACTCGGGGCTCCTTTTCTTCACTGTAACAAGGTTACCAAGCACCAGAATAATTAAATCATATCTCAGTTCACTCTTTCTTGCCTTTTTGCTGCTTTTATGCCTTTACTAAGATTGATCTCTTCAATCGAAGCATGCAACTAATGAAACATTTTTAGTCAATAAAGCTCCAGTGTGAAGAAAATGTGGATGCTTTTCTCTGGCTTGCTCTTTCCAAATGGGTCCCCAAATGCAGGTAACCTGCTGCTCAGGAGGAAATGATACCTGATGTCCCAGAACAGTAAAATAAACAAAACTCTTCTGTCTGACAAGTGTATCCTAAACCCTCTCCCATTCACAACTTCCTCATCATCTTTTTGCGGGGGCACTGGGACCGTTTCGTCTGGAACGAATTTTGCCTGTGACTTAGAACTGTTTCTAGATTTAAATCTATCCAGATCAATCCAACAAACTGCTGTGCCTATGGGTATGCTGTGTTTACGTGGAAAGCGCTGTCTCGGAGCCAGCTACAGGCACATGCAAAAAAAGGAGGAAGATGAATGCCCGGAGCCCTGGAGCAGTCCCCTGTGCCAGGGCTCTGGAAGGGTTGGCCGCTCGCTGCTGATGCACAGGGGCAACGATGCAGCCCCTGTGATGACCACCAGCCCCGCTTGGGCAAGCCAAGGCAACCGGAGAGTACTTGGCTCTCCCACTCCCAATACGTGCCCTGGACAGAGCCCTGCCCTGCCCTGACGTGCGTTGGCAAAACGCAGTTTTACCCACACTGCTGAGAAGTCTTATGATGTCTTTGTCTTAATTTAACCCGGAGTTTGTGTACAGGAGCACAGGAGACTTAGGAGGATCTTCCTCCTCTCCTTAACTGAGCAGAGTTAGAGTGACGTAGTGAGAAACTATCTTTAGCTGTATTTCGCTGGCACCACTTTCACCTGCAGAGGCTCTTAGGGTCTCTGAGCTGCAGAAAAAGAGCAGCAAGAAGCATATTTCGTTATTAAATAATAGCTCTCCAATAACTTCATAAATTTTAAAAAAAAGTGAGAACGGAAAAGAAAAGGAAAGAAGGTAAAATGGTTATAAAAAACATTGCTTGGAATAGTAGTATTCCAGAAAAAGAGTGTTTTTTCTTGCTAGGTCTTGTGATTTTTAACATTATCTCGCCACACTTCATATTTCCCTTCTTGTGCCAGTTGCTGGGGTCAATGTAATATTTTTTCCGTAAGGTGTTTTTTAAGGAAGTAGGTACGGAGGGTGCGTGAATGAAGTGCATACATGAGGTTTTGAAATTGTTAATGTACATTAATGTATTTACAGTCTGAAAAAGATCTCTCTGTGGAATAGAATTTTGTTTTCTCAGGGAATCCAAGTCTGCAGTTTACAAGTCAAAACTGAGATACAGCATTTATTTTTTATTGTTTCAAAATGAAAACATTGCTCTCTGTGTTTGGGAAGCCACTCAGAAAACACCAAATGGAGAGAATAATGGAAAACTCTTTTACGCAGGGTTCTCTTGACCGAACTAAGGTCCAAAGACAGCTTATCTTCTAGACCTCCTGTGCATACTTCATTCACACGGGGAGTACAACGTTAAAGTAATATTACCATTGAAAAATATATGGAGATAAATTTTATTTCAGTTTATGTTTCCTTGTTCCTTCCATGACATATTTAGCAAGTATTTCTAGGGCACAGTCATTCTGGGGTCGGTACAATGACACCGTGTTACTATTTTTCTGATTAATGATATTTCTTCCTTTAACAGCAAAAATCACATAAATTTTTTCGTCATGCGCTGTGTAACAGCAGGATTTTTCCTTGTAATCAAAACAACTGTGAGCTGAAGTAGTGTGCCCTTTTTTATCGAAAAAAACAAAGTTGGCAGATTGCTGTAGTGATAAGTACAGGCTAAAAAGGAATTACAGCATGTCTTGTTACAACGATATCAAAGACAGCAAAAAAGGGTGAACAGTTCTTCTAAAAGACACCTTTAGTGCAGTGTTCCTGCTGTCTGCTGTTTTTCAACAAGACGCCTCTTTTTTTGCCACAGTACTGCCTGGACAACCTGAGACACAGTTTAAAAGATTAAATTAATTAATTTACTACTTTAGGCACTGCTTGTCTGTGGCTTACTTTAAAACATTCATGCAACAGCAAGCAATATGCTAGTATGATTTTCAGTAACAAACACGGTAATGTACACAGTAATGAACACAGTAATGAAGTGCACACACGTGCACTTCATATGTTTCAGTTCAGAGCTGTGTTTCCTTTTCACAATAGCAGGTACCTAATAAATTAAAAGAATACCTATTCTCTTACTGAACCAGATGTTGCTATAACTATGGCTTCATGAATAAGCATGCAGGATTTCACGAAAAAGGTTCTAATTATTCCATCTGCACTTACACTTACATAACCTTCATTTGTAATTAAAATCTATTTCTGTCCTAATTGTGGACTTGATTTTCTTAACTGGTGATATCAATGCAAATGCCATTTCATGCACTCATAGCCACATGGTGTTAGAACTGTACATGCGTACATGGCTAAGCGCTCGTAACCACAAACCACCAGAAGTTTGGCACTGTATTTTTTCTTCTTATAACTTCAAGACAACCTTACGCAAGTCTCTCTGTGGTACGGTTTTCTATATTCTGATAGTATATCTGCAATTGCTGGCTTCCAAGATTCATCGGACACCATATTAGGGTGGCTTAGACGTAAATTCAGCAAAAAATAATGCGTGGTGGGGAAAGAGGTATACCTCGCCTATTGAGCCGTATTTTCTTTGTTCCTTCAAAAATGTAGAATCTAATTTTGAAAACAACCGCTCAGAATGTAAATTAAACGGTAACTAGTCTCACGCAAAAGTTTAATCATTTCAGTTCATCCATTGCTTTACAAGATTACATTTAGGCTGGCTAACACCTGAACAGAGTGTGTCGCTTAGCCTGGGCATTTACATTTCCTTGGTGACCGTGTCGAATAAAAGGGGCTTAGTGTCATGAAGTACCTTGACAGACTGGGTCGAGTGTCTGATGAGAGTGCTAGTAATTAATGTTTTGTAGATCTGGGACAAAAGTCGTTTTGAAAGAACATAGACTTTTCAAAACTTCCTGCTGTTGTGCACAGCTGCACAGCCATAGCTGATTCTTCAACTTAGCCTTTGGTCCATGGCAAAGTTTGACACACATTTGCTGTTTTTACATTTGCAATGATTATTTGTATGGAGGCAGCTGGTATGCAAAAACTATTTTTCAAAATTCTCCGGATTATTTTAGAACTACTGCTGTTGTTTGCTTAGATTGTATGTTCGTATAGGGATTATTTAGAATGATGAAAGCGTCAGAAAGTAGCAGATTTTCTTTCTAGGACAACACATGGACATAATGGAAAAGGAAAGTCATCTATTTTTCCCTTATCAGCAATATAATGCAGACATTTATCGAGCTTCCTTCAAACTAAGTATTTCCCCATTAAGCTCTGCGGAAGATATGCCGTTGTGGCACCCTGCTGTTGGTCGCACCAGCATTTAGTAGGCAAAGGCACTAATGTTGCCAGAGAGGACTGACCTTCAGCCCGCCAAATCCTTGTGCGCCCCTCCAGGGAAACCTGCGTGCTCGACTACCTCCCTGAAGTGCCTGTACACCAATGCACACAGTATGGGCAATAAACAGGAGGAGCTGAAGATCTGTGCGTGGT
>VZSC01011159.1:503963-542351 GCA_013398225.1 Steatornis caripensis
GATCTGATCAATGCTCACAAATATCTAAAGGGTGGGTGTCAAGAGGATGGGGTCAGACCCTTTTCAGTGGTGCCCAGCGACAGGACAAGGGGCAATGGGCACAAACTGGAGCACAGGCAGTTCCACCTGAACATGGGGAAGAACTTGTTTGGCGTGAGGGTGCCCGAGCCCAGGCCCAGGCTGCCCAGAGAGGCTGTGGAGTCTCCTTCTCTGGAGAGATTCAACCCCGCCTGGACGCGTCCCTGTGCCCCCTGCTCAAGGCATACTGCTCTAGCAGGGGGGTTGGACTGGGGGATCTCTAGAGGTCCCTTCCAACCCTACCATTCTATGATTCTGTGATGATTCTATGGTAACAGTCATTCTAGAAACTCAGGCTATCAAGAATGCTTTATCTTACCTGATCCATCATTTGATCTCATTGAAATGATGGACTTCATTGATACCGCATGAAAATGACAGTAAGTGTAATCAGTGTGCCTGGAAGACATTGCCTGTTTTGGAATAGGCTGTACTCAAGTGTTTTCCTTTGAACAATTGGACATCACTTCAGCTTTCTTGTTAAACTTTTTGTCAGGTTCTAGATGACAAATGCTGCTTCACAGCCGGGCACTGCATCAGAAAATCCATCCACCCTTTATTTCACATTGTTGCTAAAATTTTTAATGTCCAAAGAATTGAAATTGGGTGACTCTGGAGTCAAGGGAGGAAAGCTGGTAGTGATGGTGCTGATAAAATTCAGATTTCCCCAGTCTTGGGGAAAAATGAACTTGACTGGACTCAGATCCACTAGATAAGTCAAAGAGAGCAGAACCCAAAATGCTATTTCTTAATGGAATTTGTTTATGTAAAAAAGCACACCTTAAGCTCTAGAGGCTATGTAGGCAATGCAGGCTCCCTTGTATGAGATGAACAGACTTCTGTCTTTCATCTGTCTGCACTATTCTCACTGGAATATCTAGACAACGGATTTAAATGTGAAAGTAATATTAAATGTGTTCACTTGTTCTCTGAACGCGTTGGTCGCTGACATAAAAGACCTTCATCTGACTTTTCCCACGGTTTCATTATGATCTCCTCAATAAAAATCGTGCTGGGCTATTGCCAAGACTGTTTGAAATTACAGTTTCAACGTACCAGGAGGAGTCTCACTCTGGTCTCAGCTGGAGACATTCCTCGGTCAGGATTCTCATGAATGTGTCTGGGTCTTCAACTTTCTATTGTGCGTCTGTGTAGCTCAAGGTGCAGTGGATTGTAGTAACCAAGCAGAGCTGAGCATGAATCATGGTAGCAAGGCTCTGGTCCAAGAGGAAATGACAGGGTTTTTTTGGCTTAAAGATGGAAGGAGGCATTTACCACAGCTGCTGTTGGTGTGCTCGTGTGCAATAGCTAGCATAACCCACGCATGCTCCCTGTTGGCACGTGAACTAGATAAAGGGCAAGTTCAGTTTCCTGGACAGCGCCCTGACATCTCTTCTCTTCATGCCAGCACCAGTTCTGGCCTGTTTGACTCAAACTTGAGGCAGATGCTTGATAAATGCACACAGTCAGCCTAGCCCTGTACTGATGATTCTGGCTGGGTCCGCTCTGAAGAAGCTGTTACTATTACTGACGCTGTTCCAGTCTAATGCTGAGTTCTTGGTAGAGCGCACCGTGTTATGAAGTGCCCGGTGGACAATGCTGTGATGTAACTTACAGGTGTGAAGGAAGTCCTTCAGTTTGAGTAAAAGTGTATCATGAATAACTTATTTTTTTTCAGTGCAAGAGAGATCTCAGTCTTTTGTTCACTGCAGGTGTGGAATTGCTAGACTACATACTGAGCTCCTCCACAGAGACTGTTGGATATGGAAAGTTCTGGGAGCTGAACTAAACAGTTGGAAAGAAAAATGAAGTGCTGAAATTTTACTCAGGATAGCAGTTAAAAGAGTGCTTGTTGTGATTTTACAGATTTAAAGAATTTGATTGCGTGTACATGAAATCGCAATTTGTTACATAAGTCATAGCGTGATGGGCTTTTGTCTTGTAATTGTTACCTGCTGTAAATATTTTAGTGCAAACGTTCTGAATATTTTAGAGACAATGTCGACTTCAGGCAGAAATAGAAGTTATTCTTATCCTTAGGAAAAAAGACAGTATTAGTTTGATCCGCTATCATAAACTTTGGTTGCTGATGCACTTCAAGAGCTGCTGCTAGCAAATTCAAGCCAGCCAAGAACTCTATGAGGAAAAGAGATAGTCGATACTACAGCTGCCCTCTGATTTGATGCACTTGTTCCCATTTACTTCCCTCACGGTATGATTCCTGCATGGCATATCACAGGAAAAAAAAAAAAATTAAGGAAGGAGATTTGGGTGACATTGCCTTTTACCACTCTTATATCACAGACAGGCACAAAGAGAAGCGCTGCTTGACAGCTGTAAAATGCAGACGGGAAGAAGGTGTTGACTAAACTGCTTTTCTTTTGGCAACATAAAAGAGTGGATTTAACGCAGACCGCTTGTGGAGTAGTTTCTGGACCATCTCACTTCTGTTGCATCTGTTGACACTTCTCGGTACCTGGACACTGTGGTGGAGAATAATAATTCTGTCCTGATTGAGGAAGAACAGTTAGAAGGGAGAAAATATCCACTGGATATGAACCATGGACTGGTTGTGGACTGGTATTATTGCGTTAGCTGGAAAGAAAAGGGGTGGAAGAGGGAGCAGAAAAGAAACAATGCAGGGGGAAGGAGAGACAGTAAAGGAGAGAATGAAAAGACCTAAACCCTAGGCTGGCGAGGGACTTTGTTGAAAGAAATGCAGAGGAAGACTGAAGAATGGATGCTGGAGAGAATAGGTAGCTTTTGAAAAGTGTATTACAACACAGGAAGTAGACGAACCCCAATAACCCTAAAAAGGAAACTGAAATTATACCATAGGGAAAGGTTAGTGGTAGGGGTTCTCTACTAATAGCTGTTAGCCATCTACACTCAAGCACAACATTCGATTTCCATTACGCAAATTTTGCCTACTCTGAGTCTTCCCTACCAACCATTATGCAGAGAAAAATATTCTCAGAACTTTGCTTGATCCTGCACGTTCCTTAAACTAAGAGCTTTTCATGTTCTTATGTAAAAAGGCCAGTTGCTTTTCTTTTCAAGCTGAGCCGCGTCAGCGAAGCTGTCACGTAGTATGTTTCACCTCTGTTTTCCAAAGACTGGTGATAGAAATAGGAACACTATTTGTCTGTCATTGCCCTTTGACAGATGCTACTCCTTTGTATGACCTTCTGTGAGGTATCTGTAATTTTGTGTCGCTCTTTGAAACAGCACCAGGAGCAGCATTGACCTCCGGCCACCGGGGGAGAGCCACGCAGAACCCGTGCGTGTGCACATGCACAAGTACAATCCCGGTCAACCCAAACAATCCTTTAAAATGGGTTTGTGGAACAAAGCAAGGCGAGAGCCTTGGGTGTAAACTCTTGATCCACAAGGGAATGAATTTAGGATCAAGTATTCCTACTTTCTGCCGAGATGAGTCAGGGGCCTTGCAGGCATAACACTCAAAAAGCATAGACATGCACAAGCAGTTCCTCAAGGAAAATTCATTTTCACAGCAATTTTATTTTGGTCTGCTCTCTGAGCCTGGTCTTGTGTGTTACTGCTAACTGGTGACCATATATCAGCAACCCTTGGTCACAGCCGACCTAGGTCAGAATGAAACCTGTAGTATGGGAAATTACCCGGAGTAATTTTGTGAGTTAAGGAGAACATTTTCAGTAGCTCATGCAAAGGAGTTACTACTGATTTTTGACCACATTCAGGAAGCGACATTCCCCATTCCTAGCACAACAATCTGAAAAAAAGTACTTGTAAGATTCTTCAGAGCCGTGCAGCAAAAATCACTGACCTCTTTTCAAATTTAAACTACTTCCTAGACACCCAGGATAGGCCCACAGGTGCAATAGTTTATCTGGGCAAGCTTCGCAGAAAATGGCCAAATTAATTCCTGAAGAAACTGCAGCATGTTCTGAAGAGCTACACCGAAAGCGAATTTATTTTATGTGTTAAAAAGCAGGGAAAAAAATAAAACTGAACTTCCCTGCTTATGCATGCTATTTTTTATCTATGCTCATTTTTTTATTGTCTTCACCATTACCCTTGTCAGTATACTGAAACCTGTTTTAGCTGTTAAACTGTAGCCTCCGTTCTAAACGTGTACCCGCATTTCGTACTGCTCTAATTCTTCATATCTCTGCCCACACCCTAGTTTTGTTAAACCTCACCCTATTACTGTAAAATAGGTAGTCCTTTGCACTATTGAAATTTAAAATGGCTTCAAAATTGTTTTCAAATACTTGTGAAGAAGGAAATAATGAAAGAAAGATTGCTTGCTTGTTCTTTTCCAAAATCTTCTGTGATAAGACTCAACCCAGAGCAGATTTATCAGTTGGATATTAACAGCTGGAAAATGGGGGTTAAATGGAGAAGCTGACATGACATGAACTGCATAGTCTGACTGCAACTGTCTGTAATTTTATATATTTTCCCACTGTGTTGGGAGACTTGTTCTCTTTTCTCCCTAACCCGAAATGACAGGTCTGTTATACGTATGTATGCTAAGTGCCTTAATGGATTTGGACAGCCTCTCCCTGATTTCTAAAATGCAGTCATTAGGTGGTTCTTGGAAGCAGGTGCTATTTATGGGGGAAGGAGAGGCTGTTTCTCTGCCTCTCGTCTGCTAACCTTTTCATCTCTGCTAATGATTAACGATGATGGGGTTTGAATGACACCAGGGCAGCCGCCTCAGCAGCACTGCTGGGGAAATCTGTTTCAAACTTGCTTGTCCCTCTCCTAGGGTTCTGAAAAGAAGGGAGCGAAGTATGTTTATATAGGCATTAAGTCAATATTTACTTTCAGTTGATCTTCTACTCTCCTCACTTACAGATTTTTCTGCAGGTTGATCTCTGTGCCACCTGTCTCTCATTGTGCTCTCACAACACTCCTGCGTTTCCCTCTAGCACGAAGCGGCCAGCGGCTGAAGCAGGAGACCTGGAGAGTCCAAAAAAGTGCTGTCCCCACCCATTACTGTTCGCCGTTTTCTTTGCACCTCAGCTCATGGTATTTCTAAATGAGAAAGAGCAGAGGCTACTGGATAATCCCAACCTTATGTGCAGCTGATCCTACTACACCTGTAGCGTTTCTTAACACCTCTGGTTAAGAATTGAGGGAGGGTGCCCAGCTGTGTCCCACCTTGCGGAGCGATGCTTGGCCTGGAAAAGCATGCACTGAGGCAGGGAGGAGCGAACGCTGAGAAGCGCCTGCTTTAGCACATCCCAAACCTACGCTGGAGCCTTCTGAACAAAGGGTAGGAAACGTGCCTGGTGGTGTAGGAGGTGTGGCTGCGGGTCCGTATTGGGCAGGTGTCGATGCGAGGGCACCGCGTGTTACCCCACTGCCCAGGAAATGAGATGCCTTGCAGCAGTCCTCCTGCACCTGGCGTGCGTAAGCAGATGGCCTTATTGTATTGCTAGACACTGCTGCCAGCACTTGTCCTTTCCTGGTCAGGACTGGAGCAAGGACACAGTTTGATCCACAGCACTGGTTACTCACTGCATGTCACTGAAAGCCTTCGGCTTGTGCCCGTTGAATTTCACTGCTTTTGAGTCTGTTTTAAGTTGGTTTCCTCAAAAGTGGCTAAATCAGAAATGAATTGTGCTCCTCCATTTAAATTTACCAATACTTTTGTAGGAAAACGTTGTCCCCAGCAGCAAGAAATTGGTTTACCCATATTAACCTTCTCTGATATTCAAACAAGACACATTGACTACTCACTCTTGTCATTTAACATCTCTGAAGTGGAAATAGGTAGAAGTGAATACAGGCACGAATGAAAAAAAGGATGTTTACAATACTGCTACAAAAATAATTTACTTTACTTGTAATACAGAGATGAAGTAAATTACCAAAGCAATTATTAGGGCTATGTATATATATGAATAATCAAGGTATGCGGAAAACGTGGGGTATCATTAGCAGAGAGGTAATAGAATAAAACCTTCTTCTAGCTACTTTCACTGGAAAGCTCCTTGGTCAGTAATCCTTCGCTTTATATTTTTCATCGAGGACAATGAAGTAGCTGAGAAGCATTAGGTCACAAAGATGCATTAAGTCCTAGCGGTAGTAGAGGGAAGCCTTGCAGAATCTGTGGGTTGCACAGCGAGGTTACCACATCACGTGTGTTAATTTGGTGCATTTGCAAGAGCGTTTGGGGAACTGACGTTAAGCATCAAGCTAACAGGATTCCAGTAACATTTTGAATAAGGAGTGATGCTGTTTGGAGGGGCACTTTATCAAGAGCAGTACCGAAACTTGACCTTTATAGCAAGACTTATGGAAGGCGCACATTCAAAGCATTATACAACACCACAGAAGAAAGATGACCTGGTTTTGCCAGTACGTCCTCCAGTATAACAACCTGATACAGCCGCTCTTACTGCTACCGTATTAGCATGAGTACTTGTAACAGGAGGTTAACATACTCTATCATTTCCCCTACCCACCCACCACTGGTCTGAGCGTTTACACGAGGAACGTTACTGTGACGGCAGCCAGGAAATGGAAAAGTCTTGGAGAAATACGCACTGTTTCCCGGTTTTGGCTCATAGCCATTTCACAGCAGCATTATTGATGAGAACAGGCTTTAGAAGGAGAATGTTAAAGAGAAGCAGATTAAGAGCAAGGGACAGAGGACATTTCAAATTAATGTGAACACCTATTTTTACCCTCAGCTGTAGATATAAAATAATCTGGTTTTGTTGTTAAAACACTGTTCAAAACATGCTGGACTCAAGAGGGAGAGCTCAGAGTGAGAAGAATATATTCAGACCTGGTGGGGGATGAATTAATTTTCTTCTAAAGCCCCCAAGAAAGAATGTGAAAAATGATATCATCCGAGTGCTTGTTGAGACAAGAAAACTAGAGGCATACCACATTAAAATGAGGGTGAATTCTGTCATCTATATCCCAAACCCGTTGCTGTAGAAAAAGCACACTGGTGTGTGCAGCAGTCTTTTTACATACTCTGCGTCTTTCTGCAGGCTGCCTGATTTTTCTAGGGAGCTGTCAGTAATAATTTGGAAATGTAACATTTCTCCCTAAAAAGTTCATTCTTGGCAAACACATGACAAGAAAGTTTGGCCTTCTGTTATCTTTAAGGGCCTATCCTTTAGGTTGAAAAAAGGTTGGATCAGGGCTGAGTTCTCACTGCTTGCTGCTATGTGTACTGAAAAGTGCTGTCATTTACTGAGGTATACGTGTCATGGGTCAGGGCTCGGTTACGCTACATGCTGTTGAAAAGTACATCCATGACTTTTATCAGGTCTTGAATGGGAGGGCCCAGAGACAGCTTGAACTGAAGATGATGTTCCCTGTGAAAAACTTGCTGAATTTTTGGTTTGGCTAGAATGAGACAGTTCTAGCCTGGAGGGGTAAAATTATGGTTTGTTTACAGCCCGGATGATTCTTAGGCTTGAATTTGTAAGCAAGACAACTGAGAAATACAGTAGTAACGGAGAATAGAATGGGACCTGAGACAGTACCTCGTGAATGATGTTGAAGGTCATGCAAGGGGATCAGCCCGCAAGAATGTCAGAGGCTCACGAAGAGGAACAGGGGAGGAAAGAGCTACAGAAGTGAAGAAAAAAAACAGATTTCAGGAAGAAGAACACGGCTGACTTTTCACAAAGATTTCTGACAACTGAATGGAGACGGGACTAAGCTCAAGCAGGGAAACCTTGGAGGTGATTCATGTCTTGCTTCACTTTAGGTATCCACGTTGCGTGAGTCTGCCTAGTCAATGGAGACCAGAAATGGATTGATCTGTTCCTAAAGCAGGCACCTGTCTTTGGTCAGCCTGATTGCTTGCTACAGTCTCCTGACTGAGTTGACCAGGACTGCACTGACTTGCATGGATGCGTAGACACCCCGCTCACATGTAGATGCCTGCATCGATGACATTTGGAAATAGGGGCATGAATCCCACTCTGGTTATCTCTTCCGTATGTGCTATGTATGTAAGAAGGTCTTGTTCTAAAATCAGCTTCTAGAGGAATTTTGCAAACTCATTCTCATGCACACTACAAAGAGAGAGAACAGGCAATATTTGCAAGATCCAAGGGAATGGGCAAATGGGAATTTACTTGCACTGGAATACACATAGTTATTGACTGTCCACGAGCCTGATACAGCATGGGATATCCAGGGATCCAGACTGTCATCGGTGTTACGTGGAGCTATAAATCCTGATCCATCCCAAACATTTATTGAGTTTATGCTTTCTCTTGCATTTTCTCTGACACATTATTTTTGCTGAGTGAAGACAGGAAGAATGGCGAGTGATGGGTACATGCATATACACATGTTCATCTGTCTTTTGTATGTGTAGTTGTATACAAATTGGCAGCTTGATTTTCTAGGATGCTTAATAGCAACAGCTGAATGAGAACTTCCAAATGTCCAATTCACTTGAAAATCAAGCCACCCATTCGGGTCTCTAAGTATAATTTTAGGCCTTCTATTTTGAAATATTCACACTTTTTTTAAAGTGCCACTGAAAGAGAATGGTGTGACTATGTTTTAACTGACACATAGCAGCACTACTGCTATCCTCAATGGCAGTAGATAAGCGCAGAAATCAGCCTGACTCCTTCAAAATGCACAGAAAATGTAAGTAGATCTCATGATCATGATTCAGATGCATGGTTTCAGGTATCAGAGCGGTCACTCTGTTCAGGATTTTACGTTATGCCCGTTGCAATGATATTAGATCATCCAAGTAGTATCTGCTCGTTCACGTCTTAAGGAAGAATTGGACCTCATGCAGTTAACTGAACTGGAATCTGACCAAGACACCTCTTATATGAGTGAAATGGGAACTGAGTTCCCTCAGAGCACTTAAGCCGGATTTTCTACATCCAAAACTCTTACATACACTTTCTTTCATCATTTACTACTTCTAGCACTCACACGGGCCTGTGAAGTTGAAGTGTGTTAGGTTAAATCTCAGCCAATTTATTTTTGTCTAGTTCTGCCCTGAGCAAACGGTGGCATTAGGCATAACAATAACACACAGCGCTGTGCCTCCCACAGAGGGTAAACACAATCTGTGTAATTCGTTTGTGAGGAATATTAATGGGAATTTACTCAGTACCAGCAAAATCCAGGTCAGGACAGTTTCAAGGTCCTGCACTGCTCCAAGACAATACAGCTGATACTCGTCTTGTGCACACAGTGTTGATCAGGGAGACCAGTAATTTGAAGTTATATGACGATACTCTTATACATGTTGTAGTACTTCATTGCAGGAGTAGACTCACAGAAAAGCTTTTCATCAGAGGGAAGAAAGACCATCAGAACCCTGCCTTTGGTTGTCAAGTTTTAAAAAATTATTTAATCTGTGGACTACACTTGTCAATAACTTCAGCATTTAAAAGGAAATAAGTTAGCAATGGTTTCCAAGTTTCTCATCCAGAAACTCTTAAGGGATGNTCAAGTTTTAAAAAATTATTTAGTCTGTGGACTACACTTGTCAATAGCTTCAGCATTTAAAAGGAAATAAGTTAGCAATGGTTTCCAAGTTTCTCATCCAGAAACTCTTAAGGGATGCCTCTAAGAGATCCATAAGCAGCAGTTAAGGAAAGCAAAGTGATTGTCAATAGTGTTCTTTTTTAGGAGAATGACAAATCAAAAAAATGTTGACAGTTACAAAAAAAGAAAAAAAGAAAAAGCATTTTCATCCTTACCTAGCACACAAATGATGGAAAATAACAAAGCACAAATTCCAGGTGTCCGGAGGGCAAACACAAATTTGACCAGTGTACTGTACATATCGTAAATATTTGGCGAACACTGAATTCCTCGGCTAAACAAATGCTCATGGACGAACCCGTAAAAATGCATAACCTCCGCGGCCCTTCCCACCCTGTCAGATTCAATGAGAACAGGTAGCATTATCATGACAACAAGTACTTCAGTGCCAGGCTCACAGGGTTAACTGCAGAAGACCTTATTCAGTCCTTCCTCAGGCAAAATTCCATTTGCTCGGCAGGAGTTAGTCTGGCTGAAGAGTTGGGGATTCGACAGGCAGTGTTTATGAGATATACAGGCAAACCAGCTGAAATAGCAATCTTTGCAGCCCTTCCTAATGGCCTAATAGATTTTTTCAAGCAGCCGGAATATTTTCTATAATCCCTCCAAGCCCTTAATTTCAGGCTTGCAATTATGGTTTCCAATAAACGATGGAAGATTCTTTCAATTTACCCCCTCAGCCAGGTGCCTTAATGAGCTCCGCGGGGGAGCTCACACAAGTTACAACAGGAGCTGGAGGAACAGCCGCCTGCTTTAGGCGCAGAACAGCTGGTTTGTGGTAAAGAACCACTCCCAAAGCCTCTCCCCAGCTAGAGGAGATTCTGCATATTGAGAGCAAGGTAGAACATTGCCCCTTTTCTTTCACGTCTCCCCAGTGTTCCCTGCCTGCTTGTCTGCCTCCTCAATAAGGATGGGAGTGGGGCACGGACACTTCCTCTGCTAAAGCTGTTGGTGGGGCTGAGATGCGTGAATATGTGATCCATACTGAAAAACTGTTTTAGAAATGGTAGACGGAGGAGGAGATTTTCTCTTGCGTAGTTTTGTACTGCCTTTTACAAGGGGTGGAAGACAGTTTGGTTCCTGGAATATACCCCATGTTTTCATGACTTCTTTTTTTTTGATACAGAGTTTAGGGATGTTTTAATCTAGTAAACACTTCTGTAGAGTTTTAATTCCAGTTTGAGAAAGGGGCGCTTTCTTCCCTCTCCAGAAAAGTTGTGGTGTAATGTTTTTCATACCCAAATTGCCAAGCGCTGAGTATCTTCCTCTGTCTGTGGCTACTGGGATAGACGATGCCTTGCTAGTCTGAAGAGGTCATTGCTTTCTCACTTAAGTAGTTCCTTTTCTTCAGTATATGTATTGAAAAACTGAACCATGGACTGATATGTGGTCTGTAATTCAGGTATTTCACATTTAGAAGCAGATACCAACAGTACCTAAGACGATGCTTAATGCATTTCTGTACCGCTTTATTTCAAAATGTTATTGTGGGATATAATGTCACTTCTTATTCAGAGCAAGTCACAATCCAGCGCAAGACACGTTACTGTCCATGTGGCAATAGGAAGAGTGATGTAAGCACACACCATTTACAACATCTGCTCGGCATGGAGCTTGGTGCTTCTCTCTGGCTTGATGAAGGCACTGTGTGAGCTTACCCGACTTTTTACTACTGTATCAGCTAGCTAATAAAAGACGCTATCTCTCCTGAAAAGGTTGGCTACTTATAACAGATATGCATAATGGAAGAGTTAAGATTGCATGTAAACTTGCGTTGATGAGTCCTTCATTTTAAGGACAATAGCATGAGGCTTCATAAAAGCAAAATCTTTATACTCTGCAACTGCGTTTTTGTTTCAATCAATGATGTTACAGCGAAAGCTTACATAAATTTTACAGAGCAAAGAAAGCCAGAAGATAACCCAGAGTTGTTTCAATTGTATACTTCACCTGCGGGTATTAATGAAGTTACAGCCACAGCAAGATCCACACGAAGAAATGGAGCCCAACACGCTTGTTCATCATGTCAAGGATCCCCTTACCGCTTGGTACTGCCTTCCAGGGGGAATGCACGTCCATACCAAAGACATAAAGCATGATTTCCAGAGAAATCATTAGTTTTCCTTGCAGCGATAGACTTTCAAGGCTCTCCCTGCACTATCTGCTCCGGCGAAAAGGAGTGGAGCAGGACTAAACATTCTTACTGCTTCTGCTGCTGACTGGTAACAAATCTGTGAGGAACTGAGAAAAGCAAAACGCTTACAGGACTGCTTTACTCTGACTCCTTGGCATCACAGGGCATCAGCTTTAGGGTGACAAGTTACAAAAATTCCTGGAGCTAGGGACTGCTCCATTAGCCCACTTTGCTGCTTTTACATGTTCTCTCCTTTTTCTGCATGCTCTTATCTGGGTCTCCTGGGAGAAACTGAAGGGACCTTTGCTTGGACCATATGACTGCTTTAGTAAGGGAATCCTTTTTAGAGCTACACACTTAGAGTTCGTGTTTTCCCTCTGAAGGGTCCTTGAGAAATTTCTAGCTTTGATCCTATTTGAAAGATTAACTTTCAGTAAGATATTGTCTTTATCTGACACTTCCCATCTCTTGAGCATGTCTGGGGAATCAGTACGATAGAGCACAGCGAATGCCCTATATATATTAATCCGGGAAGGTGAAGATTATCTCAGAGATGAAAGCACAGAAACATGATGCCCGTACTTAAATTCTGTACATCTGCTTTACTCCCACTAAACAGCTGCAGTGATTCACGTGGTAGTGCAATCTTGCATAATTGCCTTTGAGTCGCTGGACTTTTAGAAAGTGCTTTTTCTTCATGTTCTCCTCAAATCCGCTTTCTTTGTCAGTTTCCCAACTGTGATCCTGAGCTTCACATCGCAAATCCGAAAGGGAAAAAAAAAAAAAAATCACACGGGTATTACTGGAAATGGCTGTGATTCATAATTTGCAGCTGTTGTGTTCTTGGACATCTGCATTTGGGCAAGACTCAACACAAGACTTTCTAACAGCACCTGAATGCCCTGAATACAATTGTTCTCCCTGTGAAGCCGAATCAAAGTTGTTCCCTAAGGCTGCATCCTGTCATACCTAGGAATCCCCTAGGAACACTGGACTCCCCTCGGACCGTGCAAGTCTGGCTGACACTAAACACAGATCTGGCAGTAACTGAGAGTCTTCTTGACAATATCAGTAGCAATATAATGAAAACTGAACACCTCGGAATGGTTTTGCTAAATCAGAGCTGAAGCCTGTTGATGTGTGGAAGCTGCTGACCTGTGTTTCTGCCCGGGGAATGAGAGGTACACCGCCCCTTCTGAGGGGATAGCTAGAAGGCAGCATATTTCATGTTCACTATGTTTACCTGTTTAAAAATATTTAGGCTAGCTGGGCCGCAATTCTGTTAAATTTAAACCAAGTTGAGACCATCGTGCTCCGGTCAGTTCTTTTTCTTGAACAACATGCACATTTTGATCGCCTAGGCTGTATCTGAACCACCGGCTGAACTGACGGGTTCTGACCGCTGCCAACTAACCAACACGCAAATTCCTCTACAAATAACTTTATTGGGTCAAGTTTCAGATAAAAAGCTTTTATTCAAAATGCGTGGCTTCTGCTAAGTCTGGCTTTGCAACATGCTCTGAAAGAGTGAAGACTGTTTTCTGTTCAGCAAAACCAGTGGTAAGCATTCCTACCGTCACCGCTTCTCACTAGTCTCGTGCTCCTGAAAGTTACACAATTTCTGAAGATCCAAAGGGAAAAAAGAAACAATTGTTATGTAATCACAACCCGATGTTAAATATAACTTTTCCACAGAAGTTCAGACATCGATTCTTCCTTGGAACGTAATTTAACGGAGGGAAAGAAGGAAAGAACTACCAGAATTTAAGCAAGAATGTAGATGTCAGCAATTGTGTGTCACCATATGATGGAAGGTTGGTAAAAATATACTCCAGATGGGCTCTTCTTCCCTTGACTGTATTTCCAGCAATAATGAAATGATCCAGAACTTCTTTATGGAAGATCTCATTGCCATCTTGTTTTAGGCCGTTGTAAAATCAGCTGCAAGAGGAGGTGAGGGACTTTCCTATGGATGTATGGAGTTGCTTACAATCTTTTTGCTGAGATCCGTGATCAAAGAAGTACAACACACAAATTAATTAATGACGGATGTCACCGGAGGTGAGTAAGAAAGGGTTGGCGGTTCTGCCTCAAAATGTAAAGCCTAATGGGGCATCCCCCGGCAAGGATTCACAACAGCCATGCTGGATTCAAGGTTCTGTTGCCTAAGCTGACATTCTGCTCTGGCAGCAATCCCACCGCAATTTCAAATTCTTTGCAGAGAAATTGCTCTCCGCTGAATACTGGATCAGGCAGTACCATCTTAGTATTGCAGATAAGAACACGAATTGGCAACACGTTTTACAGACCACTGCTCCCTTTCTTCCGTAATTTTTATGAACTTTGAGAAAAAAAAGAAAAAAAAGCCACCCACCTCACTACGATAGTTCAAGCAAATAATTGGTGTTGCAGTCCTTGGTCTGCCTGCTTATGCAGCTTATTTTATGGTGCCACGTACAATAAAATGTGTAAGCAGATATTTGACTACAGCTCTGGGACAATGTCTTTGGTAGTTAGATGGCCTCTTGTGATCTCCTACTGTTTCTGGGGAGTCGTGTATAATACCGAAATAAGGTGAGGAGCGAGGGGCCTGGCAGCCGAGAACAGCATCTTATTTGCAGCAAGTGTTGCTAAAGTACAATGAGACAAGTCCCCAGCAAAACTGCAACATACAGAATAGTAAATGATCTGTTTGTATCTGCTGGAGGGCAAATTCAATGGCAGAAGTGTGTTTATTCGACCCTCATTCAAAAAAAACCCAGTCTCCGCACCAGAGAGGAGATTTGAACAGACTGGTATAACGTAGGTGTTCGTTGTGACGTGTATGATCCTCACACTCAGGTCCTGCGTAAAGGTCTAGCCTAGGTCTAACGAGATCAAAAGCATTTTCCTCTGTGTCATATTGGTAGTTTTTAGGACTTTTAATTGCCATCTATCACCAGAATGTCATTTTCCAGTCAAAACCCACTGCCTGAAATTTGCAGGTGGCTTCACAGCAGTGGATGTCAGCAAAGCATCCTTGAAGACATCCAGAAGTCTTCTGATTGGGTGGAAGCCGTCTTTGTGTACTTTCTTAGACACCCAAGTATTTCAGTAAAGACGGGAACTCTCTACCAGGATACACTTCCGTGTTGGAAAGCGTCCCAGCAGGTCCAGAGGTCATACACCCTGTACGATTTTTCCTTCCAGATCCAGAAGTGCAGGGAGGCGAGCAGACAGAGTGAGATTTGCTTCCCAGCACAGCAGCTGGCAGGTGTCTTCTGTGGTCTAAATCACCTTTGGGCCCTCGACTAGAAAGAAGCTGAAGGTGCTGTGATTAACTCCCTGTCAGCCACCCCACTCTGCCAAAAGACGGCGGGAGCTAGTCGCCACAGACAGTCCGATCCCTTGCCTGCTAGACTTCCCGAGGGCAGACTTCCGACGAGTGAATTAACACTCAGCTAAGGTTTCAGGTGAGGAAAAACTCTTCCAATAGCAATTTTGGCTGCATGAAGCCCTGCGATTGCTCTTTTGATGAAGGCGTGCAGGACCTCATCTGTAAGTACCGTTCCCTCATGCTGTGCAAACCTGCCTGTGGAGTTTCAGGACTAGCATTTCTTGCCAGGGAGGTGAAAGAGAGAGACGGCTGCTTCCACGGCAGAGATGGAGACCTCCACCACAGCTGCCAACGTGGCTACTTGCTTACGGTGGCCTAGCTGCCTGACCTTTTGTATGACTTAAGTTATGAACCCAGTTGTTTCTTTTGCATGAGCAAATAAGGTGCAAATACTCTTCAGCATGCACGGTTGTGTTGTATTCATTTCATCCACTGTTTCATCCTTACCAAAAGATCAGTGGCATTTGGTGGATGCCCTTTCTGGAAATCAAATGCACAGAAGCCTTTTGCGGTAGATGGAGAATGGGCTGCGAGAGTGGGATGCTGCCGGACCAGACTTGCGTGGAGTCCCTTCTTTCCCAGCTCATCTGTTCTCCCCAACACCCTACACTCACACGTTCAAATTCCGCATGTGTTCAACTACAACTTTCCTACCAGTGGCTTTCACTAATACGCAGAGATATGCAGTCAGGCCTGAATGCTGACGAAGCGGTGTTATAAGGTGTGCGGGGCGGTGGTGTGCTATCAGCATTTCTCTCAGTAACATTTCTCCCCCTCTATGCCGCTGTCATGAGACTCCACCTGGAGCACTGCGTCCAGCTCTGGGGTCCCCTGTACAAGAAAGACACGAACCTGCTGGAGAAGCTCCGGAGAAGGGCCACAAAGACGGTCAGAGGGCTGGAACACCTCTGCTACGACGAAAGGCTGAGAGAGTTGGGACTGCTCAGCCTGGAGAAGAGGAGACTCTGGGAAGACATTATTGTGCCGTTTGAGTACTTAAAGGGGGTTTACGAGAAAGTTGGAAAGAGGCATTTTAGCAGGGCCTATAGTGATAGGACAAAGAGTGACGGTTTTCAACGAAAAAAGGCTAGATTCAGATTAGATGTTAGGAAGAAATTCTTCACGATGAGGGTGGTGAGACCCTGGCACAGGGTGCCCAGAGAGGCTGTGGCTGCCCCCTCCCTGGCAGCGTTCAGGGCCAGGCTGGATGGGGCTTTGAGCGACCTGGGCTGGTGGGAGGTGTCCCTGCCCACGGCAGGGGGGGATTGCAACGAGATGGTCTTTAAGGCCCCTGCCAGCCCAAACCGTTCTGTGATTCTGTGACAAGAACACATGAAGGAAAATAATGAACAAACCACATTCTTTGTGCCTCCAGGGCAGCTTAATAAGGAAAAGTGCATTTTAATTCCTAGAATACTCTCTGCATCATGCTTGGGCAAGGCACTCGCTTTGCACTACTTTTTTTTTCATGCAAATCGGAAGGTGGTTTCATTCTGTTGGTGTTAATCCTTTTGGAAACACTGGGGTCCTGCTGGTTGCTTCTCTGGCTGGTTCTGCTAATACAGTAAAGAAAGTCTCTATTACCTTAAATTCTCCCCATTACAATGGTTTTAGATGCTCTTGAAATGATAAATCTGTCTGAATTTTGATGTATGATGCTCTGTGGTTACTTGTTAAGGAGGTTCAGATCTAATTTGACAAAGATACTCAAATCCCTTCCTAGAGAGAAAGGCTAAAGAGAAAGATATTTCCATACTAAATGTAAAGCCAGTTTGGGGTTAAGTACTTGATGGTCTGCAATTAGTCTACTGATTAGATCGTACTCCTCAGAAACATATTTTCATCATTTTTGTTTTTAAGGACACTTAATTTTCCCCCAAGAAAAATTAGCCCAATGAACCAGGGCCTCCATCTTCATCTTTCTCAGGGAATGTCTTCCATTTCTCAGCAAACACTGAAAATAAAATGCTACTCCATAACAGCACTGACCCAGGAGAAACTGGAAATGTTTAAGATTCCATTTCTGAAAGCCAGTCAGATCAAGGAGCCATTACTCAATATTTTACTCCATCCATACTCAGAGTTCAGTGTTTCTTCCCTTCGGCACTTATCTGTTCTTTCCATAAATACGACACTGAAAGGCCAAACCGCTACTGATGCTGCAGAGGTAAACCTGCACAACTACAAAGAGACCTATCACACCAGGTTTCAAATACCGACTAGAAAAAAAAAATGTCCAATACGTAATGACCAAATTCCACATGTTAGCTGTAACCTTTGTGCTTGTAAACGAGAGTGATGTGAGCTAACAGGTTCTGCGTTGCTATACGATTTTGTCTCTCGATCTGATAGCAAATAAAGACTGCTCTACGTCAAAGTACGTTGCCTAATGAGGCTGCCACTGAACTGGAATGAGGGCAAGCTGCCATGCTTTATAATGTTGCTGCTAAAACTGAAACAGAAGTATAAAAGCCAGATTCTACCCTGTGTGCTCAGGCTACACTGACAAGCAACGTGCCAGAAGGGTCATTCGGCCTATGGGTTCTACTCCTATGGGAAGATTTGAACGTCAACACCACTTCCTCCAGAGGAGATTGCAGTAGAAGCATGAGAAGATGGCAGGATGGGAAGGCCTGTTTTGGCTTTTCCACAGACCATGGTGTTCCTGGAGGTTGAAGACTGCAGACGGCTTACGTGACCGCTGGCCTGCATGGAGCAGATTTTTTTTCTCTATGCGTGTTTCGTGTATTTTACTTCATACAATTAAGGCTGGATCACAATTTGGCTGGCAGGTAAGGATACCACGCGTTCCAGCTCCAGCGCGCGGCGTCTGTGGTGGTGTAGCACAGCCTGGAAGAGTGTTTGTCACAGCCCTTGGCAGCCCTCAGACAAGATAGACAGCTATAGCCACTGTGTTGTTTCTTACGCGTAAGATAAAGTTTACTGTGCAAATCCGTAACATACAACAGTGACAGCTGTAGCTAAATAATGAGCAAAAACTGGTTTCTGCTTTCAGTTACATTTGCACGGCACTTCTGCTCTTTCCCAGGATTTGTCAGGCTACAGCTGGGAGAAGAATCCGACCCCAAGTTCCGCGCTATGGAAGACTTGCAGCTCTCTACATTAGAGCAGAAATAGACAATATTTCTGTTACTTCTCAGTTATAATCAAGTAGCATCTGTACCAAGTACTGTTTTACTACTTTGGCTGGCAAATGCATGACATTTTATGTTTTTACAGTTTGCGTGACTGAATTTCCAACTAAGAATTGTTTTTTCAAGCTAAGCACAACAGAGCCATAGAGGAGCAACCGTAAAAAGTTCACAGAAATAAGATGTCCGTCTCCGAAAACTGCTTTAAATGCTTTGTGCCTATGCTTAAAATTAAAAACATACAGGCAGGCCAAATCCTTGTCCCACCGCAATAAACTTCCGTTACGCTGTTAAAAAGCGGTGGCGCCTGTGAGTTTTGTCAAGACGATTTTATCAATATTTACTTCATAAAACTATACACCAGAGAAATTTTCAAGGCATCCGTAACTCCCTTCTTCCTTCCATTAGGCCACTTAGCCTAACTGCCATTTTAGTGACCCTTCGTAGATACGGTTTGGCAAGATGAAAGCAGTAGTAAGCGCACCAAGAAGAACAAAAATAGTGAATGTACAACAGTATACCAGAAAAGCTGCAAAGCCAAGTAAGACGGTAGCTGGAAAATTCTTTGCAAACATTACAAAAATCTGTCCACTCAAGTGACGATCACGAAATGAAAATGATACTGCAAAAATAAATATTACCACCTTTTTATAAGTGACAAGTTATAGGTGAAGTGTAGAAGAGTCGAAGCAGGGTGGCGTGGTTTGGTGTTTTTTTTTTTAACGTTGCCTGGTAAGTTGCAAAGTTTTGAGGACACTGACCTTTTTGACAGTTTCAGCTAAGAATCAAGGAGAAAAAGTTCTGCTTTTCTGTAGAACATTGCAATGTGTATGATTTCCATGATTTCTAATAAGAAATTTTTATAGGAGTTTGCGTTTCCTGTTACAACCGTGTCCTGGTGTGACCCGACGCCTTACTCCACCCCGTACACACCACGCTCACTCAGCGTAAGGCTGAGGGATCGCAGGGGTCGCTCCCTCTCCCTTCATGGCCAGGGGCCTGAGGGCACCGCTGGGCTCCAACGCCCCTAAGCAGCCTCACCTGGTGCTTCCGCCCACACCCGTGGCCCAGGAGCCTGTTTCAGCCCAGCACGGGGCTGTCGGGGGAGTACTGGCGATGCTGTAGGGTACTGCTCCGCAGCTCTGCCCAGCGCCTTGCTCAAGCGGCGGAGGAGGACTCTGCCCGATTCTTCTGCCTTTGATCCCGAGCTGCGCATTCCTGTATCCAGCTCCTGCCTGCTGCTGCTGAGTACAGCCTGGAACTTTCCGGGGACGTGGCCCGCAGCGTCCGGGTGACGTATTCGTCGTTGGGGAGGGGCGAGATGGAGATTGGGTTTGAACATATTTGTATGTATTTTGAACATATTTGTATGTATGTATGTATTGTATATAATCATCCTACTCCTATTATTATTGTAGTTAGATTAAAGCTGTTCTAACTTTTCCGACCCCTAAGTCTCCTTCCCTTTTCTCTTCCCCACCTTTTGAAGAGGGAGGGGGTTAACAAAGAGCGTCTGTCATCCGTTCAACAGCCAGCCCAGCTTTAAACCGTGACAAATCTGTACATTATTTGTCTGCTTGTATCCCTTCAGCAAATGTAATGTTCTTTTTAAAGAGTGCAGTGTTTGCAGCTACATTTACCTTACTATGCAATTAAATGCACAGTGCAGTTGTGGCTGTATTATAAATCATGAAGAACAGCAGCTATTACAATTCATATTTCATATTATATGAAACAAAAATATATTTATTAATTGCTATTAAATGCAAACGCTATTTAACGCTCCTTCATTTGTCCGGTTCAGCATTACATGCCCCTAATACGCTAAAGCAAATGTGTGAGCCCAGTACTTGCAGTGCGTAATGGCACTGGTATCAGAGCACAGGCACCATCACGCGCAGGCAGCTCTCCTACATGTCTGGCAGCCCCATGAGAGAAGTAGCTGACTGTAGGCCAAAAGCCACCTTTGGACCTCTGGACACCATTTCTGGTTAGAAAAACAATAAACTTTCTGGAGCGTACGTATGTATAATAGACGTCATTCTTCCGGTATTTGAACAATGCCTCTACATCTGCGCTCTTTGCCAAAGAGTGGGAAGTATCCTGATCGTTCAGCGTGCCTCAGAAATACTGAGCATTAAACATGAGGCTTCATTCGCACAAAAGTAATATTCCATCAGTGAGTTACATCCTTTATTAAACTCAGATGATAACTTTCCTAGAGGCAATTCTAACACCGAGATTAAATCCTTACTCATGTACAATCCCTTCTACATTTTATTAATTACTGGCATTCATCGGCAGTCTGGCTTCCTGATGGAGAATATTAAGCTTTTACAAGCAATGCTTCAGCTTAGGCACTTGACATCTCGGGAAGCTATATTGTTCTCCTAAGAGCGTTTAAACAAAGGAAACTCAAGAAGTTTAAGCAGAGGGTATTGTGCCAGTTCTCTGCGGTAACTGCTGGGACTAAATTGATAGGACCCTGCACGCAGATGCCTAGCAACAGTACCCCCATGTACGCTACTGCTCTCATTAAGCTTGTCGTGTGCTTAATTACAACCCCAAAGCAAAATAACTTTGGGTTTCAGATAATTCAAGCATTTTCAAGCAGCTACAGGTAATTCTCTTTGTTACATTAGAGTGACTTACACCAGGTAGAGACTTATTTTAAGGCTTTGGGAGAGCATTAAGGAGGTAAGAGATTTCCCCTTACAGCAAGCCATTAGATTTTATTATGACAAACCGATGGTCCATGTCCACCCCACAGTGACACCTCGGCTGGCACTGTCCTGTTGCAATGTAAAAATAACGGGGAACTTTGGGTAGGAAAGGTCAATATAACGGAGTTATAAACATCGGTAACAATCGTGCCATGTCGCACACTGCAGTGTAGTGAACTCAGGTGAAAAGGACTCGTTTTTCAAGACGGTATATTTAGCAAGAGAGACTGCAGCGATACTTTTGAACTATAAAATATAACGTGTAGGTGTTTTGCTTGCCATTTCCTCGTGTTCATGGAATGAATGAATGTGTTACAAGAATATCCCTTTTTGGAATGATCAAGTGCTTCAACGTGAATGACTGCGAGCCAAGCACATGGAAGGGTATAGCATAACGCTGCAGGCGTTAAGACTAGGATACTGGCATGCAACATATAAACACGTGGTGTGGTCTTGTGAGCGTGGGTTTGGGATAGCCGTAAAAGGGGCAAACGGTTGTATTGCAGCAGACCTAGTCAGGTACCTGGACACGTGATAATCTAATACTGTTTTTGATAAAACGTAGACCTTTCAGTCTTTGCTCTCAACCTACCCAACGCGTTTCAGACAGTGCAAACTGCATCTCCTTGTCCTGCACAGACAGTGTGACAACTAAGAAGGACTCAGTGGTGGAAACTAGCGGCTAGCGTTTCCACCGGGAGAGTATTTTCTCATGGATTCAGCAGCAGTCTGTCTAGACAACGTGGCGCTGGGGATGTGCCGAATATGTATCGCTACCAACAGTCTTAACTGTCCTCTCTTCAAAAGGAGAGGATAGTCGCCTTTTGGACAGTTCTGGCAACCAACGAGCCCCTCGATACACTAGCAGTGCGTTGGCGTCACAGGTGGCTGCAAAACCCATCTAACGGCTTTTCCTGTGAGGGGCCTGTTTGCCAGCAGGTAACGTCCCTGAATTGATTCTGGACGCTTCTGTATTTCTCTGTCATCTAGCGCCAGCCAGAAGGTTGATGCCTGCCAACTTACACCACAAAGATTTTTCTGCTGGTGAAAAAAAAGAAAACATATGTATGAGAGATCGTGGGTTTTATCTGCTGGTATACCGTTAATTGTGGCTGCGATACAGAGTTTATATGTCGGCTTGGTTTGTATGTACTTTTGTGCTACCTTTACCTTACAATAAAGGCACAGTTAGGGGTTAAACATTAAAAAAAATGTCCTAGTTAATGGATAATGATTAAAAATCCAAGCGTTTAGTCCTGCTGACACCGCTGCCTGGAAACTGTACTTTACTTCACTGAGTACTTCCAAGGATGATGCTAAGTGTTATGTGCAGCTCCTGGTACCCTAATCCTTTCATGTTTTGGCTATTCATCATAGGAATGCATGCATGGTATTTATCTATCATATGTGAGCAACAAACTACCTCCTGTCTACCTACGAGTATGAGGGTCATTGGTTAAGCACTATGAATAATTAGGTGCTTTTTAGTTCAGCAAAAATGAAGATTGATTCCTCCCGCTTGATTTTTATTGCGATTCTTCCCTGCCTTCCCACTGTTCTTGCACCCTAATATGATTGCTTAGTTGAGATTGGAAATAAGCGTTACGTTTTTCGGCTTCTTACAGAAAACAATGAATAGGAATAAAGGGTTAGATTCACGCTGTTGCTTGCCACTTCTACTGTTGGGAAAGCTATTTCAGCTCTTGCCTCTGACAGGGGTATTTTACCCTCTGTCTTACCGGAGAACATCACAACATTCTTTGGTTATGGCTCAGTGAGTGCTTGCTTGTGTCATGCACAGCGGGAACAGGACAGGTGAAAGGATGCCTGCTTAGACGTTGTGTGGGGGCAGGCTTAGGTTGATCCATGTCTGGATGTCAGCTGGATCCGCACTAGTCTATGTTTACTTACCTAATTAAGGACAGTTCCAAAAAATAGACGCTGACTGCTCAGCATCCCCAAGCATGCTGTAGGATGCTGTTTGAGGCACTTTCTGTGGGGAGGAAGACCAGAAAATCAAGTCCGTGTCTCCCATACCCTAACTCACCATTAGGCTGTACGCTCTCTCACTATGAACTTAACGCTGAAAATACGGGTTTCTTTTATTGCATGGAAAGTACTTGCTGAGATGGGCGCATGTTCATCGAAGTTTCAGGGTGGCTGAAGTGCCTCATTTCGCTGAATAAACTCTGCTTACAGGTACTGCGCCCAGCTCAAGGAGTGCAGGTCCCTTGGTCTGCACAAGCTCAGTTGCTCCACTGCCCGTGAGGACACTGTCGCCTTCCAGAGAGGCCTCCTGTGACGGGGAGATGGACAGCGCTGCGGTGCTTTATTCTGTTCTCCCCAGGATCCAACCACCAGATCTGAACCAGAACTAAGACCTTCCTTAGGTCCTTGCTGGGACCGGCTGATCCTGGTCGGTCCCAGACACGTTGTGCTTCTTCACAGGAACCACGGAATGGACTTCTGTCCCTGAGAGATACCTCTGCTCCCGGAGGAGTTTGCGGACGGTGGTGACCCTCGCTCAGGTCAGTTGGAAATCAGTTTGGCATTCTTTCGTGTACGTCTGTAAATCTGCATGTCCTGAGTGAGGAACACATTTTAACACTTCATCCCAGGAAGGGCCTCCAGAATTAAAAAGTCTCACGCAAATTGTGATGACTTCTGAAATGCTTTTACTCTTATTTTACCGATTCCTTTTCCTTCGCCTCTACACCCTCCACCTCACACCTTCTGCACACCTGGCTGTTAAAGCCAGACACACATAAGCGCAGACATGTTTAATGCTGTCTAGCCAAGCACCCTGATAAGCTGGGCTGGGGGGCAGCAGTTGCCATAGTGATGAACACATAAGGTTTTGTAGCTGAAAACAAGGCAGTGGGAGATTTATACGTTCTTCACAATATAGCGGCGATGTCGGAGCAACTTGAAGTCTGAAAAACGGCAACTCTGTGTTAAATGTTGGCAAAAGAGCCGTAAGTACAAAGCGATACAGTTGGTTAAGGACTAGACCTTTCT
This sequence comes from Steatornis caripensis, assembly GCA_013398225.1. Classification (NCBI taxonomy): domain Eukaryota; kingdom Metazoa; phylum Chordata; class Aves; order Caprimulgiformes; family Steatornithidae; genus Steatornis; species Steatornis caripensis. The sequence goes on from VZSC01011159.1 coordinate 527,991, forward strand.
ATTCCACAGCAAAAGCGGAAAATCCGAGTTTTGAAATAGCAGCCTCAAAACTGCCCCTCGACGTAAAGACAACGACTAGGTTTGCAGTATTTCACGTTTGGTATAAAGTACGACCTTATATCATATGCTGCGTTTACTTTAACATTTGAAGTTTATGCTGAAGTTTTAGCTTAACAGGTGGTAGTTTTTCCCTGTCAAAGGGGTCTAGAACGCCCTTTCCAGTTTTCACACCGTTTCTCACTGAAACAGCAGTGCCCGGGAGTTGCTGGGGCGGGCTCCAAGAGAAACCACGAGATTTTTACCACTGCAACAAAGATTCAAGTGAAAAATCTTTCTCCTTTTCACTGTATTGCATAACACAAAGACAAAAACCACCTCCCATTTCTCACAGAAGAAGTTAAGCTACAGCAAGCTGATTATTTCTGGGAGTTTCACTTCAAAAGCGGAAATCATAGGGGTTATAAATCGTCTGAAAATTCCAGGGAACAGACTGACAATTAGATAGATTGGACCAGACCATCCAGTTGTAAGTATATTTACAAATATTTTAGAACTGAAAGACCAAAAGTAGTGAAGATGCTTGTTGGTACATACAGATAAAATACCAATGTTTTCCCAAACACAAATCTAGTTTTACCAGCGTCTAGTCGCTGGCTGGGAGGAAATGCATACTATTAGAGATTACTTTTTCCATCCATTTCCCATGTCAAATTTTGACCAGGGTCAAAAGTTTGCTGGTTTTGGTGTCCTTCTAAGAAGGCTTGTAGACAGACCGAGATGCGTAGAAAGCGCTACAGCTGATTGCAGCGAAGGCAGTATTTTTGCTGCTCGACCCTAAACCTGGTCCCTAAGGAGCGCGACTTGTATCGCTGAAAAAACTTTTGCGACAGGGTAACGGAATCTGTAAAACCTTTCTGCTGCCACAGCACTGCCGATGAGGTCTGTATGCTTTCCTAGCTCCTCGCCGACGTAGTTACGTGGCTAAAACTTGCTGGTGCGGCCCACATCTCAAAACTGGATACGTACGGAGAGAACTGAAACTTGGCGCTGCTGCTCGGATACACTGCTACAGGGTCAGGCAAACTCGGAAGTTAAGGATGTTTTCCTCACGAGTATGTTAAGTACATTATTGTCAGCGTTCCTACTGAATTATAAATACCCAGGTTAGTAACTTCATAATGCATGTGGGCATTTTACTGTTGCTGAGGATGTATCCATCTGCTCTGCGAGAATGAGCTTCTTAAATGCTGCAATGTCTACCGCTACCACTTCCAATATACGCACCTGCTCAAGCACCAGCTCCACCACTGTGAACAGCGAGCACTGGAGGGGGGACAACTTCTGCATTATGTATTTACGGTACGTACCAAAACCTTATTTTCAAGGCCCCAGAGACTGATTTTTGAAGCTGTTCACAAGCTGATGTTGTGCAAAATCAGAAACAACATCTTTTTGAAGGCGTCAGTTTTGACCTGTGCTAAGAACTTTCCAAACTCATAAAAATTGCTAGGTCATTATGCGTGCCCCTGATTTCAGCATGTTACTAAATTTGAACAATTTTTTACACAGCAGTATCAAGTAAACGTGGTTGATCCGTATATTTCTACGTATATTTCTCAGTATATGTGTATTTCCCAAAGCGCTTCTGGCTTGTCAGTGTGGTTTACTTACCTTCACTAGAATTCATAGTCTTTTAAATGATCCTTCTTCGGCTTCAAAGATTCAGATTCTAATTTATTACGGCCTAAACTTTCTAAATTGATTTGAATCTCTTCTCAGCATAAGTGGAAATAGAAGCAATACATTTTGATTAGCCTTTCATAATACAATTACAAAAGTTTCTACGTAATTTCTGCAAAGTTCCTACAAAGTCTTTCTTCAAAAATGTTATCGGTAAAGGAACTATTATTTTTTGCAATCTATACTATTTTCATGTAGGTTTTGCATCTGCTTGGATAACCTGTTTTGGAAATCAGTTTATTTTGCTTGCAGTTCTGTAAGAGAAAAGAAGAGCTCTCTCAGGTATGTAAAGCGTAATGATTGCTAAAAGTCTCATCCCATATCAAGACGTTGACTCATCTCGAAGTCAACAAGAATCTGGCCGTTTTATATGAGTTTCAGATTAGGTCTAAGGCAAAACCTAAACGGTTGACTAACTGAAGGCGTCGGTAGTTTGACCTGGTACCTTTATGCACACACCTGAGGAAGGTGCTGTAGTTCCTGTGTATTCCCACAGTACTGGCTGGTTTATCCCAGCACCAGTATTACTGTCAGGTATGGTATGCAGCAAACTATTGAGGTCTTTCTGAACTGTTTCATTTAGCACTGATTGTTCTCAGAGCAGAGAAAAAGAAACAGGAATTTACTTCAAGGAAATACAAGTATCATACACCCTTCCAAATATATAGGGTGGCTTCACGTAAATCAATGATTACGGTTGAGACCTTGTATGCTTCCTAAAAACTCTTTTACCTTGTTTTACATGGAATCCCTTATATATCTTTTCATTGACTTTCCTGGCAAAAAGTCTATTCAGTGTGCGATTTTTGTCCTTTACTCCGTGCATAGCTGGAAATGTATTCAACCTTCTGTTCACCACCACCTCTTGGCCATTTGAGCCCAACCTGTGAGGCTTCCCTGGTTCCTCTTTTTTTTTGCATTTGGGAAATGACAACCCAGAAAGAGACTAGTGGAGAGACTGATGACACACTGTGAAAACTTCTCTGTCGGTTCTGGAAGGAGGGCAGTCCATGCAATAGCGGATGCGTCAGAAATAACACTCGCCAGCTGTGGCATCCTTCCCATTTTCTACAGGATGCTTTCCTACTCTCTCATGCTTTTCCTTCCATCCATCCTTAAATATCTCTCTCACTTGATAGCAAGAAATAGAGAAACGATCAGTGTTCCAGTTTCCTGAAAAGTTTAATACATGGAATAAACAGAGAAATTGGGAGAAGGAGGAGCAGGGGAAGATGGCAGAGAAATTAACCTCCACGGTTATCGATTCTAGCCTTTGCTGTGACAGGTATCACAACACATAATCTCTTTCAGAAATGAATGAAATTCTGTATTAAATGTTACCGATGCCCTTTACTCCCACCAATTCTGCGGAAGACATTGTTGCAGAAACTCGTGTTCATTCCTAGCACATCTCTGGCTACATCTTCTCCAGCTTGCCGTTTGCCGTCCCAGAGAGTGCCCCAGACAGACCAGCTGCGAGCAGCATTTCTCCGCTGAAGTGAAAACGCCATCCTTTGAAACAAACGGCCTCCAATGTCCCACTCTCTCTGTCTCTGCCACACTGATCTCCAGCCTTGGCTCATTCTGAAGGTGAGCTGTCCCATTAGTAGCTACTTACTCCTTGAGACACGACAGTGAGCTTTTCCAAAAGTGTATTTAATCTGTAGAAACAACTCTGAAAATCGTCTTTCTCTTCCACCTGCTTAGAGATGGCTAATGCTGCATGTTGGGGTTAACAATGCTTCTAGTATGATTCGGTTTTTTATTTTTTATCTAAAGAAGCTCCAAAAAGCTCTTCTCTCCACTGTGATGGGTTTGTTGTTGGACTCCACAGTGTCAGAACAACACAAATAACTGAAAGTCCTCAAGTTGACTAAAGATTCTTCAGAAGCTTACAGGTCACATAGCCTTCAGATAACAGTATGAGCTCGGTAGTAAAATTTGTGGCATATGCTGTAACATTGCTTGACCAAATATTTTTTCATTTATCAGCTGATAGAATTGTGAGTTCTCCTGCTGCTACCACACTGGAATTATGGTTCTGACACTGTTAGCTTGCTTTGCCCATTGTAAAAAGTACATGATGTCTTAGGGCTGAGTAAACAATCCAATAAGATGGAGCCAGGTTCTTCCCCGTGATGCATGGGAAGAGGATGAGAAACAACAGGCATGAGTTGAAACAAATAGTTCAGATTGGATTTAAGAAAAATCTTTCTCCCTGTGAAGACAGTCAAGCAGTGGCAGAGCTCACCCAGAGAGGTTGTGTGGTGTCTGTCCTTTGGCGAGTTTCAAGCCCGGACTGGACAAGGCCATGAGTGACCCTCTCTGACCTCAGATGGTGACCCTCCTTTGTGCGGAAGGATGGACTGGAGACCTCACGAGGTCCCTTCCAGCCTGAATAATTTTGCAATGAAGTGATCTGAAATAAAAATAACAACAGAAGCTGCCACAATTTCACGGCCATGAAAGGATCACCTGCTACCAGCAAACAGATCCCCTCCGCCTGCGGGGCTGGTAGGTAAGTGTTTAATTAGAGGTGTTTCGCACCACGACCCGATGGTGCCATCCAGATATGAAGTAAAGCAGTCTGCACGGCATGGTCATGCTGTTACGAACACACGTGCCGTCTGCTTGTGGATATTTCTCTTCTAGGAGAAAAGAGCAAACACATTTTGGTCATCATCCTACCGGCAATAAACACATAGGTAAGGAAAAGTTTCCCAAGAAATCAAAACTGTAGAAATACAGCTCTCGCAGAAGTCCATGCTTGTGAATTATAATATGGAGGAGGAAATAAAGACTACTGAATCTAGAAGTCGAGAAACCCAGAAGTCCGCCCCACGCAAGTGGTGAGCTGCTGTGGTAAACACTGTCTGAGGCCTTCGGTTCTTTTCGAAGCTAATTAACGGCAAAATACATTGCAGTCCAATGAGACAGAGCTGCAGAAGTGCACTAGGGTGACTATTTCTGGATAAGGCAATCTCTTATTTCTGTATTAGGCTCATAAATACAGTGAAGCATTTAAAGTCACCATGGTTACCTTCAAATTCAAGCTATAGTTATTATTCCAATAAAATCCTGGGTCTGCAAGCCACTCTGAGATAAGGATACTGAGCCCTTCATTAGTTGGGCAGATACGCATCACTCTTCCTATCAGATTGCATGACTTCCATTTTATACGGGGTGAATTTGAGCTAAGCAGCTTGCAGCTGAGCACCTGTCATTCTCAGGCTGTTGGAAAGCAGAGACCTCAAGTTGTTTTGCTGAAGATGAGACCAAGGGCCTGATTGAGAGCCCCATTGAGTTCAGCTGATGCTGAATCAAGCTGCCAGACAAGACTGTCACCGTAATTAAAGTACTGTAGGCCAAACCACCCAGCACTTTTCCCCTAGCCGTATATTTAAATTCAGATTAAATGAGGAATGTGAAAGGTTTATCTGTGACAAATTAGTCTGTATTGCGGTATGAACTGTGATGTATTTTGGAAAAATCATGCTCTTGCGAGGTATTACCTTGTACAGCTACAACCTGTAAGAAGAAAAATCAGATGGAAAAGGTAAGAGTTCAGTCAGTTTGTTTAAAAATAAAAATATTAGGACATGGTTTACTATTTATTTTTTCACATTTTATTTCTGAGATGCAGAATCTTTCATATCAAAATCGATAGGGTTTTGTTTTTTTTTTTCCAAATATAGTTTTGCCAAGCAACTTTGAAAAATATCACCCAGAACCTCTGAGCAATCCTGGAAAGAACTTAACTCTCAAAAAATTGTAGCTATACTGTTACTGCTTTAAAGCTGACCTTGGAAAAATTGCAACTCGCTTTTAACTTGGGATCTAAAGTAATTAAATGATAATTTTAAAATTGTGATAGGTTTGAAGTCTGACTATCCCTTATAAATCCATCACTTCACACGCTGTTTTTCTTGGTCTTCTTAAAGATGTTTAACAGAGAAAGCATGGCTGTTAAAGACACAAAACAAGATTTTAATTTATACGATCTATCTTTAAATTGCTGTTGTGTGGGAGTACAAAGTCTGAACTTCGCCATTAGGCATTTCCAGGGCAACAGACTGCAATGATGTAAATTAAGGATTATGACTTCACCATAGGATCAAGGAGTAGAATCTGAAGAGTGATGGAAAGCACTTATCTAAAAACAAATATTAGCGGTAAAGTGAAAGGAAAACATACAATAGTATGTATTCTCTGTTTAATTTAAAGTTTGGAAACAGTGCCCTTATTGCGATGACACAACATTTCATGATACGTAGTGAAGTAACAGAAAAGGACAATGAGACCGTCAGGATCCATTATGAAAGACCAGACAAAAGCAAAAGGCATATGGTTACGTGTTCTTCCATACTGCTGACAGAGTGTCACAGCAGTGACCCGAAGGGACTTTCTCAATTTGTCTGCACTGCTTTTTGGTTCACAACCTTCTTACTGTGTCAGGAAATGAGAATGCCAGTTCCTCCTGATTGCAAGGATTGAGTGAAATCGTACCAATTACGAGCCAAGCTGATCCACCGAGTCTTTCACACGCAGTTGTTAACCTCGTGTCAGATGATAGTCTGGCTACATTCAAGAATAGTAATCTACTAAAGACCTCTTTGCTGCTTGGTTGACTTCTTCCTTCTCTCTCTTCACCCTCCTTGCCTTTCAAATTTCCTCTTTTTTCCCAGGAGCAAAAAAATTTCATTAAAATACGGCACTTCGGCCTTAGATACAAACATGACCAAATGCAGATGAACAGTTAATTTTTCATAGGTCAAGCAAAGGGAGACTTGCACATTCTTATCAACCTGTACTGATTTGCAGACCTGTATCAAATCAAAAGTGCCAGACGTCTAGTGGATATATGGAGTCAGTATCGACACCAGTTTTCAGGTGAGATAGAAAAGTATCCAATTAAATTAACATAGAACAGTTTAATCCCATAAAAAGTATCGAAACAACTCACAACATTCAGTAGCAGCTCTTCTATATCATCTCTGCATCCTGTCTCAGCGCAATATATCACAGAATCACAGAAGGGATATCGCCAAGGATGGGCACCCCACAACATCCTTGGGCACTCGTGTAGGGCTCACGGCGAAAGTGTTTCCTGACGTTCAGAGGGAACTTCCTGCGTTTCAGCCTGTGCCCATTGCCTCTGGTCTTGTCACTGGGCACCGCTGGAAAGTGCCTGGCTCCGTCCTCTTAGCACCCTCCTGGCAGGTATTTATAGACATTGGTAAGATCCTCTCTGAGCCTTCTCTTCTGCAGGTTGAACAGGCCCAGCTCTCTCAGCCTTTTAGGAGATGTGCTCCAGTCACCTCATCATCTTGGTGACCCTTGGCTGGGCTTTCTCCATTGTGTCCATGTCTGTCTTGCACTGGGGAGCCCAGAATTGGACCCAGCACTCCAGGTGTGCCCTTACCAGTGCTGAGTAGGGGGGAAGGATCAACTCCCCTGACTTGCTGGCAACGCTCCTCCTAACGCAGCCCAGGGCACAACTGGCCTTTGCTGCAAGGACTTGTTGCTGGCTCATGTTCGACTTGTTGCTTGCTCATGTTCAACTTGTATCCCAAACCTTTCCTGCCAAGCTGCTTTCCAGCTAGGCAGCCCCCAGCATGTACTGGTGCCTGGGGTTGTTACTCCCCAGGTGCAGGACTTTGCTTTTCCCACTGTTGAACTGCATGAAGTTCCTGTCAGCACTTTCCTACAGCCTGTCCACGTCCCTCTGGATGGCAGCACATCTAATGTATCGGCCACTCCTCCCAGTCTGGTGTCAACAGTAAAATTGCCGAGGGTGCACTCAGCACCGTCATGCCGATCATTAATGAATACATTAAACAGCGTAATATTACAGAACAATGTGATATTACATGATGCTATAAATAAATGTGACTGAATGTAACGCTTCAAACCTCAGCTTTGCTTATTCACTTCAGCAGCCACCAGCCATTCTTTACCCCAGTAAAGGCATTGAGCCAAACTTCTTCAGATTTAACGCTATTGTGTACAGTGTTTTATCAAAAGATCAACTTGATCAATTTGAGATACTTCTCAAAGTATTTCAAGAGTGAGCTCAGTTACTACATTCTTTCCTTGAAGAAAATAATGAAAATGCTCTGTTAGACAACACAAAGCAAAACATGGTAGTCTAATGGACAGCGTTATTTTACAGTTATGTCACTGACATTACTACAGTAGAGCGCGAGCACAGTGCCAGAACTGCAACCTTACAATAAACTGCATTACCAATATAATGGTAATATGAGAGAAATATGAAGAGCAATAAATTTTTTAGAAATAAACATGTAAACATTTTTTCAGTGATGATATTGGCACCTTAGTCTTCATATTGTTTCTGGTACTTCTGCATTGTAGTGCCAATGACAAGCGCATCAGACAAAAATCTTTTTTTTTGGCAGCTGAAGGAAGGGGAACAGAAAGGGGACCACAGGAACAAATAAATGAGCAAATAAGAAAAAGATATGACAGGATCCTTCCTAAGTAGCTAGGTCAGTATAGAGTTATAAAGTGGACTCTTCAAGAGTATATACGGCATTCCAAGGTCCTGACATCAATAAATGGTTGGGCATGGAATCAGCTGGTGCCCGACGGACAAAAGAACAATGATACAAAGATTGGTTTAAAGGAGAGAAATACGACAGCAGCAGAAAGAATTACTGTGATCAACCATCTGAACCTCTTACATTACACAGGTTATAGGACTTGACTGAACTAGTGCCACGTTTACATCCGTAACTAGACTCCCGGACTATAGCAAATTGCACATCACATGCTGGGACCGGGTTTGGCTAGCCGCTGTGCTGTGAGGGAGAGGGTCCTTACCAGTCACATAAGGAGAGGTAAGCAGCGCTTCTTCCCCAGCTCCTCCAGGTTTCCTTGCATTTCCTCTCATCAGTGTGACAGGACAGCCTAGCAGAAAGCAGCCTTCTCTTTCTTTCATCACTTGCTGTGTTCTAGTAGGCACGGCAAATTTGGCAATCCCACCAACACCACCTTGGTCAGCTTTACTGCAAGTTTTCCACTCCCAATAGGCACGGTGAGAGTAGATGGTGATCTTGGCTGTGTAACCTAGGTCTGTCAGTATCTGAGTCCTCTGAGGTGAGGTCTCTTACATCAACCCACACCAACACTCAAAAAGAATGCCCTCCAGCTGCTTGGATGCCAGCATCTTTCTTGACTCTCTTGACTAAGGTTTAGAAAGAGCAGTGGATGTCATCAGAGCGGCTTAGTCCTGTAACTATTTGCCAATTAGAGAAATAACACTGGGGAATGAGGAGGTGCAGCACCGATCGCTCTGCTTAGCCGATGCTTCCTCTGCATTATACACCACTCCCTGCAAACTTTAATAGCAGCTCTTCTAGTTCTAGACACAAAATCTCTGATCTATGTTAAGCAGCAAAAAGCCAACCGCTACATCGTCTTCCAGTACGTACCTACTTATTTGTGCACTTACATTTCAGTGGCTAGCAGCTAGCTGGGATTTCATCCAGGCCATGGGGATTTTGAACTTCTCTCACGTTTTAATCAAAACATTGTGAGCGCCAAGTCAAATGTCAAACAGAAGTCATTGCATCACCTTTATTTGTTTCATCAGCCAAACTTGTAGTCTCAGTCAAACATCCATATCAAGTTACCACATGCAAGATAACAGTTTACCTCTCCGGCAGTGTAAATAGGCCTTGAAGTGAGCGTCAGTCACGTCTGCCTTAGAAATGCATGAAATGCCCAACTACTAATTAGAACCAGGATCTTAAATCCTTCATCAGGCACAGTTGGGTTAAGATGTGAACAGAAAAAAATGTAGGTTTTAATGAAGCGAAGAAAGATGGCATGTGTTCGTTGCCTTTACAAATCAAGTCACTTTGCAGGCATGTAACTTCAGACCCTCCCACTGTTGTCTCCACTGGTTACTTCGCTTGAGAAAATTGCTTTCCAGTCTAATCATCTGTTCCCGTGTTGGCCTCTTAGCAGAGGAGTTTGTCCTGCTCTGCACAGTCCTTCAAGTAGCAGCTGGTGGCAGCCATGCCCACTGCCTCTGGCAGTTCTCCACTGCTTCAAGTCACCGTGTGCTGCCTGCGTCCCCTTCAGCAGCAGCACAGAAATCAAGAAAGAGCCTTTGCACACCACGGGAAAATCTGCAAGGAAAAACCTCCGCTCTTAATTGCCAGCTTGCGTCTCTACGGCTCTGACTTTTCTTTTCAAGTTACAAATTATTATTGAAACTAGCCGTTTACAAAACCACAGAACTGAAGGGAAGCACAGCTTCATCGAGTCCATAGCTGGACTGAAAATTCTGCAGTCAACCTCTTAGCCGAGATTAGTAATTATTTTGCATGGCAAGCCTGATGTTGACTACACCACCTTTTAAAAAACCCCTTTGTTGTTTCTTACGTGCAGTCTCTGACCCAAGATGCATTTCCCGAAGAAAGGCTGGAAATTAATTTGACAAAATGTTTTTGAGATTTAGGACTTCGGAAGGGAGTATGTTTTTCATTTGGGAGAAAGTCTAACGTTTTCAAAGTTTTTTTTTAAAGAGCTGATACTTTTCAAATGTGTTTCTTATTAGCTCTTCACAAAAATAACACTCAGAATAACTTTAAAATTCTGGAACCCTTCACTATTGCTGCCGGAGAGGGTTCTGCTCTGAGCGTATACATTTTTGCAAATGATGCAAACTGTGTGATGTGATCATAGTGTTGACAAAGACAGAGCCCTTGTCAGACATGCTGTGTTTGAATGATTGAATGGGGCCAAAGGAGGAAATTTAACATCACTAACATCCAACATTTAACTCGAATCTTTGCTACTGCTTGTCAAGTATTATTTTGCAGTTCTGAGGCTGTTCTTTTGCATTTCCATCCTAAACTTTCTCATAAAGGTGTTTTGTTTATTTTTACAATCATCAGCAAAGCTCTTTTTAAGTAGTGCCAGATACAAATCAAGAAGCTTCCACCAAAAGCCACTTGAAACGCATTGTTGGCTTATTGATAGCAAGTGACCATTGCCATCTGCAGAGGTGACTGTGCTCTGGACTGTAACGTGCAGCTGCCCGGGCAAACAAAGACCTTCTGCTGCCAGTCCTCCATCTCCTGCACATGGCTTAAATACTTCAGGTGCACCTGTTTAAGGAGAGGAGGTGCTAGTTCTAAGAAGAACTAATCACGATTATCCTCGATAAATATATTATGCAGTTAAAAATAAGCCAGTAGATTGAAGTAAGCAGCATATCCTATTTTTATGGCTATGTTATAATGCAAGAACGAAAGAGTGATCACAGTCTTTTGGTCTCAGATCAAAACTCCATTTAACCCAGCACTGTCTCTGACAGTGGCAAAGGAAGTGTGTAGGGAAGACAACACGTGTACAAGAAAAGCATGTCTGATATTCTACGTAGGCTATTTGGCAGATGCCAAGTGGGGTAATTACCTCTCCAGGGCCAGAACTGGATTTTCATTAATCAGTGTAAAATATGCCGTAACCGAACTCATCCGGTATATCTAGAATGGATTTTGTAACTAGGATTTTTGTTTTGTTTTGTTCTGCTTTGTGAAAAATGCATGATTTCTTTTTATGACACGCTGGGATTGATGGCTGAATCCCAGGCTTCATCGAAGTGGCAAAATAGAAAGACTGAGTTCTGAGAACACACACACACGCAAGTGTCTTTAAGGAAGCAGCTTTTTTCACCAATTTAAAAGGGATCTTTTAACTTTTTCCTCTAACTTTAATATTTTACTGTCTCATTCTTTGGTCACTATTATAAGAAATACCAGGGAAAAGAGAGAATTATTAGATGAAGCATAATGGACCGCCGAAGCTTGCTCTCTTCAAAATGAATGGGAGATATGTTGTTGGTGAACAGGCGTGGCTCTTTCCTGCAGAGTAAAACAATATGGCTTTAAGTGAAGTTCCAGATATACCCTACAGGCATTTTAAAGAGGAAAAATGTGAACAAAAATGTGAACAATGATCCAGTTTGTGATAGAAACCATAGTGCAATGCTTCGAAAAAAATGAAAAAAGGAGAATTGTGAGGCAATCAAATTCTGACCATCTCCTTCTGTAGTGAGAAAGTTGTAACATGGTTAAATGGAAAAATTAAGTTTTGGGTTTAAGCTATGAAACTAGCAAAAAACCCCTAATTAATTCCATACCCATCACTTCCATAGCTTCACACTTTCTTGATACAAGTCCTGAAACACTGTAAAGGAAATGTTATGGCCTGTAATACAGCATTAAGGGATCCCTGAGCTGGAGCAATTTGACCTATTCCCTAGGTACAGTTGGGCACACTGGCTGATTCTTTCCCCTTTCTTTATATATTCCCCAAACAGAAATATTTGTGTTTGGTCTCTGACCCAGACTGTGTTCCCTTTTATGATTACTTTTGCAGTGCTTGCTTTCCAGGTCTGGGTGTAGACATTTCAGGGATGGTCAATTGTTTTCTAATATAATCAAGATGCTGTTGTAATGCAGCCTGCCCAGATCATCAAAACAGTCAGCATGATTGGCAGTGGTGAACCTGAATGCTTCTGTACTTAATCTAGAGTGAAATTTCCTTGATTGAATGTATTTAATTCCATTGCTGTGAGGAAAAAAAAATAAAAATCCAGACATTTGAAAATAAGATGACAGAATTGATTCAAATCAAACTCTTGTCTTTTAATCCTGCTTTTCAAGAATTGATGACCCAGCAACTGTTCTTGCATTCCAGTCAAATTAAATTTAATCCTAAACTCAGCTTTAACAGCTAAATTTAAATTGGGTTTACACACTCATCAAGTGTTGACTAAGGTAATCTCACAGGTTCTCATTAATTGCTGAGAATAACTGAATGCATGGCCCATAACAGAAAAACTGTAGCTTGCATTTTTAATTAAATGCGTTCTTATGAATTTAAATTAAGCATAGCGTGTTTATTTAATTGACTTGAATAGAAATGCTCATCTCTTGAACCATTACTTGCAATTGCATTTAATACATTGTCTTCCGTGCAACCGCCAGGGTGAATAAATGCTAGTTCAGAAGTGAGAGTTACAGTTAAGCTTCAACTCATGTCTCTCAAACAATGCAAGTATGACAACATTGCAAGTATATATATCAGAACAACATTCACAGAGCGTCAATGTATGTTAGCAAAAGTCTCACACTGGTTTGAGCAAAGTACACGCATGTACTGTTCAAACTGCTGTCTGCCTTGGATGCGAATTGATCTGCTACTTATCAACAACGTACCTGTGATCCACATTTTAAATCTTCTTCTGAAGTTTGGTAAAGTCTAAGACTTTCTGCTGTCTTCCCTGTCTGCTCCCGATCTCTCTCTCCAGGAAGGACACGCTAATTCTTTCTCCTAGGTAGCAGAAATAGCACCTCCCAGTCACTCTTAGTCAGAATTACACGTTTTGCCATTGTTTTCCAAACTAGAGCACCTGAATTTGCAATGAGTCAAACCCAAACTGTAAATTCTTTTCCAAGTTTCTGAATCTTTCTGTCACGTTCGAGTAATTTATCATCATTTCCTTACAAGAAAACTACGCGACGAAGTACTTACCGTACCACGCTCCGCAGAACTTAGGTTAATGGTGTCCCTGTAACAGACACTAAAACGGCAGTCATACAACAAAGCAAGCCATGTGCTTGAGAGTGACCATGAATAAGGGTCTTCTTTTGAACTCAGGAGGTTCCATGTTCCCTGCATGCAGACATTGCTTTGCACATTTTGGTAATCCAACTGTACGACTGAAGGACTTACTGATTTTATAGGAAAACAAAAGGTTAAGGTCAAGTGAAGTTCTAAATATTTAGTCATGCAATTGTTGGTTAGTACGCAAAGCTCCTTCAAAATTTAATCTATTGGCCATGACTATGTCTTTTGATCTGTCAATGTTTAATATTTTGGTACAAATATTTGTGTGAATGGAGATGAAAACAAATAAATCAAAGTGTCCCAGAAGTAAAATGTGCTCTGAAAAGAAAAATTAGACAGACTAACAAGCTGTAGGTCTTGTTACATGATTCACTAGTTCCGATAATTGTCCATTTCTGCATTTTGTGTCTGACTCTACAATAGAAACCCTAACTTCCTCTAAAAAATCCATGGGCCCTGGTGGTATGCACCCACAAGCGCTGAAGGAGCTGGCAGATGTTATTGCCAAACCACTCTCCATCATCTTTGACAGGTCACGGAGAACGACAGAGGTGCCTGAGCACTGGAGGAAAGTCAGTGTCACTCCCACCTTCAAAAAGGGCAAGAAGGAGGACCCGGGAAAATACAGGCCAGTCAGTCTCACCTCCTGCGTTGGAACAGCTCATTCTGGGTGTCGTCTCTAAGCATATGGAGGAAAATAAGGCTATCAGGAGTAGTCAACTTGGTTTAACCAAGGGGAATTCCTGCTTGACCAGTCTGATAGCCTTCTATGATGGCATGACTGGCTGGGTGGACGAGGGGAGAGCAGTGGGTGTTGTCTACCTTGACTTCAGCAAGGCTTTTGACACTGTCTCCCACAACATCCTCATAGGAAAGCTCAGGAAGAGTGGCTTAGATGAGCGCACAGTGAGGTGGGTCGAGAACTGGCTGAATGGCAGAGCGCAGAGGGTTGTG